>JZKD02S1148064.1:189854-210128 GCA_000966675.3 Picea glauca | reverse complement strand
TTTGGGGTGGAATTTTGGGGGGGAAATTTTGGAGGGAAATTATATTTTGGGGGAGGGGGAGCATTAAGAGGGAAAAGCTCATTATGCATTTTATTATAATGTCATAGGGATGGTGAGAATTTATATAATTTTATGTTCTAAGAGAGAAGGGATGGCTTCATCAAATAAAGGAACCCATCTAGGCACTGGCTCCTAGAAGAGCATAGCTACCATGGGATTCAAAAGTAGGAAGGTTCCAACCTCCCATGGGGACACGACTCATATCAAATGAAGAAGTAGGCATCGGATCCATGATTCCCTCAGGTCCCATGCTAGGATTCATATACGTGGACTAGGGAGATGGTTGCACAGGTGAATTCATATCAACAAAAACATTACCAGTGATCCAAGGCACGGACTGAGTGTTGTAATTATGCATACTATTGTAAAGAGTGGAAGGATCCGTCCCCATGAAATGAGTAGGCATTATGGGGTAGGTAGAAGAAAATGAGGGAGAGAAAGAAACTCCACTATCCATGATGGTGAAACCCAACAAACACTCCTAAGGCCAACTAGCAATCAAAGAGAATACCAAAGAGTCAAACAACCAGTATGCATGCAAACAAGCTAAAATGGTTGAGTGGCCTCCCTTTCTAAATAAGGTATGTCTTGTCCAAGAGGGACCTAAGACTCCCTGCTAAAGTTTGGAGGTAACGTAATCAGTTATAGAGGACCTCGTGGGCTTAACAACTAGTCGGTCAGATCCCCCCGAAGAGGTAATACTCCATAAAGGTTGTGTGGTGTCCAACCTCTATCTAATCCAGGATACAAGCAGAATAACCCCTGCCAGTAACCTATGAGATACCTAAGTCAAGAAACTAATAAACCATTGTATAACCGATGCATAGACGAGTAGTCGTAAGTCTGGATCACCGTATGGGCAGGGTAGCAAATCTAGAAACCTTGAAAACACTGTCTCTCATAGAGGTATGGGCACTAGCAAGATCCCCAAATATGAATAAATCCACAAAAATATCTCTGACGCTAGGCAAGTATCCAGGGGTTATCCCTTCAACTAACTTCACGCGACCTCATGATTAACTCCGGTGTGAGCGGAGCCTCCTGATATTACCAATTATACAATGGACTTCTCACCTCCCTGTCTCAGACACATATGTTGATTTAATTGCCTTGGAGAAGTTTACTCACCAAATCCTATCCCAAGGCACTAAATCCTAGACTAGTTTGTGCACCCTAAAAATAAAATCGTGTCTAATCAATTTTAGTTTAAAGCGTAAATTTTATTGGACGTGATTACTCAAAAGGGTATGGAAGCGAAACTCATGATGTTATGACTCTGCAAGAAGATAAATATGAATATAATGCAAAGTCTATCTTTATCTTGTCAATGAATGGTATGCTAATAAAAAACAGTGCAATTTTCAATTTCAACTCTGCAATTCATAAATAAAATGCAATCTTTTGCTAAATATACTAAATTAATGATAAAGGTTCAAAGACAAAAAAATTTAACCAATGAAAAATGCCTGTATTTTTGTATTTTCAATATATTAAAGAGAAAATTCATGGACTAATAAGCAACCTAATATAAAGAATTCTACTATGTATAAACGAAATAACTCAAGAAGAATACCAAGAAGCCAAGCCAATAGCCCAGGATTCAAGGACAAACAAGGATGAAAAACAATGAGAAAGACGACACCCATAAATTCAACTCCCAATAGGATTCCTGTCAACCCAGAGAAGCTCAACAGGCACTACAGAGACCTAACAAGACTCAACACACATCAAATCTCACCTAGCAGTCACTAAACCAAGCAAACAAGCAAAGGGAAGTGGTATATGCAACTGTTCATGAGAATAGGGCGTATATACGCATCTTACAGTGAGACAACAAGAGGGTATAAGTGACTGTCAGGGCAAAAAGAGCGTATAGGCTTCAAAACGATGCCAGACCAAGGCAAGAAGGCTGGAAACTCAGACCCAAAGTGAAAAAATCCATCAAGAAATGATACGACAAGAAACACAAAGTAAAAAGAGCAATGTAAGAAGAAAAAGTACTTCAACCCTTAGAAGGAAGACTTCCCCAGTGGAGTCGCCAATTCTGTTATGAGGAAAAAACTCTCTATGGCCAAGGGTAAACCACAACATACAGGTATGACTGTAGAAATAAACTCAATTCCAACATATGATATATAAACTAATGTGCAAGATAAGAAAGAGGCCTACCTCGATCCAATGTTTGATGTTGTTCCACAATTGAGAACTTCGACCCAAAACTTTATACCTGCAATAAGTTCTTGACAAATGAGCAAAGTGAGCATATAGTGATGATATAATAGGGTTAAGACATTAGATAGTATAATCCATTAATAAACATTACAAACATACCCATGGATAATAATCATACATTTGCAATATACCAATAGGACGGGAAAGGAGTATTTCTACTAGTAATTGATCAACAGAAGTGACAACATTATAGACTTTCGTGTCGACACGGTTTGAAACCAAGAAACCAAGTTCCTTCCAACTGGGCCTCCACCACTTCAATCCTCCACCAAAGGCAATCTCTTAGGAGAGAGTCAATGAGGTTCTCTCAATAATAGGGAAAGATATTGGGGGATGAACACTGAGTACAGACTTGAGGGACAAAGGGATGCAAAATCAATATAAAGTAATTTCTCCAAAGTAAATTTTCTCTCAAATTTGAATTCTTTCTCCTCTTTTCCATAGCTCATAATTGTGCTTTTATAACCTTCAGAATGCAATTGAAGGGCTGAGTCGGAATGTTTTCAGTATGTGGAAGGCCAAGGATCAGAGATCTTTTGTTGTGACATGGAAACCCGATGTCATTTTGTATTTTATGGCACAAATCACGATGTACATGGGTTGTAGTGGAGAAGACAACATATACGCATCTTCCATAGATGATAGGAAGCGTATATGTGGAAAAATGTATATTTTTGGCTCTGGATTCATCAAAAGGGATGACAAGTCCGCATAGGGAAATGGAAAAGGGCCCTCTGTGTAATATAACAATGGTGAGACAAATCTTTCTATAACAATTGATGACTTAATTATTACTGAAAATACTAATGCTCTCATATTTAGATTGAAGAAACAACTTGTAGACTCCTTTGACATGACAGATCTTGGCACTCTGCATTATTTTTTGGGTCTTCAAGTATTACCACTTTTTGATGGTTTTTCCATTTCTAAGTCTAAATATGTAATGGATCTGTTGACATGTTTTAAGATGGTTGATTGCAAGCCTTGTGCCTCTCATTTTTAGTCCGGAGTGAAGCTTACTAAACCTTGTCAAACACCCATTGTCGATGCTACACTCTATCAACAATTGGTCGACAATATTATTTATCTTACTCACAGTCAACCTGATATATCCTTTGTTTCCAGTGTGGTTTCTCGGTTCATGCAGGATCCCAGATAAAGCCACTGGAAAGCAGTCAAACACATTTTTTGATATCTTACGTCATGTCCCCATTTTTTAGTTCCCCATTTTTGTAGTAGAAGGGACTTCCATGGATTGTCACTAGAGGAATATGAGTGAAAAGGGAGTCATTTAATGTCACTTAGTTAGGAGATATTATATTATTAAAGTGACATTAGGGAAAGCAAAGTAACTTTAGATTAATAAGTTACTTAATTATTATTAAAGTGATTTTTAATCATAAAGTGAAAATTGAAGGGAAAATAAGGCTTATATTTGAATTAGTCAAAAAGGGGAAAATTATAGAAGTTACATTTGATTTGGTCAAAAAATGGAAATGTCTAGAAGGATTGATGTATTCTAAAAGGGGAAGTTCTAGAAGGCATGGAAGAAGGATCTAGAAGGGGTTGGAAAAGTATAAAAGAAGGGTAACCCCCCACTTATGATTATTATAATTTGATTAACCTCTCTTATGGTGCTCTTTGAGCCATTGTTTCGTTAGGTTTTAGAAAAAGCCTTCCATGGTTAGTCTTGTTTCGGTGGTGCAATATACATCCTAGCTAGACAAGGAGGATTATCCATCCAAGATCTTCATTGGAGCTTCATCTTGGGTTTGTTTTTAGTTTTGGTTGTAGTGATCTGCTTGGAGAGGTTGTTCCACTTGGAGGGTTCGATATCATATGTTGAGGGGGTCACGACATGATTCTAGGTTTTTCGCTTGTAATGTGTGTTCTCCATTGATGTGTTTCAACTGCCATAGAAAACTTTGGATCATTGTATTCATATTTTCTTTCATAATAAAATACCACGTATTGTCTCTTCTGTTTCTGGTGTATTTTTATTACATGCAATATGTCTGACAAAATATCAATTAGTAGAATGCACGAAAATTGTTTGTGAAAATTTTTCAACAAGATTAGAGCATCAAGAACATTTATTGCATAGAAGGACATAATATTCCAACCCATTCTATTGGGGATATTACATCTTAAGGGTACCTCTCAATTTGGTATCAAATATTGTTGTAGTTTAGATTCGCTAGTTCGCTTCACCGACTCCTACTAGGCCGGCGACAATGATGACTGTAAGTCCACTTCTGGATATGTGTTTCATTATGGCACTAGACCTTTGGTACATTCATGAAAGAAACATAAGTTAGTCTCTCTGTCGACTACATAAGTAGAATATCGTGGCATTTTCAAGAAGGTATAGAAGTAGTTTGGATTCATCAAATTTTGGGTGAGCTTGGATTTCCTGTTCATACCTAGACTACAATATTTGTGATAATCAAAGTGCCATACAAGTTGTTGACAATATCGTTGCTCATAGTAAGATGAAGTATGTTTAGATCCATGCTCACTATTTGTGACAATTGGTTCATGATGACATTGTTTCTCTTGAATATTGTTGCACTGAAGATCAAGTTATTGATATCTTCACCAAACCTTTAGCTGAAGCCATATTTATCAATCTTCTCACTTTCCTTGGGATTCAGGAAGAAGGAATTATTAGGGGTGTTCCAGTAATGTAATTTTAACTCCTAAATCTCTTGAGTTTTGTGTTGATAGGGGGGTGTTGGAACATCAATAATCGATGGTTCATCACACATCTCACGTGTTCATTCAATTGATAGGTTGACCTACATATGGACACAATCAGTCGATTGATCGACCAACACACCACACCAATTATTTTAGTAGTCAACGTGACTGTAGGTCAGAAATTTGACCAATAGTCAAAGATAGTCGGGCAATGGATCAACCATCCTTGTAATTAACTAAGAGTTGGATGGATAGCTAGATGGATCGAGTCCTATCAAGTCGACTTGACATAGTGGATATTGTGGAGCCAAATCTAACCACTGACGGTTATATGTGGACAAGATCTTTTGGATTTTATGGGAGTCGGTTATATCTTGAGACTATAAAAGAAGACCCATTGGTTCATTATCATATGAAAAATGTGATTTAATATTGCACAATAGATCATGCAGATCAAGATGTGCAATATGCACTATGATGTTCTGATCACAGTATGTTGTTCTTAAGTATTGTAACAATGTATTTATATGCCACCTATGTTCTTTGAAATTTATTTTCCCTCTTTGATTATCTACAACATTGCATTCTCTATTTCATATCGTGAAAATCATAGTATGTTGTGCTTAAGTCTTGTAACATTGTCTTTATATGCCACCTATGTTCTTTTAAATTTATTGTCCCTCTTCGATTTTTTGCAGTATTTCATTCTCTATTTCATATCATGTTCCATTTCATTCCCCAACAGGAAATCTACCCTAAGGTGTAGTTGTAACAATTGGCCAGCTTCACACAACATTTCAAGGAAAAATATCTAAAGGGATGGTCAATGATGTTCTCCATGGATAATTGGTGGGGACTAAGAGGATGATGTTCGATATTCTCCCAGCCAGCCATGGACCCAAATCATTCCATTGTCAGGTAGGTCCCACACTATAGATGCAGAACCAATCAAGTCATCCAAATAAATTCACTTAAAGGCTCAATTGGACCAGAATAACACAACCCCAACAACATCAACACACCATATTTAGGGGTAAAAATATTTTCTTTTTACCTCACAAAATCCAACAAGATCAATGGGAAAGATGGAATAAGTTAATAACCCGAAGATGGTATCAAGATGTTGACAACCTGTATTCATCTCCAAGAAACAATATTATTTTTGGCAGATGGTTTTCCTACAAGAAAAGAGACTATAAAACAAGGCGAGGAGCTCATTTTTAGGGTCGATACTTTGGGTAATTTAAGAGTATCTTATAACTAGAGTTGTTTGATCAAGATACCCTTAGACATAGACATATTTTTTAAGGTTGTAGGCTTTAATAGATTCATCCCCTGCATTATGCTTCAGTATGTACTTCTTCTTGTGTATGTGTTCCTGTAAATCTACCATCCCATTTTTGGCTTCTTGTATCTTATCATAATTAATAAAATCTCAAGCAACAAGTTTTATGACATGTTCAATGTAATTGTGTGTTGTATTGCTTATGATATTGAAGTGATTTCCTATGAATGTATTACCACTTCTTGTCATTTTTTCATATGTTTAATGATATGCAGAGGGTACCTCCATGGATTTAAATATATTAATTTTTTTACTATTTGATGAATAATTTAAAGATCAGTTACAACTATTAGAACTGGTGAAATATTAATTGCTCGACACTTTTTTCTTTCCATAGATTGTGAGATTCACCTTAAATTTGCCTCACATGTTTATCATGTATTTCTTATAAATCCATCACTCACCATATTTAAACTCAAATTGTCTGAAGAACTTTTGGACAAATTCCTCTTATGGATAAATGTTTTAATATCTGGTCTGGGATTGTTTGAGGGATGAGAGTTCTATAAGAGAAAGAGAAAAACTTATCCACATTTTTGCATAATTTATGTTGTTACAAGCATGGATTTAAGGCTTGTCCTGAGTCTTATCTCTCGGGATGCCTCGACGTCATTCCACTCATAGCCTGGAACATCTTGAGGGACAACATATGAAATGAAGTTGTTTCTAGGGAACATAATTTAAAGTTATCTTTCCTCGGGGATACAACATTGCAAGATCTAATACTCGAAGGTGAATGAGTTTTAGGAACCCGGTTGTTTATTATTTCACTTGGAAACTCCACAGAGAAAATATTTGGTGTATAACTGAATATATACCAAAAATAACCTAGATCTTGAATGTACCCCAGCATACTCAGATCCAAATAATCTTGTAACCTAGAGAAATATCAGAGAACATCAGATCTCTCCATCTTCAGGTAGCCCTAATTTAGAAACCCTTCCTTCTGTTATTCGTAGAGGTAGAAAATATTTTGAGTTAATTGATATACCTATTTATTCTACTTATGTTGTCGAGCTACCTCCTGAACCCTTAATATATCTACAGAATTCTATCTTGGGATTCTATCAAGAAGTGAGCTCTTCTTGCAAGCCCTTTCTGAAAAATCTTGTTAACCCTCCATATGTTGACGATCATAATTGTATTTTGCAAAGTCTTATAGTTAACCTTGGAGGAGGAAGAGATAGAGGAATTATCCCTCCACCACCTTTAAAGCCTTGGGTCACTGCCATATTTGGACCATTGAATTCTCATGCACATGTTCATGATCTCCCTGAAAATTACTTGAAGCTCTTTCCCAAGTATAATGGTGAACCAACTCTATCTGTTGAAGAACACCTAGCAATATTCCAATATTCCACTGACAACCTATTCGTGGATCATGATGATGTCTTCATGAGGTTGTTTGTTCAAACCCTACAGGGAGATGTCCATAAATGGTTTAGAGAGATCCCTACAAATTCCATTTATAGTTAGCAGGCTCTTGAGTATGCATTTATGAAGTAGTAGGGAGAAAAGAGGGACAACCTATATTACCTGAATGAGTTTGGCTCCCTCAAGAAGAAATCAAATGAGTTTGTTGTTGAATTTAACATGAGGTTTAACAATCTATCAACAAGATTACTAGAAACATCAAGAATTTGCAGTAAGAATATAAGGTCACATATGTTGGGGATTTTGATGCAGACTTTGCCATGGTATTAAGAGAAAGAAGAGCTCTCAGTTTGTTGATAATGCAAGATGATGCAATATACATTGAAGGGAATATGATTGCATCAGGAAAAATAAAACGATTTTTTTTATCAATCAGACAAAAAGAGGGTTAAATAATACTATGGTCCTTCATATTAGGTCAAATATTCCCACGAATATCGGATGGATGAGATGTCCAGACTGATCAGAAATTTGACAAATAATATGTCCATATTTGAATTGGAGAATGGTAATGCATGAAAAGTCCCTCAATAAGGAGGGATAACAAACCCTAACTATTTTAGAAGGCATTTCAATCCTCAACTCATGAGGAGAGAAAGAAGAAATGGTGAACAACCTACCCAACCCCTTGTACGTACTAACAATGAAAATAACCTGGTGGAGAAAGAAACAGAGGAAGGATATGCTGAAAACCCAGAAAAAATACACATATTGCAAGAGGAAAAAATTCCATACATATAACTCAAGATGAATATGAACATTCCCTCAACAATAGGAAACAAACCCCTAAAGGTGAATATAACAAAGAAATATGGTCCTATATTCAGTACATGATGTTTGTTGATGCACTACAGGTTGAGATGCACATGAAGTGTGATCTTGGACCCAAGAAAAAGGAATCCAATGAGGATGGTCAGTCCTAGCCTAAGAATCTTATCCCAAGTCTTTCTATGGATGAATTCAAAGAACTAAAAAATATTCCCAAGACTAAAGAATCTAGTGAGACTTCAAGACCTAAAGAGAGGTTAAGGAACTTGAGGAATCAATTCCACCTTTAAACATTGAGAAAGAACTTTCTAAAATAAATATTATTTTCCCACTAGTGGATCGTTAGCTATAAATCCTTCATAATACAAGTAAATTGAGAAAGTGATATAGGTAAAGGGATTAGAAGGTCCTCCTAATACTATAAATCTACAAGATGAGTCTCCCACTATAGTTTTTGTTCCTCACTAAGATGATAAGGAAGAGTATGTTGCACCTTTCTATGTGACCTTAAAAAGAAATTAAAATATGTTGCACAACTGCATGTTGGACTTTGGATCATCCCATAACCTTATTCCCAAAGTAGTGATGGAAAATTTGGGGTTGGAAATAACTAGGCCCTACCATGACCTCTATTATTTCGATGCCAGAAAGGTGAAGTGCGATGGGTTGATCAAAGATATGGTAGTCACCTTAGCTCAACTTCTTGTTAAAAATATAATGGTGGATGTAGTGGTGGATGATGTTCCTGATAATTATGGGATGTTTCTATAGAGAACATGGGCAAGGAATATGGGTGGTACAATGTATATGGACATGACTTATGCTACTATACTAGTTTTTGGAGGAGAAAAAAAGAGATTATCTAGGGAAAAAAAGTTTTCCTGTGTTTAGTGATCAAAACAATTCTATAAGTCACCCAATATATGTTGTTAATGAATACTTGTGTTGTTGCATCCTCATAGTCAATGAATAACATAAAGAATCCTTGAATATTGCAAGCCCTATTGTGAGCTCTCTCCAAAAAAAAAAATGGTATATGGAAAATGTATTTTGATGGAGCATATTTAAAGGAGGGAATGGGAGATGGAGTAGTACGCATTTACCCTGAAAGAGAAGAAATCCATTTGTCCTACAAGCTAGAGTTTGAGGCCACTAACAATGTATATGAATACGAGGCCCTAATTCTTTCTTTGGAAGAAGCAAGGAAGATGAAGATCACCAATTTGGTGGTCTTTGGAGACTTGGAACTTGTGGTGAAGCAAATCAAAATCCACTATCAGAAAAGGCATCCAAGAATGAGCGCATACAAAAAAAAGGTATGTGATTTAATTGACAATTTTTATAAGGATTTTAATATTACTGTTGTCCCAAGAGAATTTAACCAACAGGTTGATTCCTTAGCAGTGGTAGCTAGTACCTTTGAAACCCCTTATTGTCCCTCAAATGAAATATGAGATTGAAATGAGGTACATACCTTTCATCCCTGATAAAATTAAGTATTGGAAAGTTTTCAAAGATGACCAATAGATGTATGGAGGTCATAGATGAATTTTATAACAACCATGTAGACTCAGATGATGAAGAAGGAGGAGATCCCATGACTGAAAAATAAATTCAAATGACTTCTAAGTTTGGCGAATACATGGTTGGGCATAAATTTCTTCAACTGAAAAATAATTTTATTCCCAAAGCATTGGTGCCCCTGGAACAACTATTTGATAGAAATGATGTGTCTATAAATCCAACAATCCTTCCTAAATATTACAACTCTAAAGAATTCAACATTGGAACCAAGAAAGAGCCTAAAATCATCAAGTTGTCCAACAAAATTCCTCCAAAATGAAATGAAGAGTATTTACAGTTGTTCATTTTTTCTTGGAAATATGAAGATCTAAAGACCTATGATACCAACATCAGACAATATAGAATACCACTCAAGACTAGTACCAATCCTTTTAGGAAGAAACTAAGGCAAGTTAATCCACTTTTACTTCCCACAACTGATAAGGAGGTGAGGAAATTACTTGATGCTCAAATCATTATTCCCCTCAAGTATTCTGAATGGGTTGCAAACTTGGTCCCATTCAGGAAGAAGAGTGGAGAGATAAGACTTTCTGTGGAATTAAAAAATATGAATAAATTCTCATTAAAAGATAATTACCTTTTTCCAAAGATGGATCATATACTTCAGAAATTTTTGGGAGAAAATAGGATCTCCATGATAGATGGTTTCTCAAGATATAACCATGTGGAAATGCATCTTGATGATAGGTAAAAGACAACCTTTACAACCTCATGGGGAACCTTCATGTATGAAAAAAATCCCTTTAGTTTGATCAATGTAGGAGCCACGTTTCAATAAGCTATGCACATAGATTTCGTAGGAGTGAAGGACATATTCATTGTCATATACCTTGATGACATGACTATTTTCTCTAAGACAGATGAAGATCACATCAAGCATTTGAAACAAACGTTTGTGAAGTGCAAGAAGTTTGGTCTTTCATTGAACCCAAAGAATTCTTATTTTTCCATGTCATACGGGAAGCTCCTAGGCCATATTGTATCAAATAAAGGGGTAAAGATAGATCATGAAAGAGTGGAGGAAATAAAATTGATTTGTTTTCCTAGAAACAAAAAAGAGATACAATCCTTCATAGGCAGGATTAACTTCCTGAGGATATTTGTGCCAAATTTTTCTAAGATGGTAAGGTGTATCACTGGCATGTTGAAGAAGGGTTGGGAAGTAAAATGGACCATTGAAGCTAAAGAATATTTCCAACGAATCAAATAAGACTTGGGAGAATCACCAATGCTAGTCATCCCAAACTATGACAAAGACTTCCTTGTTTTTTCTTTTGCTTCAAAACATACGATAGTTGTTGTCTTATTACAAAAGAATGAAGAAAATCAAGAGAAAACCATAGCCTTAGTTAATATATATTTAAGAGATGTTGAGATAAGGTACAACAACCTGGAAAAACAAGCATATTCCCTGGTCAAAGAATTGAAAGCTTTCAAAGACTATATATTGCACTAAAAGAAATTGCTTTCGTTCCTGCTAGTGCAATAAAAGACATACTTACTTAGCCAGACCATGAAGGAAGAAGAGGTAAATGGATTCCCAAGCTCCAAGAGTATGATTTGGAAATAAAAACCACCAAGTTGGTAAAGGGACATGTGCTGGAAAAACTTATGGGTGAATCAAATTGCAAATATCTTAACATAAATTCTCTTACAACAAACATCATGGAAACAAAATGAGAAGAAGATGAAACACAAAAACTATATTCTAATATAAATCATAAGTTTGTCGAGTATGAGTGGTATAAAGATGTGATTTTCTATTATCAAAATCTAAGTTTGTCACCATCTTGGGACAAATCTAAGGCTAGATCAATCAAACTCAAGGTTTTAAAATACTATGTTATGGACAAGAATTTGTTTTGGAAATATCTAGAAGGAATATTGCTAAATTGTCTTACTGAAGAGGAAATTGAGGGAATTATTCATGAGTTTCACAAAGGGATATGTGGAGGCCACCATGCATGGAGAGACATTGCATACACAATACTCAAATATGGTTATTATTGGATTTCATTAATTTTCTTATGTAAACTGCATGATTAGAGCATGTGTAGAATGTCAAATGTTTGCAGGAAAGAAGAAATTGTAGTCTCTTCCACTCAGACCTATCAAAGAAGAAAAACCCTTCCAACAATGGGGAATGGATTTCATTAGTGAAATAAATCCAAATTCAAGTGGGAAACACAAATGGATCCTTACTTCCATAGATTATTTTACCAAGTGGGTGGAGGCTATCCCCACCAGGACAACAACTAACACAATCATTATCAAGTTCCTTGAAGAGAACATTTTAGCAAGGTTTGGATTTCCTAGAAATATCATAACTGATAATTTTGAAGCCTTCAAATCTTTAATCTTATGAATTTTTGTCAAGAATATAATATAGAACTTGGGAATTCTACTTCTTACCACCCACAGAGGAATGGTTTTATTGAGTCATCCAACAAGAACCTCATCAAGATAATAAAGAAGATTTTTCCCCAAAACAAGAAAGCTTGGGATTCCCACTTAAAATATGCATTTTGGGTAGATAGAGTGAGCATCAAGAGGTCCATTGGTACTTATCTATTTCAGCTGGTATATGGGCTAGAAGTTGTTTTTCCCATCCAACTCAACCTTCATGTGATGAATTTAATGAAAGATGAAGAGGCAGAGTTAGATGATATGTAGAGAAGAATCAACCAACTAATTGAAGTCTGGTAGCTAAGAGATCAAGTGCAATTGAATTCAGAAGCTCCTCAAACAAAAATGAAAGAAACATTTGATAAAAGTACCAAAAAAAGGAGATTTATGATAGGAGATCTAGTCTTAAAGTGGGATTCCAAAAGGGAAGGAAAGGGAAAACATGGAAAATTCGACAACCTCTGGCTTGGACCTTTCCATATAATTGCAGCACAAGACAACAACACATATGAACTAGCGCAAATGGATGGAGATTCATTTGGGGCTCCCATTAATGGGAAGTTCCTCAAACATCTTTTGCAATATTGAATGCTGCAAAATTTTCTATCATGTACATAAATAAATATTTTTCCACTCATGTTACATATTTTTAATTTTACATCATTCACCATATATTACACAAGAAAGCAGTTAGGGTTCTAACTTTAAGTTGTTGTGAAATTATGTTTCACCTATTAGATCATGTTTTCAGGTGCACAGGGGATATCAGGTTTTAAGGTAGAATCCACAACCCAATAGGAGAAGGCACTTGGTATACAGTTCTCAGCATACCACAGGGGTGTGTTGTCCCCATTGGAGCCACTATTATTACTAGATTTGTTCTAGTCGTCAGTGCGCAAAATGATCAAGATAATGAGACCGAAACTTTCAAGAAGGAGGATAATGGAGAGATTATATGGCCTATAAATTGAAAGGGGAGAGAATATGATTGAGAGCTCGGAAAATTTAACAGTGAAAATCAAGCCCTAAGGGCCCAAGGATAAGTTCGAAGCACTTGGGAGTTCATTGGGAGCATAAAGAAGGTCAACATGTTCTAAATAGGAATAATCCCCTTTCCAAATGGGACTATATCATAAGACCAAATATTAAGGACCAGGTGTTGGAAAAGATGTGTGCTCGATCATCCGACAAACACAAGTGATCCTGATCTATGGTCGAGGATGCATGTCACATCAGAAAAAGGGACAAAAGTTAGCACGTTATTGGGGTGCGATGGTCGTTTTGAAGAGCCACGTGGTGAAGGATGGATGGTGTCGCATGGTATAATAACGAAAGTAAAATCACTCCCTTAGGGTCATGAAAATGATATTCTTGTTCTTCCAGCTTACACATCCACCACCTCGACGCATAGTTGTTTGTTCAATCAGTGCCACCTAGAGCCAAAACAATAGTCCACCTATACACTGAGGAAGATGATGAGGGCCTGACCCGTCAACAACACATATTCATGAGCCTTCCAAGGATCACTGCCTATTTAGAGAAGGCCCACTAGGATTTTTGTCACCATATCAAGTCTAGGCACATGTAGGATGAGTCCCAGAGGACACTTCAGCATTGACATGGACAAATATGAAGCTGACACATGTCCATGGGTCCATGGTGAGGTCAACATAATGTCATCTAAATTTGCATGTTTTCCACAAATTTTAAAAAGGCTTCGAACCATTGGAAAAAGGACGCATGTTTAGAACAGAGGCACGAGGAAGAATATCTCAAGCGAGTGGAGGATTCATTTATAGCCTTCCAAATCAGTTGGAAAATATGTGACGTGTAACAAGATATCTAGATTCATGTTCAGATCCTTTAATTCATAATCATACCACTACCTGCAGATGACAAAGGACAACAATCATTGCCTTGACATGCCCACTCACATGAGCCCGGGATCTCAATAGATCATACCGAGTGTGGAAAAATTCTTACCTCTCACCAATGTTCTGTGTAAACACATGTCAAGATATTATAGGGGAAAACCATGGGGATCATGAGTAACCAATATGTGAGTAATATGATTTCTAAAGTTGAGTTACTCATATGTAAGGTGTTTCAGACGATGACTTTATTGTGTAATCTCGTCTCTCAGGAGTGGATTATGAATCATTGTTGTTGCAGATGTTGGGAGAGTGTGTTCTATGTTTCGCCAAGAGAAGAATTCCCTTCTCTGGTATCATTAGCTCGATTTAGAGGATAGAAGGGCATTCAGGAATATACCCTAAGGCACACTTGTATCAATTGGTCAACTTGACACAATAGTTCGAGGAAGAATATTTGAAGGGTTGGTCAATGATGTTTTGCATGGATGATTGGTGGGGACTAAGAGGAAGACTTTGGATGTTCTTGTTTTTAATAACACTGATGTGATTTAGGAACGCGTACGCATTCCTAAAGCACACACATGTTATTTTGATTTCAATTTTTTTAGGAACACATGCACATTCCTGAACACATGTTTCTTAAAAACGCACACATATTCATAAATAATCCAAGATGTCAAGTTTGTGTGGTGGTTTGGTGAGTACTAAGGATATCATATTCAGAACACATGTGCATTTATAGGAATGTGCACATGTTCTTGCATGCACACGTTAGTTCGTGTTAGGATATTTAGACACTCAGGAGTTAGTTAAGAACTACTTGGTCTAATGTGTCGTTAGGTAAAAGTGTGTTTCTTAGTGTGTTTCTTTAGTATGCATTAGTATTCGTTTGTAGTTAGGACATCTGACGGTCACGATATGTTCCTAACATCGAGTGATTTGACGGTTCATACTCTCCTCGATCTTAACAACCATTGATCGGTGGCTTAACACCCGATTGGTCCATGATATACATTTAAAGAGCATGAAGGGTCATTTTTCGATGATCGATTGTGAGAAACTCTCTTGTAAAATCTCTCTGTAATCATTTTCTTTGCATTAATAAACTACTCCAAGTGGTCACGTTGGTTGGGGTTGTGGATGTTTCCCCGTAGGGGTTTTACCATGTGAAAACATTAGTGTGTTGATCTTTGATATGGTTATGTGAGTGGTTACTGAAGGTTTTCTTCCTCTGTTGGAATACCTATGTTTTCAAACATGGTATCAGAGCCTGTTTGAAGACCCGCTCCTGTTATAGATCGAGATCGTGAAGATGAGTTGTCTCATATCCATTTTATGTCATTTCCATACATTTATGGGCTAAAAGGACTGTTCTATTGCGTCTGGATCACTCGTTTCATTCAATAACACTTTTCATTTCACTCAAAAAGGTTTATGTTTTCGCGAGATATAGCCATTACAGTCAGATCCAGAGGTATAAATCTTGAATACGCATTTTTAAATTTTTTCAAAGTAGTATTTTGGTTTTATTTCGGTTTTGTATTATTTATTTCCGGGTTGATACTCTTTTAGATCTTCATATTCTCTTTTCCCCACACCCTTTGTGATCTCGGAAAATAAAAAACAAATAGGAAAAGGTCCATCTTCCGGGTAAGCTAACCGAGATCTAACCCTTGTTGTCATCGAGAAGCAAATTTTTTTCCTTGTGTGAAAAGAGTTTTTTTTCAACAACAACAAAAACAATCCTCCTTCTAAACATTAAAATATGTTTTTCTAGACCATTTGGTTAAAAGTTTCCTTATTAAGTAAAAGGTCTTGAGTTCAAATCTATCTTTTGTTACTTTTTTTGAAAAAATTCATGCTAAAACTGTAAAGTGTATTTCACTTCAAGTATAAAAGTGAATCACTATAAGTAGCTTTAATATTTTAATTTAGAGTTATTTATTTTGCATGCAACATTCATGTTATAAAGTAACTTCATTGTAAAATGATCCCCACTTCTCTTTATAAAAGTGGGTCACTTCATAAAGCAACTTACACTATAATGTGGTCATTTGGTTACCGTTTATGCATTTTTTTTAAAGGGCATAACTCTCACATCTGAAGTCCATTTTCAGTGCCGTTTGTTTTTAAAACCACATAACTTTTCGAGCTCTTTCCATCTAGATCACCAGTTTCAATTTTTTAATCCATATTGTCTACATATTTAATATGGCTTCTACAAGTAATGTCTTTCTTACCAGCACCAACTACTTCCAATGGAAATCTCATATGGAAGATTCATTAAGAAGTAAAGGCTTGTACCGGATTATCTTGGGAAAGGAAAAAACACCCACTGATGATGATAAGAAATCAAAATGGGCTAATAGGAGTGATGAAGCATGTGGACTAATCTGAATGTCCATCTCTCCTAATTTAAGGTTCCACCTTAAAGAAATTGATGACCCCGAAGAATCTTGGGAAAAGATTGAATCTGTGTTTGGTAAACTCAATATTATTCAAGTATAACAGTTAGAAAATCAAGTACTGACCTTGAGTCCAAGTGAGTTTTCTTGCCTTGGATACTATCTATCTAAGTTTAAAACACTCAGAATTTTATGTGAAGAATGTGAGATAAAAATGGAGGAAGAGCATTGCATCTATCTTATTCTTTCTAAGATAGGTAGTTCATATTCTGTGTTTCTATCTACCTTTTATGCCATGAGAGAGAATCTAGGGAAAGCTTATAAAAACCCCACTCTTGAGTCCTTTTGTGCTACTTTGATTAGAGAGGAAGATAAGCTTGTACAACTAGAAGTGATTAACACTGCAGGTACCCCCAACAAAGCCTTAGTTTCCCAGCAGAAAGATAAACCCAAGTATCCCAAGAAGTAACATCCTCGCTACAATAACAAGCAACATAAGGGTCCCAAACCCACTTAGACAGCTTCAGCTCCCAATGGTGACAAAGGAGAAAAATATAAAAATAAGAAGACTCACAGACATTGCAACTTTTGTGATAAAGATGGTCATGATGAGTCCAAATGTTTCAAGAAGATGGCAGCTTTAGAACCAGCAATGAAGAATAAAAACATCAGTATTCATTCTACTTCTTCTTCTTCTTCTCATGGACATGCACTTTCCACTTCTGGTTTCTCCTTCAATACAACTTCTACTTCTTCTGATGAGTGGCTTATTGATTCTAGAGCATCGTATCATATGGCTAAGGATAAAGACATATTTTCTGCTCTAAATGAATGTAACACCAAGAAAATATTTGTTAGTGATGATAGATCTCTTAGTGTTGTAGGATCTGGAATAGTTCAAGTAGATAATGGTCATTTCAATGATGTATTATTTGTTCCAAGTCTTTCTTGTAACCTTCTATCAGTCTATCTAATCACTCATTCAGGTGAAGGTAAAACCATAGAGTTTTCACTTCACCAAGTTGTAATCAAGGATATAAAATATCCTAAGCATGTTCTTGCAACTGGAATTGTTGATGATATTACCAGGTTGTACAAGTTTGACAACTTTGGGTCATCATATTTTTCATCAGTTTTTGTTTCTCATAGCGATGAAATGAGCAAACTTTGGCATGAGCGGTTTGGTCATATAAACTATTGCTCATTGCAGCAACTATGTAATCAACATATGGTGACTGGTCTTCCTCTTGTTTCATGAAGAGATGGTGTTTGTGTTGGTTGTGTTCTCAAAAAACATCATTGGGACAGTTTTGACAAACATGCATCTTGGCATGCCTTGGGCCCTTTGCATCTTGTTCAAAGTGGTTTGTGCGGTCCACTTTCTTATCCTTCCTTTTATGGGTGCAAGTATTTCTTAACTTTCATTGATGATATTTCCAGACGTACTTGGATTTACTTCTTAAAACTTAAGAGTGAAGTTTTTGACAAGTTTTTGGCCTACAAGGCCCTTGTAAAAAAACAATCTAGACATCAAATTCAAAAGTTAAGAACAGATAATGGAGGTGAATATGTGAACAATAATTTTACAAGTTACTGCACTACACAGGGAATCCAAATGCAAAACATTGTTCCATATACACCACAACAAAATGGTGTTGCTGAGAGACAGAACCACACATTAAAATAAATGGCTAATTATATGATCCAATCTAAGGTATTAAGTATAAAGTATTGTTCAGAAGCAATCAACTGTGAAAATTACATAGTCAATCGCACTCCCACAAAGTCTCTTAGAAATATAATACCAGAATAATCTTGGAATAAAATTAAACCAGATGTAATTCACTTTCATGTATTTGGCAATATAGCATGGGCTCACATTCCTGATGAGAAAAGGAAAGCATTGCAGCCTAAAAGTGAGAAGTGTATATTTTTTGGTTATTCTGAAGATGTCAAAGGTTATAGACTTCTTCAACCACATTGTAATGAAATTATTCTTAGAAGAGATGTTAAATTTGATGAAAATCTCTTGGCCTGCAAGCCTAATTCGACGGTTGTGCCTTCTTCGGCCTGTGAGCCATATTCAATGTTTGTGCCTTCTTTTGTTCCTATTATGGTTTCTTCTTTAGATGATGACAGTGAGGATGAAAATCCACCTCCGCCTGCTCACCTTCCTCCAGATGAGTCCTTTGAACCTGAACCAGCACCAGTTCCACTGCTTCCTAGATGGTTCCATTCAACACAAGAAGCAGTTGGTGGTCTTGTCGGTGATCCTTCAGATCAGCATCGAACAAGTTCACAGTTCCAGCAAGCCTCTTCTCTTTTGGCTCAAGTTTCAGAGACTCATGATCTAGATGCATTTGCAGAAACTTCAGGTCATCCAGATTGAGACACAACAATGAATGAAGAGTAACGTTCTTTAATGGAAAATGATACTTGGGATCTTGTACCTCTTCCAAAAGGAAGAAAACTTGTCAAATGTAAATGGGTCTACAGAACTAAGTATGCATCATATGGAAGTTTTGAAAGACATAAATCTCGACTAGTTACCAAAGGATTTTCCCAAGTTGAAGGAATTCACTATAATGAAACATTTTCCCCTGTAGCCAAAAGGAATTCCATTCACCTTGTTCTTTCCCTTTCTACCTCACATAAATGGTGTAATTTTTAACCCTGTGAAGTAAAGAAATGCATATAGATTCTTAAGAAAGACAGAAATTAATCAATGGCTCATACACAGAGTACACAGAGATTTTATACCGGAAACCCTCAACCAGGAAAACCTTTCTTATATTCATTATATCGAATTTCACCATTTACCATACAATATATACAATGTTTTTTAGGTATTCCGTAGATACCAAAACCCCAATCCTTTAATCTGGGATTAATTTACAAAGCCGCTAAAAATAGCAAAAACCACCCAAAAAAAAAAAAAAAATTGAGGCGTTGCGCGTAACCAGGGGGGGGCATACCTACCCCCCCTTGGGACCCACCTAGGAAAGCACCTGACGCACATGGAACAAATATAGAACTAGTGCGAGGGATTTTCAGATGTAGTTGTCGAACCTGACGTGCCCACACACACACATGCAAAGAATATAACACATACCCAACAATCTCCGACTTGTTGTTTTCTTTGCATCCAGGGGTCCAGGGTATTATATAGTCAACAATCCAAGGCAACAATGCCCATTGTTACTCTACACCATGAGAAATTTTATGTGCTCACATACTTTGTCAATGAATCTACAACATTCTTCAAAGTGTCAACCTTTTCCAGCAACACCTTCTTTTCCTCAACCATGTCTCTCACAAAGTGATACTGAACATCAATACACTTTATCTTCCAATGATAAGCTGGGTTCTTTTCCAGGAATATTGCACTCTGACTGTCACAATATAATCTCACTTCTTGTTGTACCAACCCAATACCTGAACACAATCTTTGTAACCATACTACTTC
>JZKD02S1148064.1:133235-154531 GCA_000966675.3 Picea glauca | reverse complement strand
CATGGCGTAGATCATGACATATACCTAGACCATGACCTAGACCATGACATAGATATAGATCTAGATTTAGATGATGACCTAGATCTTGATGTAGAACATGACCTAGACCCCCCTAGATCCATCTAATCCTAGGAATAACTACAACTCAACCCTTAACCCCCTCTACAATCGAGCCCTGAGTGCACTATGCATATACCTTTTGTACAACCCTTGCACCCACATCACCCACATCTTGGTGATATAACCATTTCTCTATCTTTGAAAACACTTTCAATCCTAACCCCTTAGGTCTTATTTGTCCCCATACCCATATACATATTTATTCATAAATATGTTTGGTATCTAATAAATGCTACATCAGTTACATTAATAGTGCACACCTGCTCTTGTGACTTGATAGAGTTGTAGTTGTTGCTCGTTTATGCTCAATAGGAACGTGCATGCGCTCTAGCGCGCACACATTATAAGAATGTGCACGTGTTCCTGTTGGGATTTTTTTGGTGCCAAGCACACTCCACTACCTCATCTATATCAAGGCCAACAAATAATTCATGACATATTCACACAAAAATAGCGTGCATATACATGTTTTTCTTATTTTAGTCTTGTTGTTTGATTCATAGACAATTTTGTGCTATTGTCAGACCATTGTAGGAAAAATTGGAAGACAAATTTGTCCAACTTGACTTGGAATTGTTGTTTGTATCTTCTCGTGTCTTCTTGGAATTGGAAGACAAATTAGTCCAATTGGCATTGTTGCTTTTGTCTTCTTAGAATTGGAAGAAAAATTTGTTCAATTGGAATTGTTGTTTTTGTCTTGTTGTGTCTTCTTGGAATTGGAAGAAAAAAATGTCCAATTGGAATTGTTAGTTGTGTAATACCAACACAAATTTAGCCAATTGGAATTGGAATTGGAATTGGAATTGGAATTATTAGTTGTGTCTTCTTTTGTAATACAAATACAAATTTCTCCACTTGGAATTGGAATTGTTAGTTGTGCCTTATTACATAATACAAAGACAAATTTGTGGTGGGGTGTTTGGAAGCCAATTTTTCTCTTTAAACATGGGGAACCAACGGATTCAAGAAATAAAGTCCTCTAGAAGATAGAAATAGATAAAAAAGGTGGAAGAATAAAGAGAAAAGGAAAAGTTATGTATGTCAAAGCGTAGGCTTTCAAAAGAGGGAAATCCAATTTCTAGCATAATAGATGCTACTATTCTTTCTCCTCCATCACCAAAAGCAAAGTGCAAGAGTTCATTGGAGATAAATCCATCTAGTTTCTCATCAAGAAATATTTTTGTGGATGACTAGATGATGGAAGATTTTCTTGGAGTTGATTATACAATGGATGAAATTAGAGAAGCAATTGGTGTACAACATTGTGGTGAAGAAATTTTTGTGGTGCAATCTCTTGTTGGACAGTCAAATGTTTTAGAAATTAGTCAATCCCATGTCCACTCTCCTCCTAGAGTTTATCCTCTAGTGATTGAAAGGGAAAGAACTACAACATTGTTAATTCCACGACAGGGAGGTCAAGAGTGCCAGAATAGGGGTGCATCATCCCTACCTAGATTGAAAATTGTGTGGATAACAACTCCTAAACGCAATAAAATTGATGAAAGTGGTCTAGCACCACTTGAAGGTAAGTTACCTAACTATATTATTCATTATCACTCCTATAAAATCATTAAAGAATATTTTGAACCAAAATACAATGTTGTTAAATGTCAATTATTTTTAGCTTTGTTAAAATCTAGAAGTTTTACTACCGTTAGGAGAATTTTAGGAATGAAAACAATCAAAAGTGTAGAAACAAGTCATCATATTATTAGAAATATTGTATATTATTTTCAAATAATTGGTAAGAAATATCATTCTAAAGACCGCAATACAATCCGACATGTCTTGTCACAATCAATTGTTAGCAAGATCACAAGAAAACATCGTTTTCTACAACAAACGTCTCACCTCTTGAAATGAAATGTCAAAACCCTTAGAAAGTATTCTCATAGACGAGATAGCTTCAACAAATGTGGCCCAACATATTTGTGTGCCTTCAAAGGTAGGCTACCTTGTTTTGACATGAAGTTAATTGGAGCAGTTAAGAGACTAGTACATGATTTATGGTATGAGAACACTAGGCCTTCTTCCAACCAAAAATATGTACTAAAATTGAGAAGAGGGTATACGAATTGTGAACCCCATATTAAACACTTTCTTGACATTACACAGACATAATTGTATGAGATATTCAAGACAATACATAGTGCACTTAACTTGGGCCAAATATATTTCCATAAATGCAAGCCTTGGTATGTTCGAATAAAAACAATTTGTAACACATGTTGTTGCAAATATCACATTCAATATGGTTATTATTATATGACACACACACACACACACCCACACCCACACACACACACACACACACACACATATTGTGTTTTGCATAACCCCCTTTTGTAGGAATTCTCAGTTATATTCATGTCACCATCATCTAGAGACTTTGTTCATAGCATCTTGCATACAAGGCCAGAGGGTTTTACATTTTATCAAAAAGCATGCTTAGATGGGACATGCCCCAGGTGCGATGGAATGAAATTATTGAGCAAGTGCATCCATGTAAGAGATGAGTATGAATTGGGGAAGAAGGATGTTACCTTGCAAAGCCTTAAATATGTCACATATGATATTGATGGAGGTCAGGGAAAGAAAAAATATGCAATTGGTTACTTTCCAAGTACGAGTTTGTGACTTCATGAAGGAATTTGTTGAAAATACAAAACATTGTGCTCAACATGCCCATGTGGATAAATGGTAGGACGAGCATTTTAGAATATGAAAAAATACATTTCTTTTTGGTACTATGTTATCATTGGTTGATTTTTCTGAGAACTACACCCTTCAACCGCAAAATGAGATTCAAAGCCAATATTATCACTCAAATCAGGTCAACATAATTAACCATATCATGTACAGGCATGAACCAGATAGTAATGAACAAAATATAGTTATATTGAAAGAGTATCACTTCTACATAAGTGATGATCAGTGCCATGACTTAGCCTATGTACAAAATTGTTTTTAGTTGTTCTACAATCACCTTAATGAGAAGAACATATAGATGGATCAACATTGGATTTGGTTAGATGGTTGCATAGGCGAGTTAAAAAATGCTCATGTATTTCAATGGTTGTGTATGTTGCACAAAAAAATAAAGGTACCACACATTTGGAACTATTTTGAGTTCGGGCATGGGAAAGGGGAGCATGATGGAGGAGGTGCATTCATAAAAAGAGCTTTACGTAGGAAAGAAATGAAGTTCAAAACTACTTCCCTCATTCGAGATGATAAATCCATTATTGAATGTCATTCTTCAGTAATGAGAGAGAGAACAGGAACCAGTGAAGACCAATCACACAGGAAAGGACATGTACATAGATATTTTTGGGAGGTGTTCAATGTAGATCGATCACAGTGGTATTAATGCAAAATAATCT
This sequence comes from Picea glauca, assembly GCA_000966675.3. Taxonomy (NCBI): domain Eukaryota; kingdom Viridiplantae; phylum Streptophyta; class Pinopsida; order Pinales; family Pinaceae; genus Picea; species Picea glauca. The sequence goes on along the minus strand of JZKD02S1148064.1, from coordinate 151,028 downwards.
ATGGCACTCTTGGATTCCATTCAGTTAGAACATCAAAAAATGCAATAGTTGAAATATGAACGAGAAAACTCTCTTGCTTCTATGGTCCTTGTAGTAGTAATGAATGAGATGATTATGAATAGATAGACTAGGTTGATAGATGGGATTGTGTATCACTCCCCATTGGTAAACATATAACTATGGAATTATCCTAGTTGGAGGACCAATCAAGTATTTCAACAGATTATGATCATGTCTCAGATCTCGTACTTCCAGGTTTGTTGAATCCTTCTATTGAATTTTGAATAACTATCATCAATGTTTTATGCTTTGGTCATTTAATGGACTCACATTTTGGCACTCCATTTTTTGCAAGGAACATATACATAGTGGTTTCCCCAAGAGAAAATTAACGGGGAAATGACTATTTTCTAGAACGATGCTTAGAGGGAAAGACAACCCTCATGCGATCAGTAACATACTCTAAAGTCATTTAATTTATGATTTGGTTGATGGTTATTAAAGGACAATATATGACATAGGATGAAAGAACACGAAAGAAAGGTGGTTATGTATTTCAAAATTATAAACCAGTTCAAGTTGTATACCGCTTTACAAACTTGGTTATTGGTACAAACCTCCAACTAAAAATAATACCAAGTAAGAACCCATCAAAGGTATGATACTTCTTGCCTTACTCTGAGCAAGAGAAGTTAATAGAGACCATCAATATTAGACGTGATTCTATTTTTCTACTTGAAAGACCATAGGTATGTAAAAGGAATAATTTTGGATTCATTTTTTGGTTATTATGGTATTCTTATATTTCCATGCCTTTCCTTGCCATATCATTCCCTTTCCTTTCCATGCCATTCATTTCCTTCACTTTCCTTTCCTTTCCTTTCCTTGTCATGACATGCCATGCCTTCACTTTCCTTACCTTTCCTTCACTTGTCATGCCTTTACTTGCCTTTCCTTAAATTTCCATGCCTTCACTTTCCTTTCCTTCACTTTCCATGCCTTCACTTGCATTTCCTTGCCCTCACTTGCCATGATTTCACTTGCCTTTCCTTCACTTGTCATTTCTTCACTTTCCTTGCCTTGCGTTCACTTTTCACGCCTTCACTTTCCATGCCATGCTATGTCTCGTCATTCCTTTCCTTGCCTTTCCATGTTATTCCATGCCTTCACATTCCTTTCCTTCACTTACTTTACTTGAAAGACCATAGGTATGTAAAAGGAATAATTTTGGCCTCATTTTATGGTTTTTATGGTATTCTTGTATTTCCATGCCTTTCCTTTCCATTTCCTTGCATTTCCTTGCCATGCCTTTCCTTTCCATTCCTTCACTTTCCATGCCATTCCATGCCTGTCCTTGCCTTTACTTTCCTTTGTTTTCCTTTCCTTTCCATTCCATTCCATTCCTTCACTTGGCTTGTCTTTCCTTCACTTGCCATGCCTTCGCATTCCATGCCTTCACTTTCCTTTCCTTCACTTTCCATGCCTCCATTTTCCTTTTCTTTAATTTTCATGCCTTCACTTTCCTTTCCTTTCCTTCACTTTCCATGCCTTCACTTTCTCTCACTTGACATGCCATTCCTTTCCTTACCTTACCATGCCTTGCCTTTCCATGCCATGACTTGATTTGCTTTCACCGTCCTTTCCTTTCCTTTCCTTCCCATTCCTTTCCTTGCCTTGCCTTGCCATGCCTTTCCATTCCTTTCTGTGACATCCCCCCCCAAAAAATATTTTTTATTTTTGTTTGCTGGAAATTTATTTTCGTTTTTGGCAAATTCGAATCTGGAAATTTTATTTCCATTTATGGCGATTCCGAATTTTGAATTTAATAATTGCATTTAATTATTGTGACAGTTGGGCAAAGATCTGTTTGGAACCAACTAACTATTTGACTATGACACGTGTATCACAACAGAATAATTATATTAACTACAGGAGGACAAATGGAACAACCATGTTAAAAAAAATCAGCTGACCATGACTCCATGAGTGGGGAACAAGTTGGAACTGCCTCTGGGATAATGATTACAAATGGAAAATCAGATATTTGGCCACTGGCAGCCCCTGAAAGTCATGGATTAAGAAAGCTGTGAAAATCCCCAAAGGAGGGAAAAAAACCTAGGCAAAGGAAATGGATATATAGCATATGCGAGGAGGAAGGATGCTGCCAAGTATGTTGGGAAAATGATTCCCGAGCTCTCTTGCTCTTATGAACACTGTTAAGTAAGTGTGAGGCAAGAGGAGAACTGTTGGAATTGAAGGACATTGTTGAGGAGGAGTTTTCAAGTTCCCCCTCATGGATTCATGGTCAAGCTAGGGGGTGAATCGGGCAAGTGACTTTGGCTGCCCTGTTCTATGGTTGGAAGGAATGTGGTTGTTCCCTTTGTCTTCCCGTGGATTGGATTCAAATATGTTGATCTACCCCTCTCTATTATGAATGAATATGTTTTTATTTCGATGTCTTATTAAATCCGAACCAGAATGATGTCCACTCTCTGTCTGAATGATTTTTCTGATGCATTGTATTGATTAAATTGGAACTGTAACGTTTTCCATTTTTGGTTTGTTATGGGGAATATATGTGAAGAACATCTATAATTATATTTCTATGGAAAAGAGGAGATTAACGACAATGAGGCAGATCCTCTCTGTAGATAAACTCCCCAGGAAACCAAACTCAGATCCCTCGGAACATCATTATTAATGACCAATATCTGATGGAATGATATTCTTAACCATGTATTTACATAGATGCACAGATCTAGTACTGTTGACGTTTAATGCATTGATTAAAAGAGGCTCTAAGTGGATATTATAGAATTTTTCCCTTACAGAAAACCTTTATCTTTTTGTATCCTTCTGTGCGTATAAAATTCTTAAGTCTTTACGCTTTCGGAATTCGGGGATTGTTGTGTGTTGTGGTTTGAAATTTGAAACCTCGAGACCCCGAAACCTGAAATCCCGAAGTGTTGGTTCCACACCCTTTCACCTTTCAGAATTTGGGAATTGTTGTGTGCTGTGGTTTGACTTTTGAAACCCCAAAACCCAAAATCCCGAAGTGTTGGTTCCACACCCTTTCACCTTTCGGAATTCGAGAATTGTTGTGTGTTGTGGTTTGACATTTAAAACCCCCAAAACCCCAAAAACCCAAAATCCCGAAGTGTTGGTTCCACACCCTTTCACCTTTCGAAATTTGGGAATTGTTGTGTGCTGTGGTTTGACATTTGAAACCCCGAAACCCTGAATCTCGAAATCCCAAAATGTTAGTTCCATGTTCTTTTCTTTTTGCAATTTTGGGAATTGTTGTGTTCTGTTGTTTGACATTTGAAACCCCAAAATCCCGAACCCCAAAATCCTGAACCCCAAAATCCCAAAATGTTAGTGCCTTTATTTTTCACAACTCGGGAACTGTGGTATGTTGGATGTTTGGCTATGAAAACTGGGAAACTCCGAACCCCGAAATCCCGAAATGCGGGGTCTCACCTATGCCCGAAATCTTGAAGTGCGAGACCCACCTTCCTTTTTTCGCATTTCAGAGGTTTGTATATATGGTTTTTTGGGCACTTGCACTCGCGAAATCCCGAACTCTGAATTCCCGAAGTACTAATCACCTTTCATTTTTTCGGGAGTTGTTGTGTGTTGATGATTGACTTTTGTGTTCACCAAAACCCGAACCCCAAAACCCCAAAGTACTCGGCATCTTGTCACAATTTCAAGAAATGTTTTGTGTTGATGTCCAGCTCTTGTACTCGCGAAGCCCCGAATCCTAAAACCCCGAAATGCTGGCCCACAGTCGTTCTGTATTTAGGATTTTGGCAAACAACAAGGTCCTTTGTTTTGTTCGACACTTGTGATCACTGAAACCCGATTGACCTCTGTATCTTCACAAAGTTGTAGGAACTTAGAAGAAACTTATTGTTATGGGAACAACCCTATTAATATAACGAATGGACTGGTAAAAGAGCATTGGAGAATCTTCATCCCGGATAGAGGTATGGGATTAACAAACCGTTTTACAAGTCGATTGTATTGCAGACATAGGGTAATATTTTTTTATGTAGGGTTTTGGTCATAAAAACCCCAAAGTTTCTTGTATTGTTAAGACTATGGTATTGTTATAGGTACTAGTAGATAAGAGAGTAATTATAAATTTCAGGATCTTAATTAAACATTGAAGCGATGAGTAAATACTCATTATATCGTTGATTAGAAAACTTAAGTTGAATGGTAAGGACAGTCGATGACAATAAGGACTCTAACAAACCTTTAGACTCAAGTCTTCTAACAAAAATCCTGCTTGCTTGAGATCTCGAAACTTTTCAAGGATAAATGTACAAATATTTTTTTTTTATGGTGATTTTGAGGTACATTACATATGGTATCAGAGAAAAAGTTACAACACTGGGCCTGAACAGGGCCACATTAATTTCTTAGTATATATTCTGATTTATGAAAAAACTAATAAATCTCGTGGATTACAAACAGAAAGATTTTCTATTTTGTGTTGAATAATGGCATCCCAAGAAGGTGCAAAAATTAGGGTGGAAGAGAATCTGCAACAAGGACCTCCTGGAGATCCAAGACAGAACAGTGATGGAAGCTCACCCACGAAGGTGTTGGAAACAACGAAAAACCTTATAGTTGAACTATAGGTTTTCAAGGCCGACAATGAAAAATTGAAGAAGGCACAACAGGAACAACAAGAGATAAATGAAGTCCTGCTGTGTAGTATAGTAACCAAGAAAATCCCAAAAGATGACAACCCTGAGGAAGAGGTCAGGAAAAGGGCCTCCAAGAATTCTGGTGCGAAAACAGAAAAAGGAGATAGTTCGTCTGAAGGGACACCTTCAGCTAAAGACAAAACCATACCAGACAAAAAAATAAAACAAACAGACCACCTTGAAGGAGAATTTAAAAAGATTAAACCAGCTACTTTTGATGGAGAGTCCAAGACAGGAGCATGGTTGTTGGACATCAAAAAATACTTCCAAATCTACAACTATTCCAGCAACATGAAGGTCAGAATGGCCATCTACAATCTGAAGGGGAAGGCCAACATTTGGTGGCAGGACCTGAAATTGGCTAAGGGCCTAAAGGAGAAACAGTTGGAATTTTTTGACTTCAAGAAGTATTTTAAGAAACAATACCTTTCTGAAAGCTATTATGAAAGGAAGACGAAAGAATTTTATGAATTACGACTCAGAAAAATGACAATGGATGACCTTATAAATAAATTTCTGGAACTACTAAGGTTCATACCATACATCCGGGAGGATAAGGTAAAAATCCAGCGATTCTTAAGTTGTTTACCATAGTCCTACATGGACAAAATTGAGTTTGACAACCCCAAATCCTTGAGTGAAGAATTTAGGAAGGCACGAATGTGCTATGATCAGTATAAAAAATGGGTAGAGTTTCCCAAGACTTGGAAGGATAAGAAACAAGATGGAATGCACCAACGAAAGAAGGGATACTCGCCAGCTCCTTATCGAAATGTAGCAAAAAGTTTTACAAGGAAGGATTTTCACTCCAATCATCCGAATACGCAAGGTAGCAGTAAACCGGTAAACCTTGGAATGAAGAAGTTTGGGGACAACTCCCGTGAGCCATTAAGATGTTGGGAGTGTGGAGAGCCTCATCTAAGGAGGAACTGTCCATGTCTAATTGCAAAAAACATCACTGCTATCCACAATTTGTAGGAAGCCTCGATAGTGGGAGACATGGGCAGAAGTCTGCATTGGATAAATGTAGCCATAGATGGCCGACAAGATGACCACCAGTCCTCGGTGGTAGAGATCGAAGGTAAAATCCATGACACTCAAATTTATATTTTAATTGACCCTGGAGCTACGTTAAGTTATATTACTCTTGATGTAGTAGAGTCGAATAAACTTAAGAAACAAAAGCATGCAAAATCTTGGCTTGTACAACTAGCAACAGGGACTAAAATAAAAGTAGTTAACTTTATTTATGATCTTGAGTTCAACTTAGATGGTCAAAAGATAAGGACCAATCTGAACATCCTACCACTAGGATCTTATGATATGATTATCGGGATGGATTGGTTGGAACAACACAAAGCAGTACTAGACTGTTATACAAAGATACTTAGCTACAAAGATAATTTTGGCACGGTGAGAACAACCCAAGGCATACCAAAACCTGTGTTAGCCAGACAAGTTTCAGCGATGCAATTCAAGAAATGTATTAGATAGGGATTTCAAGTTTACACGATCCAAGTAACGAATCTATTAGAAAAATAAGATAAGCCCAAGTTAGAAGACTTTGTTGTCCTACGGGAATTCAGAGACATGTTTGTTGATGAGATACTAGAATTACCTCCTATGAGAGAAATAGATTTCTCTATAGACTTACTACCTGGATCAGCCCCTATCTCAAAAGCACCCTACCGAATGAGTCTACCAAAACTGACAGAATTAAAAATACAATTGCAAGAATTGTTGGACAAAGAGTATATCAGACCAAGTGTCTTGCCATGGGGAGCACCAATCCTCTTTATGAAAAAGAAAGATGGTACTCTAAGACTATGTATCGATTATAGACAATTGAACAAAGTGACCATTAAGAACAAATACCCCTTACCACAGATAAATGATCTATTCGATCAAGTTGGTGGGGCCAAGATCTTCTCAAAATTGTATTTACGATCCGGTTATCATCAAGTTAGGATAAAGAACCAGGACATAAATAAAACAACTTTTCGAACAAGATACAGACACTACAAGTTTGTAGTCATACCTTTCAGACTCACTAATGCACCAGCCACATTTATGTGCTTAATGAACAACATTTTCAGCCAGTACTTAGACAAGTTCGTAGTAGTATTTATCGATTATATTCTAGTCTATTCTAAAATGGAGGAGGAACATGATGAACACTTACGAATAGTTATGCAAACACTAAGGAAACACAAACTATACGCAAAATTCGACAAATGTGATTTTTATCAAAAAGAAATACAATATTTAGGACATGTCATTTCCTCGGAAGGTATTGTTGTAGACCCGGAAAAGATAAAATCCATCATGGAATGGCCAGTGCCTAAGGATGTGGCAGATATCCGGTCATTCATGGGAATCACCAGATATTATCGCATATTTATAGAAGGGTTCTCCAAGATATCCTACCCTATCACATCATTACAAAAGAAAGGGACCAAGTTTAACTGGTCCCAAAAGTGTCAAGATAGTTTTAACAAGCTAAAATAATTATTGACATCAGCGCCCATCTTGAAGGTAGCAGACCCAGATAAAGACTTCACAATATGTGTTGATGCAAGTAAAGAGAGACCAGTGGTGTTCTAACTTAGGAAGGGCACATGATTTGTTATGAGTCTCGAAAATTAAAGGAACACGAGCGAAATTATGTCACCCATGACTTAGAATTGGTAGCAGTAATACATGCCTTAAAAATGTGGCGACACTATATAATGGGCAGGAAATTATTACTATTGACGGATAATAGCAGAGTGAAATATCTGCTTAACCAACCAGACCTTAATTCAAGACAAGCAAGGTGGCTATCCTTCTTGAGCAAATTCGACTTTGAGGTTAGACATATCAAGGGAAAAAAAAATAAAGTAGTAGATTCTTTAAGTAGAAGAGTCCATGGGTTATTTGAGATAAATATCAGCAGGGAAGAAAGTGATCTGGAACAAAGAGTAAAAGCGGCAGGAATTAATCACAGAAATTACACTAAGATGATGGCATAATTGCAAAATAGTATCACAAACTTAGATAAACCAGATATAAGTATTGAAAAACATGGACTATTCAGATTTAAAAATAGACTTTACATACTAGATTCAGCAGAGCTAAAATTAACTATTTTAGACGAAGTGCATAAGAAACCATATTCTGGCCATCCAGGTTACCAAAAAACAATAACAACACTCAGAAAACTATTTTACTGGCCTAATACGAAGGACGAAATAGCAGAGTATTTGGCTAGGTGCCAAGATTGTCAGCAGGTTAAGGCTGAACACCAGCATCCATTCGGCCTATTACAACCATTACCAGTACCATAATGGAAATGGGAGACCATATCTTTGGACTTTATAACAGGTTTGCTTAAAACTTAGAAATAGAATGATTCAATCATGGTTGTAATCGATAAAATCAGTAAGTCTACACACTTTATTCCTGTAAAGTCTACTTTTAAAGCTATTAATATTACTGAAGTATTCATGAAAGAAATTTTTAGACTGCATGGTATTTCTAAAATGGTGGTTTCAGATAGAGATGTAAAATTCACTTCCATTTTTTGGAAGGAATTGTTTGCAGGGCTAAATACTAATTTGAATTTCAGTATGAGTTATCATCCACAAAAGGATGGACAGGCTGAAAGGACAAATCAAATCATAGAGGATATGCTACGCATGTATCTAAGAACAAAACCGAACAAGTGGGAAGACTACCTACACTTGGTAGAATTTGCATATAACAATGGGTACCAAACTTCGACTAAGTTGAGCTCCTTCGAAATACTGTATGACAGAAAGTGTACAACTCCAATTAGCTGGGATAACCCGATTGACAGACTCATGGTTGGACCAGAGATGCTCCAAGAAATGGAGAACATGGTAAAGAAAGTACAACAGAACTTGAAAGAAGTACATGATAGACAGAAGAGTTATGCGGATCAGAAAAGAAGACACTTGGAATTTCAAGTGGGAGACCATGTTTATTTGAAGATCAAAGCCTGAAAAAGCTCACTGAAGTTGGGGAACTGTGCCAAGCTGGCACCCAGGTTTTGTGGGCCCTTCGAGATACTAGCTTGAATTGGACCCGTAGCATATCAACTTGCACTTCCAGCTAATCTAAGAATTCATAATGTATTTCATGTTTCTTTGTTGAAAAAGTATATTCATGACCCTACTCATATGATTGATTGGAACTTGGTGAAGGTGGAACCCGAGGGAGAGTTCTAGGTGGAACCCCTATGCATTCTAGACCGGAGAGAAATAATACTTCGGAACAGAGCCGTCGCTCAGGTAAAGGTGCAATGGAAGCACTTTAGTCCTGAGGAGGCCACTTGGGAATTGGAGGGAGATTTGTGGAAATCTCATCCAATCCTGTTCCAGGAAAGGAACAAACACTGAGGACAGTGTTTTACTGAAGGGGGAAAGGATGTGACATCCCCCCAAAATAAATATTTTTTATTTTTGTTTGCTGGAAATTTATTTCCGTTTTTGGCAAATTTGAATCTAGAAAATTTTTGCCATTTATGGCAATTCTGAATTTTGAATTTAATAATTGTATTTAATTATTGTGATAGTTGGGTAGAGATTTGTTTGGACTCAACTAACTATTTGACTATGACACGTGTATCACAACATAATAATTATATTAACTACAGGAGGACAAATGGAACAACCATGTTAAAAAAATCAGCTGACCATGACTCCATGAGTGGGGAACAAGTTGGAACTGCCTCTGGGCTGATGATTACAAGTGGAAAATCATAGATTTGGCCATTGGAAGCCACTGGAAGCCCCTCAAAGTCAGGGATTAAGAAAGCTACGAAAATCCCCAAAGGAAGGAAAAAGACCTGGGGAAAGGAAATGGATATATAGCATATGCGAGGAGGTAGGACATTGCCAAGTATGCTGGGAAAAGGATTCCTGAGCTCTCTTGGTGTTATGAACACTGTTGAGTAAGTGTGAGGAAAGAGGAGAATTTTTGGAATTGAAGGACATTGTTGAGGAGGAGTTTTCAAGTTTTCCCTCTTGGATTCATGGTTAGGCTAGGGGGTGAATCGGGCAAGTGACTTTGGCTGTTCTGTTCTACGGTTGGGAGGAACGTGGTTTTTCCCTTTGTCTTCCCGCAAATTGGATTCAGATATGTTGATCTACCCCTCTCTATTATGAATGACTATGTTTTTATTTCGATGTCTTATTAAATCCAAACTGGAATGATGTCCACTCTCTGTCTGAATGATTTTTCTGATGCATTGTATTGATTAAATTGGAATTGTAATGTTTTCCATTTTTGGTTTGTTATGGGGAACATATGTGAAGAACATATGTAATTATATTTCTATGGAAAAGAAGAGATTAACGACAATGAGGCAGATCCTCTCTGTAGATAAACCCCCCAGGAAACCAAACTCAGATCCCTCGGAACATCATTATTAATGACCAATCTCTGATGGAATGATATTCTTAACCATGTATTTACATATATGCAAAGATCTAGTACTGTTGATGTTTAATGCATTGATTAAAAGAGTCTCTAAGGGTATATTATAGAATTTTTCCCTTACAAAAAACCTTTATCTTTTTGTATCCTTCTGTGCGTACAAAATTCTTAAGTCTTTACGCTTTCAGAATTCAGGGATTGTTGTGTGCTGTGGTTTGACATTTGAAACCTCAAAACCCGAAATCCCGAAGTGTTGGTTCCACACCCTTTCACCTTTCAGAATTTAGGAATTGTTGTGTGTTGTGGTTTGACTTTTGAAACCCCGAAACCCTGAAACTCGAAATCCCGAAGTGTTGGTTCCACACCCTTTCACCTTTCGAAATTTGGGAATTGTTGTGTGCTATGGTTTGACATTTGAAACCCCGAAAACCCAAAATCCCGAAGTGTTGGTTCCACACCCTTTCACCTTTCGGAATTTAGGAATTGTTGTGTGTTGTGGTTCGACATTTGAAACCCCGAATCCTGAAATCCCGAAATGTTAGTTCCACGTTCTTTTCTTTTTGCAGTTTCGAGAATTGTTGTGTTCTGTTGTTTGACATTTGAAACCCCAAAATCTTGAACCCCAAAATACCGAAATGTTAGTGCCTTTCTTTTTTGCAACTCGGGAATTGTGGTATGTTGGGTGTTTGGCTATGAAAACCGCAAAACCCCGAACCCCGAAATCCCGAAATGCGGGTCTCACCTTTTCCTTTCTTACATTTCAGAAATTTGTGTATGTCAAGGTTTGGACACCGGAACTTGCGAAGTTCCAAATCCTGAAATCCCAAAGTGCGGGACCCACCTTCCTTTTTTCGCATTTCAGAGGTTTGTATATATGGTTGTTTGGGCACTTGCACTTGCGAAATCCTAAACTCTGAATTCCCGAAGTACTAATCACCTTTCATTTTTTCGGGAGTTGTTGTGTGTTGATTATTGACTTTTGTGTTCACAAAAACCCGAACCCCGAAACCCTGAAGTACTCAGCATCTTGTTGCAATTTTGGGAAATGTTGTGTGTTGATGTTCAGCTCTTGTACTCGCGAAGCCCCGAATCTTGAAACCTTGAAATGTTGTCCCACAGTCGTTCTGTATTTCGGATTTTGGCAAACAACAGGGTCCTTTGTTTTGTTTGGCACTTGTGATCACCGAAACCCGATTGACCTCTGTATCTTCACAAAGATGTAGGAACTTAGAAGAAACTTATTGTTATGGGAACAACCCTATTAATATAATGAATGAACTGGTAAAAGAACGTTGGAGAATCTTCATCCCGGATAGAGGTATGGGGGTAATACACCATTTTACAATTCAATTGTATTGCAGACATAGGGTAATATTTTTTTATGTAGGGTTTTGGTCATAAAACCCCAAAGTTGCTTTTATTGTTAAGATTGTGGTATTGTTATAGGTACTAGCAGATAATAGAGTAATTAGAAATTTCAGGATCTTAATTAAACATTGAAGCGATGAGTAAATACTCATTATATTGTCGATTAGAAAACTTAAGTTGAATGGTAAGGACAGTCAATGACAGTAAGGACTCTAACAAACCTTCAGACTCAAGTCTTCTAACAGAAAGCCTTCTTGCTTGAGATCTCGAAACTTTTCAAGGATAAATGTACAAATATATATATATTTTTTTATGGTGATTTTGGGGTACATTACACTTTCCTTTCATTTCCATGCATTGCCTTGCCATGACCTGCCATGGATTTCCTTTCCATGGCATGCCTTGACACGCCTGCACTTTCTTTGTCTTCACTTTCCATGTCTTCACGTTCCTTTCCTTCATGTTCCATGCCTTCACTTTCCTTTCCTTACCTTCACTTTACATTCCTTCACTTGTATTTCCTTCACTTTCCATGCCTTCACTTTACATCCCTTCACTTGCCTTCCATTCACATTCCATTCCTTCACTTTCCTTTCCTTTCCTTAACTTGAGTTGCCTTGAATTCACTTTCCATTCCTTCATATTCCTTTCCTTGCCTTTCCATCACTTGCCTTGACTTGAATTCAATTCCCATGCCTTAAATTTCCTTACCTTAAATTCCCATGCCTTCAATTGCCTTTCCTTCACTTTCCTTCACTTGTCATACCATTCCTTACCTTGTCATTCATTTCCTTTCCTTTCAATGTCTTTCCTTGCCATGCCATGCCATGCCATTCCATTCCATTTGTTTCCTTTCCTTCACTTTCCTTTCCTTGACTGGCCTTTCCATTCCTTGCCTTACCTTGTCATGCCTTGCCTTTCCATGCCATGCCATGCCATAACATGCCTTTCCATGCCATGAATTTCCTTCACTTTCCTTGTCTTTCCATGCCTATCCATTCCTTTCCTTTTCTTTTCATTCCTTTCTTTTCCTTGTCATGCCTTTCCATGACATGCCATACCTTACCTTTACTTTCCTTGCCTTTCCTTAAATTTTCAAACATATGTAATAAGCACTGAGAAAAACCCTAGTGTTGAAGATACTCCAACAAATGGTTTTTTGATCAATGAAATGACAACGGAGGGGAACCACTAGCTGAAACTCAGTGTTATGGATCCAATGAAACTAACGGTTTGTCCATCTAAGTCTCAATTTGATTTTTATTGTGAGTTTCAAATCGCCTCGTCATTCCATTCAGGGACATGTGGTCAATTTCGTTCAGGGGGATAAAATCCAAACCGAGAAGTATAATGGAGTTTCATAAGCTCCCGCAAGTCAATTTTTCCAAGGCCCATGTGACTAAACTACCCACAAACACCCGACACAGTGTTCTTGAAAACCAACCTCCTCTTCAGAAATTGTGTTATGCCTCATTGAGAAAAACCCTAGTGTCGAAGATACTCCAACAAACAGTTTTTTCAGTCGATGGAATGATAGCGGAGGGGCCCCACTAGCTTAACCTTGGTGCTATGGATCCAATGCAACTGACGGTTCATCCATCCAGGTCTCGTTTTGATTTTTATGCGAGTTACAACTCACCTTGTCAATCCATTCAGGGACATGTGGCCAATTTGGTATGGGGGCATAAAATCCAAACCGAGCTGCATAACGGAGTTTCGCAAGCTCCCACAAGTCAATTTGGCCAAAGACCACGTGACTACACTACCCAAAAATTCTCGACATAGTGTTCTTGAAAATAAACGCCCTCTTCAAAAATTGCACTATGCCTCATTGAGCAAAACCCTAGTGCCAGAGATACTCCAACAAACAATTTTTTGGTCGACATAATGATAGCGCAGGGGCCCCACTAGCTGAAACCCGATGCTCTAGATCCAATGTAACTGACAGTTCATCCATCTAAGTATTGGTTTGAGTTTTATCACGAGTTGTAACTCACCTCCTCAAGTCATTCAAGGACATGTGGCCAATTTGGTATGGGGGCATAAAATCAAAACCAAGCAGCATAACGGAGTTTCGTAAGCTCCTGCAAGTCAGTTTGGCCAAGGACCACATGAATACACTACCGAAAAATGCTTGAAACAATGTTCTTAAAAATTGACCTCCTCTTTAGAAATTGCATTATGCCTCATGGAGAAAAACCCTAGTGCCGGGGATACTCCAACAAACAATTTTTTGGTCGACATAATGATAGTGCAGGGGCCCCACTAGCTGAATCTCGATGCTCTAGATCCAATGTAACTGATAGTTCATCCATCTAAGTATTGGTTTGAGTTTTATCACGAGTTGTAACTCACCTCCTCAAGTCATTCAAGGAAATGTGGCCAATTTGGTATGGGGGCATAAAATCAAAACCAAGCAGCATAACGGAGTTCCGTAAGCTCCTGCAAGTTAGTTTGGCCAAGGCCCACATGAATACACTACCCAAAAATGCCTGAAACAATGTTGTTAAAAATTGACTTCCTCTTTAGAAATTGCATTATGCATCATAGAGAAAAACCCTAGTGTCGGGGATACTCCAACAAATAGTTTTCTAGTCTATGAAATGATAATGGAGGGGCTGCACTAGATGAAACCCAATGCTCCAAGTCCAATGCAACTAACGGTTCGTCCATCTGATTCTTGGTTTCATTTTTATCACTATTTGCAACTCTCTTTCTCAATCAATTCATGGACATGTGTCCAATTTGGTCTGGGGGCATAAAATCCATACCAAGCACCATAACAGAGTTTCATAAGCTCCCATAAGTCTATTTGGCAAAGTCCCACATGACTACACTACCCACACATGACTGATAAAGTGTTCTTGAAATTCGACCTCCTCTTCAGAAATTGCACTATGCCTCATTGAGAAAAACCCTAGTGTCATAGATACTCCAAAAAATGGTTTTATGGTCGACGGAATGAAAGTAGATGTGCCCCACTAGATGAAAACCAATTATTCATATCCAATGCAACTGATGGTTTGTCCATTTGAGTCACAGTTTCAGTTTTATCATGAGTTTCAACTTGCTTCCTCAATCCATTCAGGGACATGTGGCCAATTTGGTCTGGGGGCATAAAATCTAAACAAAGTAGCATAACGAAGTTCCATAAGCTAATCCATGTAGGTCTAGGTCTAGGTAAATCCTATTATTTATGATTATCCATGTTTGAAAACTATGAAGATACCTTAGATATATGAATAAAACAACTTATGTTATGGCCTTGAAATTCTCATGCAAGTATTTTTATCTAAGATATATGGGATAACAAGTTGTAGAATTAAATGTTTAATAAATCCTTTGATTTTAGTTTTATGTATTAAACTTGTTCATTTAGTACAAGAATTATTTATGTATTAAACTTGTTCATTTACATATTAAAAATTTTCATTTAGGTATTAAAATTGATCATTTACATATTAAAATTGTTCATTTAGGCAAGGCATGACATGGAAAGTGAAGAAAAGGAAAGGCATGGTATGGCAATGCATGATATGGAAAGGCATGATATGGAAAGACATGGCGTGGAAAGGAAAGGAAAGGCATGGAAAGTGAAGGAAAGGAAAGGCATGGAATGGAATGGCATGGCATAACAAGGCATGGTGATCTGGATTTTGGATCAGAATGAACTTATTAACAAAATGAATACAATAAACACAAAGATATGAAGAACAACATAGATATCTAGTGAACAATATCTTCTATTGAATAAATGAAATAGGTTGAAACTGTAAAATTGGAGAACTGAAACAATTTGCTCGAATGGTAGTAGTTATCTATGAGAAGAGATGTGGCTTCTACATGCATCTATTTGAGAAGAATTATTATAATGAGGCTCCAGAGGCCTTTTTAACATTACTCATGAATTCCAAAACCCTAGACATCCAAAACCCTAACCCTTGGAGGTGAAACGCCAAAAGTCATGTGGGCCCTGATGGGTAAGTTGGTACCTCAACTTTCTGGGGTCGCAAATTTTGCATACAACCTTTGTTTTAGGCATTTGATAGCCCATTCGAAAGGTCTATTTGAGAAATACACATTATTCTATCAAAATCTAACTCTGTCTATAGTTTGACTATGGAAAGAAAAAAGAAAAAAACACTATGTATTTCCCCAAAACGGCCCTGGAAGTACAAAAATATGTGTTGACATGAAAACATCCAAAATAAGCTAGTTGGATTAGGTGGGAGGCCACCAGTCTCCACCTGGAAGATGTGCAGGGCTTCAGACAACCTTGAAAGTGTAGAACCCACAATTACAAAGAAGTACAAAGAACATACTGAATTAAAAATTGTCAAGAGGAGTCAGTTAGAATAGGTGGGTGGCCACCATTATCCACCTGGATAATCCTCCCCCCTTAGAAATCAATGGTCTCCATTGTGTTGAGTTCCCCCATCATGTGAGGAAACTTTCGTTGAATTTGTCCACGGGTGAGCCACTTTCCTTGGTGTACGAGCTTCCCTTCCTTGACAACCCGATAAATTTGGATTCTATGGTGGCGATTTCCCTTAACCTCTATGTCCACTATCTGATGAATGGATTCTTGTTCCATGCTATCAGGGTTGAACTATGTTGGTGTCAGTTGTTATGCGATCTCTGAGGTGTCCAATAATGGTAGAAAATATGGCCGAAGGACATCCACATTGAGCACTAGGTGCAAGCCAAGGAAGGGTGGAGTGTTGAGCTCAAAATCATTGCTACCCACAACCTTGGTGATAGTGTAAGGCCCATAGCGAAGTGGGTGGAGGTTTCGATGGGGACCTGTAATATGCTCTTTATGAAAATGTAACCAGACATTTTCTCCCACTTGAAACTGGTGTGGTACCCTGTGTTGATCATGCTGTTGCTTGTACTTAGAATTGGCCTTCTAAAAAATATCATGGACCTGTTGGAATATGTGTTGAATCCGCTCAATGAATCTCGTGGCTTTGTCAGTCTTGGACTAAACATGGGAAGAGTTTGTTTGTGGGGTTGCAAGAGGTAGTACAATATCAACGAGACCCAAGGGTTGGAATCCCAGCCCTACCTGAAATGGGCTATGGCCAGTGGAGCTATGTATATCCATGTTGTAATTTTTTTGAACATAGGGGAGACTCTCATCCCATGTACGTGTATGCTTAAAGTTGTACATGTGCAGGATGTGCACAATCATATGATTAATGATGTTAAGCCCTAATATTGGCTCATTACCCCTTAATTGGGGCATATTATATTAGTAATGTTATTTTATTTATGTCAGCTTTAGGCCATTAGTTGTAATTATACCTCCTAGTCTCCTATATATACCAAGGAGACATTTTCATTTTGAATCATGTTGTACTTGAACATTTAAGTAGTGTAAAAGGAGGTTTCCCCCTCGAAGAGGATTATTATCTAAAATTATCTCTTTTTCAAGGCGTTGAGTACTTTTTCTGAGGTTTTTCTATGCTATATTGGTATTTGGTTCTTAACATATGGTATCAGAGTTCAAGGTCTTGGGGTTTTGCTGCTACATCTCAGACACCTTGGAATTTTTGCTATAACTTGTTTTCTACAATGTTTCAGAAGAAATGGCTTGGAGGATACTTAGAAGACGGATCAAGGTATGTTGGATTCAAAATTCATCTCCTGAGGCCTTATAATTTCATAGATACAGCCTATACAATATAGGGTTTTGGAATCATATTGAAATGAGTCATTGCGGCATTTTCGCTATAAATTTTTTTATCTAAGATTTCAAACCCTGAAATTTGGAGGATATTTACAAAAATTAGTAAGGTATACGTGGTAAAATTTTTAGCTTTTGTGTCTTCTTAAATTTGTAGATACACCCTGTGTAAGATAGGGTATCTGACTAGTACTATTGACTAGTCTCAAGAAGGTGTTCCAGGTAAAACAATCATAACTTCTTCCTAGAGTATCCAAATTGAGTGGGACTGGTTTCATTGGATCGTGGATAGTTTGTAGTATTTCTAGTGCAAGTTTCAGAATTTTATGTCAATTATTTTGTGTGGGGAACACTATACAAGTGAGATCTCCTGGAAAGGACAAAAATCGACAAGTTGTGGGGAATTTATCGTAAATTCCACTTGGCACATCCAATTTTGATCAGACCTGTGGCATTGCAGAGATGAAATATTAGAGAACTACATAAAAGAAAGTTTCATACCCAGAAGGGCTGAAACTTGGGAGATACAACAAAAGAAATATTGTCTAGCAGAACCACCTCAAAATCAAGGTTCAAAAG
>JZKD02S1148064.1:93256-107311 GCA_000966675.3 Picea glauca | reverse complement strand
ACCCATCCCAGAATGGAAATGGGAAACCATCTCCATGGATTTTATCACTGGATTGCCAACTTCAACCAAGCAGAATGACGCCATTATGGTAGTGGTGGATAAACTGAGCAAGTATACTCATTTCATCCCCATTAAATCAAATTGCGAGGTGATAGATATCGCCCAAACATTCATGAAAGAGATATTCCGACTGCACGACATGCCGAGAGAGATAATATCTGACAGAGACACAAAATTTACTTCCAAATTTTGGAAATCACTGATGGCTAGATTGGAGACCAAATTGTTGTTTAGAACCGCCTATCACCCTCAAAACGATGGACAGATAGAAAGAGTGAACCAAATATTAGAAAATATGTTAAGGATGCATGTAATGCATCAACCCAGAAAATGGGAAGACTACCTGCCATTGGTAGAATTCGCCTACAACAACGACTACCAAGCATCCTTAAATATGAGTCCCTTCGAGGTCCTCTATGGTAGGCTGTGTAATACTCCAATCAGCTGGAGTAATCCTGTAAATAGGATTTGTTTTGGACCCGACATGCTGAAAGAAATGGAACAACAAGTGAATCAGATAGAACAAAATCTGAAGGTCCCTCAGAACCGACAGAAAAGTTATGTTGACCAAAAGAGAACTCCAAGAGAGTTCAAAATGGGAGACCATGTCTATCTCAGAATTAAGCCTAGAAGGATTTCCCTAAAAATGGGAGCTTGTGCCAGGTTGGCACCCCAATATTGTGGACCCTTTGAGGTTCTAGATAGAGTGGGACCTGTAGCCTATCGGCTAGCACTTCCGCCCACAGTAAAAGCACATAATGTTTTCCATGTTTCATTATTGAAGAAATATGTACATGATGCTAATCATATAATTGACTGGTCTATGATCCAGGTGGAACCAGAGGGAGAATTTCTACCAAAACCCCAATGCATATTGGACAAAAAGGAAACCCCGCTCTGGAACAGAACCATTGCACAGGTCAAGGTGCAGTGGAAATATTTTGGCCCAGATGAGGCTACATGGGAAATGGAGGATGCCATGAGATAGGCATATCCGATTTTGTTTACTTCTATACATGCAATTCATGTTAGTAGATAAGAACATCAAGGACGATGTTCCTTTTAAGAGGGAGGGAATTGTAACACCCTGTTTCCCCCAGTTTGTAAAAATAAATGGACTGGCCAAGAACTATGACAAACTCATCAATGTGAATATGTGATGTAAATGGACCTTGAGGAAAAGGTCAATGAATGTGAATAACATTATGAATTTTATTGCAGGACTGCTGAGAGGGGATGTGCAGAAAAAAAGACCACGATGGCAGTGGAAGGCACCTGGAAAGGTGGCGTTAACTTCCACCGAGAATTAATACTGTATTTGGACTCCACTGGCACGGAGAACCAAAAGCAGCTCACTGGCCCAGAATTAAATGTCTCGCACTTTGGTAGGTAGATGGCTTAATGAGGGATGGGGAGGTGAACTGCCTATCCATAGAGCCATCATGACTGACCAACGCAAGGTAAATCATGCCACATGCAACCTCGCAAGAGGATAAGGTGTAAGGTAGAAGTGATTGGGGGGGCAGAGGCGAGGGGAGAACTTTGGCATTATGCAAAGTGAGTGATAGCAGAGAGGAAGGATTGCAACCTTTGCTCCTGGTCACTGGCAGACGGAGACGCAGTATCACAACATCATGGTCTCATCTCAGGGGTGGCTAGTGGTAAATCCGCTGGTAGTTGCTAAGCCTACGGTTGGGTGGAAACGAGCACCCCTCTCAGTAGTTACACTCACTTCTAGTGTTATTTTTGATAAGTTGTTTTCCTCTGGCTCCTTGAAATATATGTTGTTATCCACAATTTTGGTCATCGTGATAATGTTATGATGATGTCTTGATGATGGAAAATCAATCTCTTCAATAAGAATACTTTCCTGAGAAAATTTGCACTTGTCTGTTTCCAGAAACTATATTTTTAAAGAGGTTCGCAGGCTACCTATATACTTGCCTGCGAGAATGCCTGATTCTCACAGGCTGCATTAAGCTAGGGTGTGAGGGGTTCGCACTGTAACAAAGGCCAGGGTGCGAACATATTCTTAAAGAGGAAAAAGATGAAGTTCTCGAGCCTTCTAGAAGAGAATCTTCGAGAAGGATGAGTTGTCTAACGAATGGTTGTTCAAGTACTGGCATTCCAGATATCTTGGGATCATTTTCTATCCAAGTAACTAAATTATCGTCTCTTATATATTGAGAAGATTGCTCATGGAAAAAGTTAGAAGAAAGCTAACAAGAGATTGATTGGAAAATTGTTGAAAGCCTGTATGAAGGACTGATGCTACAACAACTAGAGACACCAG
The DNA here is from genome assembly GCA_000966675.3 of Picea glauca. Lineage (NCBI taxonomy): Eukaryota > Viridiplantae > Streptophyta > Pinopsida > Pinales > Pinaceae > Picea > Picea glauca. The sequence continues at coordinate 104,958 of JZKD02S1148064.1, read as the reverse complement.
CAAGGTCATCACAAGTTTTTTGATTTTCTTCATGCATTAGCAAGTGTGTGTGTCAGAACTAGGACCCATCGAAAGGAGACCTACGACATCAAGGCTCAGGTTGTAAGTTTCACTTTCAATTAATTCAATACAGTAATATGTCCCTTTCCCATAAAGAAGATGTCACTTTATTACGTAATTCCTTGATCATATGTATAGACTAGCTATTGAATATATTAATCTGCCTTTACTTCGATTGGTTTGTGCTGTTGTGACCTAAATGGTGCAAGAGTTTTGGAGAAAAGATTGGAACAACAGAGACCTAAGGAAAGCGTTCATAAGGTATGTCCATAATCCTTATCTCTTAGTTCATTCAATAGGCTAGATCTAGGGAAAGTGTATTATTCTGTCACATTTTGTTCTAGATCCAGGTGGATCTAGGGAGATCGGTTCGTGTCCACACTTACGGATTAATCCTGAAACAAAATTGGCGACTCCACTGGGGACTTATCCCTTTGTCTTTATGGTTTTTTGAATTTTCTATGGCCATTTGCTCTATTTCTATTATTCTCCTATTTTGTAAGTGTCTGAGGCCTCAGGATATCCTAAGAGACCTTCTGGGTCTATAAGCCAGTTTGAATTTTTCTTGTATTTTCAAAAATTTTAGTATCTCCAGGAGTTCTCGCACTGTGTCCATTGACATCCTGCAAGAACCAGTCAAGTTCGCACCCTACATATAAGGTCCAGTGCGAACACCTCGCACCTTTCCTTAAGGTGGCCTGCGAGAATCATATCTTCTCGCACTGTGCAATACTGCTTGCATGCGAGCAAGATTTTTCAAAATTTTGGAATTGAGTTTTGACTTTTTCAATTGCTCAGAACAGTTGAATTGTGTCTTTTTGGATTATTGGGTCATTGACTTATATATCTCTTGCTATAGTTTGCTTGCTGGAACAGATTTAGGTTTTCTAGGTCTTTTTTGCCTTTGGTAGCTTGACTTTCTTTTCTTGGCTCTGTTTGGCATTTTCTTTCTCTCTGATTTCCAGAGTTGGATGTGTCTGAGTCGCTGGGAACCAGTGATTGGTAGGGAGTTAAGTGCTTGTGGTTTTCTCTTTTTCTTGGTGGTTCGAACGAACATTTTCCATTTGCATTGGGAAGAATCATTGGTTTGGTTTTTTGTTTTTACTTTCATTGAAAGAATTGGTTGGGTTGTCATTGTTTGATTCTAGATGATTTGATTTTCTTTTCTCATTAATCAGAGTTCTTCTTGGAAAGTGAACAATAAGTTTTCTTTCAAGATTTTGTTTTTGTCATTTTGAAAACATTGTAAAATAAAATTTTAGAGTTTATTGAAGTATTGGAAAAAGACATTTAGAAATTGTTCATTGATAAGTGATTATTTACGTAGACATATGAAAGGAAATTGAGCATTGCATTTGCATTGTAGTATTGAGATTGATTCAGAAAAATGTTCTCTCTCTCCCATAACTAGGATTCATGGAATGAAAAAGATTATATTTCATCATTCTCCTTGCATTACGTGGGTCAGAGTCACACATCACAAGTTTCACTTCCGTTACCTTTGAGTAATTAACAACCCTTAAGAACATTGCGTAATCTTAAAATTGATTTAGTAACTTTTTCTAGGGCTCTTTACACCAACATATTAGCTAGGCTAGTGCTTTGGAGTAGGAAGAGAGACACACTCTCCAAACGCTCAAAAACAAACAATAGTATCTTGAGTTAGGGAGTGTTAAATTCCATTGGCAGCATATTGTCTTGGGACGCCCTTCTAACATAAGGGTTAAGCACTAGGTCGCATTGGTGTTGGCAGAGTTACTAACCCTGCTTTGTTGACATCGGTGTAGAGATTACACATATGATGGGGATCACTCCGAGGTATACCCACAATTATGAGTGGAATCCTTTGAGTTGGTTTCGGGCTAGATACCCTGCCCTTGCATGTGGATCATACTAACGACTGTCCCCCCAGGCTATATTGTTGTTTGTGGTGACCTTAGTGGCCTTTCTCTCTAGGTTCTTACCCAAGGTGACTGTGGAGGGGAAAGTCTTCACGGTACCTGGAATCGATGTTGATCAAACTCACTTGGGCTCCTTGGAGGGTATACTCACAATTATGTGTGGGAGCTTGTGCCAGGGCATAAGTTTGTTAAGCAGGTCGTCAATGTAACTTTTCCACCTTAGCCCCGCCCCTTCTCGTCTCGTTGTTGCGATGTTGGATTTCATCACCAACTAGTGGCTTCAAAATTAGAAGGTATTGTTTGCTTGGTGATTGCTTCTTAGTTTTGTTTACTAGTGACTGTTGTTTATTTATTGAAGTTGACCATAGGATTTTTCTCGCGGAACTTATCATTTGTTTACAATTTCTCCCCCGCGGCGTTCTCATAGAATGCAAGGATTATCCCCAGAACATCTGGACGATCCTCAACCTACTGGTACACCTGAGGGTTCACCCCATCAGACTGAAGTCCCTGTGGTTACTTCACCACAAGGGGAAACCAGTGAAGTTCCAGTTGTCACCACACCACTTCCACACGTCGAATGAACTGATTCTCTAGACGATTTTTGAGTTACCAATACTATAGAAGATTATCGCATTCGTCATGGTGAACGACCTTCTGAGCAGTTAAATCCTTATGAAGAAATCATTGTTACATCTTCGGAATCAACTGTTGGGCCTTCTCACGGTGTAGTGGGCCAAGATCCTTTTTGGTCTGGTAATTACCGAAGAGTTCTTTTCGGTACAGAGTCACCGCTTTTTTACGCAATCAACTCTCCAGTGTCTCCTGAGACAGAGAATACACCCAAAACTACCACTTACCATTTTGTTCTTCCTCCTGAGATGGCCCATCTCGCAAATACTACGAGTGTCCAAACTGAGGTTACCGCAACTACTCTCCCTCCTATTAATACTTAGCGAATACCTAATGTCATCCCGACATTACCGCCCGGTTACCATGCGTTGAATGCCCTGTTGAATCCTCCTAATCCAACACCTCCACAAACCCCTGTTGGTTCTCCTGGTGGTCCTCATTTTCCTAGGTATGAAGTTCCTCATTTTATCCCAACACTCCCACCTTTTCCTCCTGGTAATCCTAATCCTAGTGGCACTATTTCGACTGTTGCACCAAACACGCAGATTCCCGTTGGTGGACAGGGTGGTATGATTACTTTTCCTTTTCCCGGACACAACACAGTTACTGCACAACCTACGATTGGCACACAACTTCCGGGTGGAACTATACCTACAGCAGGGGTCCCAACTTCACCCTTTGGACAAAATATACCTTCTGAATTGGCCCAGTATTGGACTCAACTTTTACAAAATTTTCCTCAGAATGCTGGGGGGCAGCAAGTTGTCCCTACAGTTGGCCAACCTTACCCAGGGGTAACTAATCCTATTTGGGGTTCGAGCCAGACTACTCAACCCCCGGTCCCTGCTCAAACTCAAGGTTATAATCCTTGGGGTTACTATCCTATCCGCCCACCACCGAATCAACCAGGGGCTTCCCTCTATGGGCAGTCTGCTTACGCTCCTACTGGTTTGACAATGGGGCTTCCACCCCAAAGCCACCAGTACCCGCAAGTAAACTGACAGTTGTCATTTCTTGCTACCTTGGATTTGTCAGATTTGTCTAGGATCCTGAATGATCCTATTCGTCACTCTCCCCAATGGCCTGCTATCCCTGCTAAACTTCCATCGGATATTCCGAAATTCGATGGCAAGCCGGGAGAGGACCCAAATAATCATGTCATGACTTTTCATTTATGGTGTTCGTCCAACTCTCTGATGGATGACTCCATTTGTCTTCGTCTTTTTCAACGAACCCTTACCGGTTCGGCTATGAAGTGGTACATTGAATTGCCATGAGGTTTCTTCGCTGATTTCAACACCTTAGCTATGGGCTTTCTCAAACATTACCAATTACCAATCCGTTACGATACTGGGACTGAGATCCTAACCTATTTCAAACAAATGAAAGGTACTCACATCTCAGATCATATATATGAGTGGAGACGTAGACGACGTCTCATCAAGCTTGAACTCCCTGATCAGTTACTGGCAGAGTGGTTTACGAAATCTTTCGTGAACGAAATTGGTAAAGATATTTCTATGGGTGGTGTTGTTACAAAAGAGCAGGCTATAAGTCACGCTCAGTATCTTGATCTCGTTTATTCGCAAACGGGAACACTCTACGATTTACTGCCCAAACTACCTCGTCCTGGTACTTCCAGCACTTCCACTGCTCCAGCTGCCTCGCATGCAGCTGATGGTGTGATTAGTACTACTCATACCCACTCACACTCTGTTTCAACCACAACCCCCAAATCCACATCTTCTAATGTTCAGAATGCCCCATCCCCTGCCCCTCCACCCGGTAAAACCTTTGAGGTGAACGTTGTTCAATCTACATCGACCGGTAAAAATAAATCAAAGAAAGGGAGAGGCAAGAATAAGGGGGGTAAGAATAATAATCCAAACGAACAAATTACAAATGCTCCTGTTGAAGAGAGGGACAAGTGCAAACCAAGGTACCCTTTCCTTATCTGCGGTGACGATCACTACACCAAGGATTGTCCTCGACGTGTCGAAGTTTCCAAGTTCCTTCAAGGGACACCAAAACCACCTACGCCGACTGTCTTGTCTCAACCTTTTCCGTCTCAGCAACAGGCCTCGTTGGTCATCCATGACCAACCATCTACCTCCACGACATCATATGTCTTGATGTGCACCAGTGATTCTAAGAAGAATGACGTTGCAATCGCAACTAGAGATAAAGACTATACTTCTTCTAAGGAGAAGGTTGATGATTTACCTCCCGATCTGTTACAAGCCTCTCCACCGAATCTAGCTACGAACGGTCATCTTCATCTCGAATGACCGAGTCTTGATACAGTCCTACGACCCCCTAAAGGTTTTGTTTGCAAGTTGGATTTCAATCCTCCTGCTCGTGCGGCCCAGAACTATAGTATTGTGGAAGATCTGGCCCAAGCACCTTCAAGGATGTCTACCCTTGAAGTCCTTCAGTCTTGTCCTACGCAACGAAGGGCTCTGTTAAAAGCTATAAGTGGAATTGATCCTACTAATTCCAATTTGATAGTCTTTGAATTGGACAAAAATGTTCCAAGGTTACCCCCTCAACTTGCTTTTCAGATACAATTTATTGTCGCTGACAAGAGCATTTTTCAGATAGTTGTTGATGAGGGGGCCTCTACATGTGTAATGTCTCTTAATTGTTGGAAAGCCATTGGCTCTCCTCCCTTAACGGAATCACAAAATACTCTGAAAGCCTTTAATGGATCTGGTTTGAAGCCTTGCGACGTTCTTTCCTCGTTGCCTGTCACTCTAGAAGGTAAGACCGTCCAAGTTGAAGTGGAAGTTTTTTATGCTCCCTTAGATTACAATCTTCTTCTTGGTCGTAGCTGGGTAGATTCCATGCACGCTGTTGTGTCAACACTTTTTCGTGTCCTACGATTTCCTCACCAGGGAAGAGTGGTTATAGTTGATCAACTTGCCTTCTTCAATTCCGATGCTCGCACGGGGAACGTACCCTTCATAGCTAAAACCCCGCCAGGTTACGAGAATGTTGGAGTTGGTCTTTTAAAAGACTCTTCGTTAATGGGTACTTTTCCCATACCACCACCACCCGATATTCTACACCCGTCAGTTTCTTCGATTAATATGATCTCCGTTGTTCCTCATGCACTTCCCGTGTCTTTTGACCCTTGGATAGTCCCTGATCCAGGAGATCATTCTCGTTTCGATGACGTTATGCCATTAAGTCCGATTGAGTCTGCTTATCATGCGATTCAATCGACAACACCTTCTAAGCCCTCTCCGGAGGAGTTGTCTCCTAATCCTTTCCATTTTATCTTTCCCACTGACGAGATGATCATGTCCATCATGGCTGATACACCTTGGGATGATCGGCATCATCGTTCCATTTTGTTTCTGGAACAACACACTATCGAGAACTACCAACGGATTTCAACTCCGTCGACTGTTGTTGTTACAATGACCGTTCCCGGATCTACACATGATGTGTTTGCAGAAGGGAACCTTAGTAATATTTCTCCCACGATTCCCATTGATATTTTAGTTAAACCTGGGATAGTTGAAAATGTTCACATTGGAGCTTCGTGTTCTCCAGAGGAAATTGTCACCTATACTGCTTTGTTCAAAGAATTTCATGATGTTTTTGCCTAGATTTACGAAGAGATGTCAGGTATCGACCCATCTATCATTGTGCATGAGATAAAAATGTATCTTGGAGCAAAACTAGTACAGCAGCGCCTCCGTCCTGTCCATCCACGTAAAGAAGCAGCCATTAAACTCGAGGTTGAAAAACTTCTTAAAGCCGATTTTATTTACCCCGTGGCTCTGACAGAATGGGTTTCCAACCCTGTACCGATTGATAAGAAAGGTGGTAGTATACGCGTTTGCGTCGATTATAGGGATATTAACAAAGCCTGTCCAAAGGACAACTTTTCGAACCCATTCGTCGACCAGATCGTCGATGACTGTGCCGGTAGTGAAATATTTTCCCTCATGGATGGATTTTTCGGCTATAACCAGATTAACATCGCTCCTGAGGACCAACATAAAACCGCTTTTATTTGTCCTTGGGGTACTTTCACCTACAGAAAACTTCCCTTCGGTCTAAAGAACGCAGGTGCAACGTTTCAACGCGCTATGTCTTATGCGTTTCACGATATTAAGCATATCGTTCAGCCTTATTTGGATGATTTTCCAGCTCATTCTTTATGCCGAGTCGATCACCCTAATCATCTCCGAGAAATTTTCGTCCATTGTTGGTTCTATCGCATTTTTCTAAACCCTCATAAATGCATTTTTTGCGTCGAATCCGGCCGTCTTCTCGATTTTATTGTTTCACGTTAGGGGATCCAGGTAGATCCTATTAAGGTTGAGGCAATTCTCAATCTTCCTCCTCCTTCTTCACTGCACCAGTTAAAAAGTTTGCAGGGGAAAGCAAACTTTCTTCGTCGTTTCATCCCGAATTATGCCGAGATTACTCGTGGTTTCACACGTCTTTTAAAGAAAGGTTCAGAGTTTGTTTGGGATAAAGTTTCCAACAACGCTTTCGAAGCTTTAAATCTATCCCTAACTAAGGCTCCACTTCTTTTCCCTCCTGATTATAGTCGAGATTACTTTCTTTATCTAGCTACTTCCGAGTATACTATCGGCATGGTCCTCATTCAAGAGGATGATAACCACGATGAACATGTTATCTATTACTTGAGTAGAAGTCTATCATCAACAGAAGTCAAGTACCAACATGTTGAAAAACTGGCTTTGGTTGTTGTTCAAGCAGTTCAACGTTCTCGTCATTATATTCTCTCCAGAAAAACTACAGTGATTTCAGATTGTAACTCCATGCAACATATATTGACACATCAATTATTGGGGGGAAAGTACTCCAAGTGGATTGTCATTCTCCAGGAGTTCGACTTGGAATTCGATCGCGCCACGTCGAAGAAATCCTTGGTTTTTGCTGAGTTAATTTGTGATTTCCCCCACCCTGCCACAGAAAGTGTAGTAGTTGGTTCGTTACCTGACGAATCACTTTTCCTTATCGGTACTGATGATATTTGGTATGGAGATATCATAATATATCTCCAAACTCAAACTTTTCGGCTTGCTTTTTCCAGTAATGAACGACGTCGTATACATTATCAGGCTCGCCAGTACATTATCCTCGATGATACTCTTTACCGCCGAGGCATTGACTCTGTCTTTCGGCGTTGTTTGAATTTTGACGAAGCTGAGAACGCTTTAAATGACTGCCATTCAGGAGCATGTGGTGGTCATATGTTTGGGTATGCTATTGCCCAGAAAATATTATGTGCAGGATACTTTTGGCCTTCTCTGTTCAATGACTGCATCACTGTTGTTCAGAAGTGTCATGCCTGCCAGACCTATCAATAGAATATTCGGTCACACCCCGCTCCCCTTCACCCTGTAGTCTCAGTAGGTCCTTTTTCTAAATGGGGCATTGATTTCATGACATGTCACCCTTACTCGGCCGGGGGGCATGGCTATATTATTGTAGCTGTTGATTATTTTACAAAGTGGGCCAAGGCAATGCTGACATTCGATAAATTGGGAAGACTGCAGTGTTATTCCTTTTCAACCATGTCATCACTCGTTTTGGTGTCCTTCAGGCTATCGTTACCAATCACAGTAGTCATTTTAGGAATTATATGATGTTAGAACTTACAGATAAGTTGGGCCTTCATCATGACAACTCAACACCCTATTATCCGCAGGCCAATGGCCAGGTCGAAGCCATCAATAAGGTTCTCATAACTATGATTTGACGGATGATAGGAATATATAAAACCAGCTGGCACACGATGTTGTTTTCGGCATTGTGGGCATATCGGACATCTGTTAAATCTGCTACGGGATTTACACCCTTTCGATTAGTTTATGGCATGGAATCCATTCTGTCGATAGAATGTGAAATACCTTCTTTGAAGCTAGCTGTAGAGATCTTACCTATTACTTCTGTTGAAGAGGAACATTTGTTGTATTTGATGCAATTAGACGAGACCCGATGTGATGCCACTTTAATAATAGAAGCCCAAAAGAAGCGCGTTAAGGCACAATATGACAAGCATGTCAAGCCTCGTGTTTTCTCTGAAGGAGATCTTGTTCTTCTGTATGAAAAAGATAAAGATGTCCTAGGAGCTGGGAAATTTGAACCTATGTGGCATGGTCCCTACATTGTCAGCAAAGTGTTGGAAAAAGGAGCGTATGAACTAGTTGATTATGATGGTGTGCCTTTGAGTGAACCCAAGAATGGGTTGTGCTTAAAGAAGTACTATGCATAAGTTATTTGTGCGTGAATACTTGTATTTTATGTATCATACTATGTGTGTGTGTTACTTTAGTTTTACTTTTGACGTTATCTGGTCTCTGCCCTTACATGACGTTGTGTTTGATTGCCAGATGTCAGAGTATTCGCTACCTTATATTGGCTTCGTTGATGGAGCTAGTCGTAGTACTCGGAACCTAGCTTCCATTGCATGGGCAATCTATGCCCTGAAAAACGAACTCATATCTCTACAAGGTATATGTCTTGGCCGAGCAACCAACAATATCGTAGATTATAGCGCCATTGTTGAACTATTGGTTGATGTTATCTCTCGGGGAATTCGTCATTTGGTTGTGCGACTTGACTCACAGCTTGTAGTACTACAACTCAGTAATGTATATTCTATTCGAAGTCCTACTTTATTAAGGGTATATTTGCGGATTCTCCTCTTGGAACGGTACTTTGATCACATTGAATACCAACACATTCCTAGATGTCTTAATACATTGACAGATGCTTTAGCTAATTATGTATTGGACAGACACTTAAATCATTTATAAATCAAACACATTAAAATGTACACAATGTAAAGTAAGCCGATAGAAACCATGTATATATATATATATATAACGATCAAAGTTCATTTTTACAAAATATTTGTCCAAAGACCAAAATATAAAAAATTGAAGCTCATGGCTTCTACATAAGGACGTCACGGATGACGTTCACGATAACAGACTAATGTCCTAGCAACTCTGTGGAGAAAACGACCCATAGATGCAGAGACTCCCATAGTATGACGTTGATCTTGTCTGGGAATCTCCTCCAAAGTCATATCTGGAACATCTGCCATAAGGCCCTCTAAATTTTGCTCCACCGTCAAGTAATCCTCAGCGTACTGTGGAATTGCTACTATTGTCTCTCCTCATCGTTGGATGGGAGAACTGCCAGAAGGTCGATATGGTCCAATGTCTGTGTTATCAACAAGTATTCGATGTTAGTCTTTGGGTAAATCTATAAAACAAAAAACATTTAAATATGTTAAAAAATACAAAAACATTTAAAAGGCAAAATTGGTGAACTTCTTACCGAGGTCTCCCCACTGTGCATCCTCAGGCAGTGCAAGGTCAGGATTTCCACGAAAATCTAAGCCATCATATGCATAATCCTCTACCATCAGCATCTGGCCTTGAAGCCAGTCGAAGAAAGTATCGTCATACCTGACGATGGGCCCTGCCACATGCCGTGCCATGAGTCAGCACCATCGTAACATCCTTCGGTCCCTGGGACTCGGAAAGTGCCACTCAGCCTGAAGCCTAAACACCGAGACCCTCTCACAGAAGAAGGACACTAACAGAGATCCATATCCGAACTGTTTTAGATCTCCACGCCTGCATTTGGTCAGTTGTTTCTTAAGACTGCATAAAACTGCGTCAACCCAGTTGAATACCCGGGTCTCAGTACACGCGATGGCATACTGAAAATAGCTCTGCAGAGCCATATGTGGGGCATCACTTCCTGCCATGCGAGAAATAGTGAAGAGAATGGTACAGAGAGTTATGTCGGTCACTCCCCAAATTGCCACTTTTCCCTTTTGTCATTCAGCTTCAGGCACACAATACTGGGCGCAGTACTCGCTCATTTTCAAACCACCCCTTCTGCTACCGGTCAAACTGACGTAGGACACTCGTCTGGATAACCTAGTCAAGAAATAGATGTCCTCGATGTCTATAGTCAATGTATGAGCTCCCACGATGAAGACTTGTTGATCCGGGTCCCACATTAGGATCAAGTACTCTAGCAATCGAACTTGGGCTCTCATGCCCAGGGTGCGGAAATATTTCAGGAGACCGCAATTTCTTAAGGAAGCAATGGTTGGAGGGTGATTTTCGATGTTTGTATTATCTTCGTCGTGTTCCCGTTCTCTCCATTCGAGTACCATGATGATGACTATAAACCTACATGGGAAACATATGAAGATAGTTAATAATCTTAAACATGGGAAAAATTCATTTTGTTGGCTAAACGTTGCATAAAATTTTGAACTTTGTGCTGTTCACAGGTGGCCTATGGCACACAGTGAAAACTTCTCACATGCTGCCTTAAGCCCGCCTGTGAGAATGAGGCATTCTCGCAGGTCCCGTATGGGTAGCCTACGAGAATCCCTCTACACGCATAGGGTTTCAAAAACTAACTCAAAACTTGAAATGTAACCAATGAAATCATGAATTTAAACCATGAAAAGCTAGAGAATGGAGAAATTACCAGTATGATCCAGACGGCTCGTGGAATGATTGCCCGAAGCTCTTGAAAATCAATGATGAAAGTAGAAGGGTAAAATGGAAATTTTTGGACTCAAATGGTAAAAGATAAAATGATATGGTAAAATGTGTTATGAGTTCATTTTTATTACTTTTTTACTATGTCAAAAATAGGGTTTTTATATTTATGCACTATTTAACCCTAATTGCTAATATGGAGATGAGTAAAATGACTGCCAGGTAACAAATATAGATGATTATGGACAAAACTTTTACGGTGTGGTGTGTTTTTGTTTATTTTCTAGGGTTTTGACTTAGAACCCCGAGCGCCTTTTTGTCTGTTCTTGCGCTTGTAAAAAATATAAGACGTGACCGAGCGTTGTTTTATCACTTTTCCGGGCTCGCTGTGGTTACACGAAAAAGGAACCCCCCTAGAGTTATCTTTAAGCTCTTTTCAGACTCTCTAAACATGAAAATATTGTTGAACGATCTTGCTATTTTCACGCTCGCTAAAGTATTTGAAGTGTGCGTCCTTTGAGCGATAGTTTAACCCTTTTTCGGTCTCGTTGGACTATTGTACGAAAAAGGAACTGAGAGAGTT
>JZKD02S1148064.1:19958-47773 GCA_000966675.3 Picea glauca | reverse complement strand
AGAACTTGGCTCCACAAGTTGACCTTCTCCTCTTGTGAGTTTCAACCTTGTGAGCATCAGAAATAAAACTTGCAAACAATCAAGTCTTCAAAACCAGTGCTCTGATACCAACTTGTTCTAAAAACGAAGAAGACTTGAAAAACTTGAAACTTATTGCAAGTGAAATGTTATGTGTTTAAAGCAACATGATCAATTTGCAACACATAAATTAAGGATTACTTATGAAAAATACACATAAACAACAGCATAAAGATTGAACATAAGCACATAAACACAACAATTTGATAAAGGAGTTCACCCCTCTTATGGGCTACATCTCCTGGTCCAGCTTCCAATGGTTTATTATTATTAATTTCTCAAAAGTTCTCAAAAACATGTCTTACAATGCTCAACCTGACAAACCGACTGTTCCAATGGCTTCCCAGCGTCCCAAAACCCCTGTCTGGGCTCTTTCGGCACCTGAAATGGTCGAAAAATGAGAAAGATATGCCTCCTTGAAGTCTCCTTCTCCAACTTGTTGTCTTTGGTTCTACAATTCGTACCCCTCTTGCACAAACCTGGCTCACACGCTCTTTTAAGCGTAAAAACTCAGTCCTGTACGCAACCATGCACCGGTACAAACCGTAGGACGGTTAAGGGCGCGCCAGCCCCTAACCGCCTCGACACTTGGGCACATGGCACATAGAACCTTGGGATAGGCGAAATAGTAGTTAAACTGCCATAACCGTTGGAACCGCGCATTTTAAACCATTGGTAAAATACAAAACCCACGGGTTATGTTCCAACCCCGCGCACATACAAATATTTGGTTTAAACTTTAGTTTGTTATTACATAAATCCGCGCATATATATTATGTGGTGTGAAACCATGCGCCAATGGTCGGAGCCCGGTCACATGTAATACAAATAACCATGGGTTGGGGCTAAGCCCCGACCCGCCCCGCTTTCCAATTATTACAACACACAACTTTAAATATAAGCGCGTTCACATCATATTCAAGGAACATCGGCGGGAAAGTTGGCTAGCGGAGTGTTATGAAGTTTTTGGTGTTGGGGGAGGTCCGGGGGTCGAACCCCGCGACCCCCAATACATTTTGTATAAGAACCAATTAGCCAATAAATAAGGGACACGTGGCGCCCATGGATTGGGCCACGTGTCCTCACACTATTCGCCAACTACAGGACACGTGTCGTCCACCGATTCACCAGAAACCAACCAAACAACAACTACCATGTCATCATCGTATGATCTGTACAGCCCTGCCATGTCACCGTGTGGACTGTACAGACAGGTACAGTCAGCACTCAAAAATTTTGCCTGTTTGTCTTGGCAGACAGATCGCGATATCTCCTCCATACGGACTCTGTTTGTGAAAGTAAATATATCGCCAGAATCGGGAAGATGAGACGGATGCAATGGCACTATTTTCGTCACATTCCGAGCACTTTGAAAATTGAGCAAAATTTGATCCCCTGATCAGCCATACATAGCTTAACCAACCACATCCTCTTTCAAGTGGAGTTGGTATTTCAACCATTGGGTCCCATGGATGTTGCACTACCCCTTGTATCCATACAAGAAGAGTTGGCACATGCTCAAACTGAAGCCGACAAAGCCACTTAGTTCATTGAACGAATCCAACACGTCCACCAACAGGTTAAGGATATTTTTCAGAAGTCCAATTCCAAGTACAAGTAGTGGCATGATCAACACTGAGTGCCCCACAAATTTCAGGTGGTCGATAAAGTTTGGTTTCATTTGCAGAAAGAACGCCTTACAAGACCCCATAAGAAGCTTTTTCCACTACGCTATGGACCTTACACTGTCAAAAAGGTTGTGGGTGACAATGCTTTTGAGATCAACATTCCCCCCTTCCTTGTCTTTCACCCATTGTTTAATGTGGACCTCCTTCGGCCATACTTTCCACCATTATTGGACACCTCAGAGATAGAAAAATAGTTGACATTGAAAAAGCTCAAACCTGACTGCATGGAACAAGCATCCACTAATCAAATCATGTACACATAGGTCAAGGGTGATTTCCAACAAAAGATTCAACTTTATCGTGTTGTCAAAGAGGGGCAGCTCTTGCACCAAGCAAAGTGACTCACCCGGGACCAAATTCAGCAGAAATTTCCTCATCTGATGGGGGAACTCAACACAATGGAGACAATTTCTTCCTAATGGGGGAGGATTGATCCAGGTGGATATCGATGGCCACTCACCTCTTCCAATTGGCTCACATACAATTTTTATCTTGGTAGTTTATTTCTATCTTTTCGGGTCCTAAACTTTCGGAGCTATTTTGAGGCCCTAAAAAAACATTTTTGGGATCTCCATAGTCACACTATGTTAAGATTTAGAGTGTTATAGAAAAATGTGTATTCCTCATATAGACCTTTTGAACGGGCTATCATGCACCTAAAACGGAGATCGTATACAAAAATTACGACCCCGAGAAGTTGATGTACCAACTTACCCCATCAGGGCCCACATGAATTTTGGTGCTTCATCTCCTAGGGTTAGGTTCTTGGATGTTTAGGGTTTTTGGATTTCTTCTTGATGCTAAAAAGGCATGGAGGCCCATAAGATGTCTACATGTAGCTCAAGCATATGTGAGATTTACATGGACGACTTCTATGTCCATGTGCCCTCTCCTCACTGTACTCTCTTGTGCATGATGAAGCTTCAACCACTCTATCAATGTCACTGGAAGGAACCTCCTGTCAAGATAGTGAAACAAAGCTACTATGTTGCACTAAGCTATGAGTCAATGATGAAATGGCTAGTTGTACCTGTTCCAAGCTCCCTGCAACAAGAGGATGCTAAGTAGAGTGGTTAGGCCTTCGCCTCGAGGGACGAGGACCTAACATGGGTCCCCACTTGGAATGATCTCGGTCTTGTGCGGACCCTCAACCCACCCCCTGGAAGTCACCAATGTCAAAGTAGTCGACATGCTTACCCAAAATAAACTTAGCCCATAATTTTCTCATAAAATATAAGGGCATCTCCTTGTTATTGCACGAAGGCTTATCAAAAACCATATACCACCTATCCATCCAGTTTTGAACAATCTAGGGATGGATGCACTCATGAATGGAGATGTGTTTCTTGGTCAATGGTAGTTCTTGTTCATTTCTAGGATCCCTAAATATAGACAATATTTTTTGTTTTGAAATGCCTAGTTCATTGACCTGGTTTCTGTCCAAACCAATGCTATAGTACTCATACATTCTTTCCCTATAATCGGAAATAGAGGTCAATTTCCCTTGGTCACTTGCAATGGACTTCACAATGATGTCCAAAGAAGTGGCCAAGGAGACTTTGCTAGGCTCTCTAATGTCCCTTAATTGTTCCTCAAGGGTTCTCAATATAACCAATCCCTCATCAATTTGAGTGTTTAAATTGGGTGTTTGCGGTGGATTAGGATTTTGATCTTCTTGGTTTTCTTTTGAGTGGTTTAAATTGTCTCGAAGTTCCATTTTATTATATATGATGCAATTTAAAATCCATGGCATGTAAATTAGGTTGGTTTTTTAATTAAAATACAAAATTACAAAAAAACATAATTTAGATTCTTTGGAGAAAAAGATTAAATTGGAAATGACTAAATTGGGTTAAAAATAAAATAAATCAAACATACATGGACACTGGAAAGATCCTCCCTTTGTTTCTCCTCTCTTTTTGCTCAATGAGAGTAAACACGTGAGTGCGATTTGTGCACAATGAGCACAAATCGCGCTCGTGGCCCTTTAAAATGTTTAACAGTAGGAACGAACACACGTTCCTGCCACTAAACATATGTGTAAATCCTCGTTGAGGTTCGACCACTTCTAAACCTATAGGTGTAGGAACGCATGCATGCGCGTTCTTGTGAGTGCATTTTTGCTGACCCTCTTGACACTTTTTCGGCCACGAACTTCATGTACTCACCCTCATTCTTTCTGTTTTAATTCTTCAATTTTGTTTATGTATTCAAACTCCAAAAGAAACCTTATTCTAAAAATCATAAAAATCAAGTAAAGAAAAAATACTAAACCAACATTGAGAATTGGAGGAACCATCTTATGGGTGAAGGCTATGATTTTGGCATCCTCTTCTATTGAGTTCCATATGAAATTTGACTAGAGACATCTTCACTTGTCTCAAATATAAGGCTAAGGGCCATGGATGAGGTCTCCAATCATCACACATGCATGTATTGGGGATATTTGGACTTTGTGTAATATGAATTCCATTACTAGGTTTCCTATTAAAGATATCGATTAAAATTGTAAATATTAAATATTAACATTATAAAATTTAGTTGCAATAGAAGTATTGAAAAATATCGAATCCATTTTTTCATTAAAAATAATAATTTCACTACTCTCAAATTGTAATTTTACTAATGATAACATGACATAATTTGAATGAAGACGAACCAAGTACAAATTCAAACTAAAACAATAGTTAACCTTTTTCTAAGAATAAGGCCTCACTTACATTTGATTTGATTAATATATTATGTAAACTTTCAACTACGTAAAGACATATATATATATATTTTAAATAACCAGGCAAGTACAAATTCAAATTAAAAGAATAGTTAACCTTTTTCTATAAATAAGGCCTCAATTATTTGATTTGATTAATATATTATGTAAACTTTGAACTATGTAGAGACATATATATTTTTATAAATAACAAGGGTTCAATATTTTCATGAACACTATATCTTTTCCTTACTCGAATGATAATAAGGTAAATCAAATGCATGAGTTATACATGTAAAATGTAGAGACTATCCATAGTTTTTATAAGGAAATGCACTGGTGTGTTGTGTTGTTAGGATAGAATTGTATTGCTTAGTTTTTGAATTTCTTAGCATGGTATCAAGAGGAGGTCGGCTTTTATCTTATTGAATGAGTTCACAAATGCAACTTTCCTTAGACTATAGTGTAAAGAATTATATACTTTTAGTAGATTGTGGTTATAGGGTTATCGGTTAGGAAGGAGGATTTGGAGAAATGCTTGTGCTTAAGTTTTTAGAGTTTGAGGCGTGCCATGCTTGAAATTGTGTTGTTTGTAGATGCTTTGTTTATTGTAGGGAATTGTTTGGCAATATAACTATAACATGCATTTATATACATGAAACTATAACATGCATTTATATACATGAAGTTGTTTTATTTGAAGATGTTTTTATTGTAGTTAAATGTTGGCATGTATATCTTTAACATCCATTTATATTTATATGAAGTGGAATATTTTTTTTTTTCAATTTAAAATGAATATATATAAAATTATAAATGGATAAAATCGTGCTTCTGTATAAATGGAGGTAGTCTAGATTCATCTTAAACTAGGGGGAGGTAGTCTAGATTCATCTTAAACTAGGGTCTAAGTAATAAGAAATTCAATTTTTTTATTACATAATTTTTAATTTATATATAATTATATAAATATATATTTAAGTAGATTTTATTTAAATGAGTAGTTTTTAATTTTTTGTTAATGTAAATTTATTTAATCTAACATCATGTGTCACAACTTGAGTGGTTCTAATGGTTAAGAACATGTGTTTCCTCTTAAGAGGTCACAGGTTCAAATCCACAACCTTACCTATATATAAGAGTGATTATTTTGTCAACTTAAATGAACATCTATATTTTATGGATATCTTAATAAGATCAGCCAAGACTCCACAGCCAATATATAGGAGTGATTATTATGTCAACTTAAATGAACATCTATAGAAAGTTACCTGCAATCCATTGTTGAGTAATCTATGCTTCTGCTATCTTTTTAATTTTTACAATTTTCTGCGGACGACCAGAGCCTCACAGCATTTTAATAACGTATGCTATCTTCGATCTGGTGCTGTAAATCGTTTGTGTAAATGCTAGTGTCAGGGTCAATGTTGTTATATATAAATTCAATTATATCTATTGAATAGTGTACGGTCAAAAACCGTGAATCAAGACTGTATGTGATTTACTTTTCCAGAGTAATGGAATTGAAAATATCTGAAGTGGAATATAAGATATTCTATACAAGGAAGCAACCTTCTGTGGATTTCTTAACCTTTGTCATAAGGAGTGCCATTGCAAATTTTTAGAACAAAGCAAATATGTACGTCGATAGGCGTCCCTTTATTGGAATTGGTGGATTAATCAACTTTTTAATTATAAATTTCAATTTTAGTGTTGGCAATTGAAGATGTTGGCATATTCTTCATCATCCTTTCTAATCAATGGATGAGATTTTGATAAATTAACTTCAGCTCATTTATAAAGACTTACGTTTATGTGATTAATTTTTCACATTTACTAAATAAGATTAAAAAATTACTTACTCATCACGAGATTGTCACGTTCAATGATTAAGAAATAACAACAGTGATTAAGAAACCGAACGGATGCCTATGGCCGTGTGGATGTGAATTGCTGTTGTTTTGTGTGGGCGTTTTAATTAACCTTGGAAGTGGATGCGAATTAAAACATTTTACAGTGTGTCATTTCATTTGTGTGGATGTTTTAATTAACCTTGGAATTGGATGCGAATTATAACATTTTACAGTGTGTCGTTTCATTTGTGTGGGTGTTTTAATTAAATTTGGAATTGGACGCGAATTATAACATTTTACAGTGTGTCGTCATTTTTTTACCAGGGTAGATGCTTATGGATGTTGTGGATGTGGCAGACATGGATGTGAAGTGAGGCATTTCAACCTCCAACCTCCCCTCCGCATTTCAACTTTCAACCTCCCCTCTGCGTGGATGTGAAGTAAAGTGCTTTGTGTTCCAACGTCCTGGTTTCAATGAACAAGGCTTTATGTGTGCATTTCAATTGATTGTGCAGGTGCCTAGGCTATTAAGGTTACGGTTTATAAAGTTATAAACAATTTAATATTTAATATAATTTTAATCTTTAATATAATATAATTTTTAATTAAATATAATTTTAATATAATTACATTTTATTTAAAAATTAAAACATAATTTTAATATGTCATAATATTAATATAATTTTAATATAATTACATTCTATTTTAAATATAACTTTAAATCCCTAAAAACATAAGTATATTAATCTCCATTTAATTTAAAAACATAGATTAAACATAATTTAATTAATTTAATATAAAAACATAAAATTTAAAATTTAAATTATGTTTTTATATAAAAAAAAATTATATAATGTTTTATAAACATAATTTTTTTATATTTATATAAACATAAATTTTTATGTAATGTTATATAAACATAAAATTTTATATAATGTTATATAAACATAACATTTTATACAAATTTTTTTATATAAAAACATTATATTAAATATTAAATTATGTTTTTATATAAAATTTAAATTATGTTTTTATAAAAACATAAATTAAAATTTTTATAATATTTTTTATAAAAACATAAAAAAAATTATAATACATTATCACATATACATTCGACATATCATGAACATACGACATTTATGTTCATCACATTGCCACTTTTTACTTAAATGACATGTCATTGGAATGTGATGAACATAAACCCCTCGTCGCAATATCACCGCCATCGTCAATATGTGACAAACAATATATTGTCTTCGCAATGTGATGAACGTAGCCCGATCATTGCAATGTGATGCAAATATCCTGTCATCATATTGTGATGCAAATATCTTGTCGTCGTAATCTAGCGAACTTATCCCCTCCCTTGCAATGTGATGAACATAACCATATTGTCGCAATGTGACGAACCTAGCCTTATACGATGAACATATGATCTAACGAACATAACCATATTGTTGCAATGTTACGAACCTACCCTTATACGCTTAACATACGATGTGACGAACATAACCATATTGTCGGAATGTGATGGACATAAATATGGTTGACCTTGATTGGCCATGACCATGGTTGACTATGGTTGACCATGGTTGACAATGGTTGAACATGGTTGGCCATAACTATATTGTCACAATGTGATGAACACAATGATATTGTCGCGATGTGAAGAACATGAGTGGCCATAACAATATTTTTCACAATGTGATGAGCATGTCTTGTCATAACCATATTGTCGCAATTTGATGAATATAACCATATTGTCGCAATGTGACGAACATGACTGGCCATAACCATATTGTCACAATGTGACGAACATAACCTCATCATCACAATGTGATGAAAATAACCATAATGTTGCAATGTGATGAACAAAACCTCGTCGTTCTAATGTGATGAACATATCCTCACCGTATGTGACACAAATATCCTATCGTCATAATGTGAAAAAACAACATACGAACCTGTGATGCAGGAGCATCTCCCACCTCAAGCGAGCCAGCGCGGAAAGCAAAAGACAGCTGGACAAGCCAGCACAAATTTTGAAAACACTTTGGAATTGTTGCGCGATCTTAAATGTAATCATTAAGAAAAGGCGCACTTGTACATTGTAAATGGACCTTGAGCGGATTGCTCTCTTCCTTAGGCAGATAGGAGGCATTTAAGATAGTTAATGTGAAGTAGGTAGAATTTTAATTGTAGATTAGACAGCTTGAGAGCACAAGAGGGAAACTCATTGTGCATTGTAACAATAATTCTAGAGGAATAGGAGAGCAAGAGCATGCAGAGAGTTCTGTAGAGAACACCCATGTACTGAGATTTGAATTAATAGAAGAAGCTTTGATTCAAATTCATAGTTATGTGTCTATTCTCTGTGTATTGATGTTATGCTCAATTGATGTTTGCTTCCAGTTATACATTTTCTTTTATATGCTGTGTATATGATTTCATGGTTGAGTTGAAGTCTGAGACGAAGAGAGAATGAGTTTCAATTGTTTCTCTATTTGAGCCAGAAAATTCCTGCAAGGAGTGTAGTTGAAGTCTCCGCAAGGAGTGCGTTGATAAAGGGTTCAAGTGGAGATAACTTTTGTTCTCATTCATCTCATAAGTGAAGTTGGACACATAAGCCATGCAAGGAGTGCGCAGGTTGAGGGAGGTCTCAGAGTTGTGATTCTGAGCGAGAGTAGTGAAGGACTGCTGCTACAGGTGTTCGCAAAGTCGAAGACTTCAACACTTAGACGTGGCTGAAGGTTGCCGCAAGGAGTGCGTGCAAGAGTTTCTAGGAGGACTTGAAGGTCGTGGGAAAGCTCAGGAGGGATAGGCCTTCATATTTGTTGAAGGATAACTCAGGGAATTCGTGCCTCGAAGGTTTGCAAGAAGCATCGTAAGTTTTCATTTCAGGGGAGCGAGTTCCGCGGAGGAACACTTAGTCATTTTATAGATTTCACCAGGAGATATGGACGGTTGAAATTCTCCGAGGAGAATTCGTGAGTCTCTGTAAGACATTAGATCTTGGCGAGGTGCAGGAAAGATACGGCGACGTATTCCTGAAAGGTTGAAGCTCAGGAGGGGCAGCGCCATTGATCCGAGCCACAAGGGTCATCGGATCTACATGTATATCGTGTATCGGGGTTTCGTAAGTTGGAACTCCAAAATATTGCAACGAGAATCGCGATATTGCGATACGCGACATCCCGAGAGGAAAAAGAAAGACAGTGTGTGGGCCACAATGGAGTCGGCGAGTGGAGGACAGGTGAGCTATCGGAGTTTCATAGTGAGAAGCGTCGAAAACATTGAATCAGGATTCGTGAGATCGCAAACCCCGAATTCCCGATAGAGGTGACAGGACGTTGAATGGTCAACGCACATGCGCGTCAGGTAATCAGCATATCAGGGATCAGGAGTTGGTAAACCGAAGAGTTTGACGTCACGAGTAGTGAACTTGCGATAGGAGAAGTCCCGACAGGGTGCAGAAAGGGTCAGCGTTGACTCATATCGACGTTCAGGGATCCGAGAGTCCAGCGCATGACCACTGAACTCGCAAAACCATGAAGTCCGATTCCCTTATAAGTAAAGAAAAGGGGGATCGCAGAAGAGATTTGTGGGTGTAGATTTCTCGACAGGGGAATAGAAGGACCGATTAGTGTTCTTCGTTCCGAGAGAAGAGAAGATCCTGTGAGCGGGCGTGCCTGCGGGTGCGGCTGCGTCAAGTTTGGTATTAGAGCACATAAAGGTTCTTTGCTTTCTATAGCATAGAAGAGAATTCACCATGCCGCCAAGGAGATAAAGGAAATCACCTGATCCAGAGGATAGGGAGATGCCAAGAAGAAGAGGTAGGTAGATAGCAAATCCAGAAATGGAAAGACAAATGCGAGATCTCCGAGCAAGACTCGAAGACATGGAGACAGTGCAAAGACGCATAGCCAGTGAAGGGGATCTGAGTGATTCCGAAAGTGAAACAGAGGGTGAACGTGAGGAGGAAATTGCAACCGAAGATGCATCAAACGAGCGTTTGATTAAAGCTATTGCCAGGATGGGTGCAAGAGCGAAAATGGACATTCCAGTTTACGAGGGAAACTTCGATGCAGAGGAGCTTCTAGATTGGATTAGAGCTCTAGATACCTACTTTGACTATGAAGAAGTCAAAGAGGGTAAGAAGGTCAGGCATGTTGTCACAAGACTGAAAGGACATGCAGCATTGTGGTGGGATGAGCTACAAGCTGACAGACGCTGCAAGGGAAAGCAGAAGATCAAAAGCTGGGATAGGATGATCGCGAAGATGAAGGCAAAATTCATCCCAAGAGACTATCAAATTACTATATTCAGGAGGATGCAGAACCAGAGACAGAAGCTGATGACAATGAAAGAATACACTGAGGAATTCTACAGACTGAACATCAGAGCAGGTCATTGGGAGAGCGATGATGAGAAGGTGGCTAGATATCTGAATGGTCTGAGATATGACATTCAGGATGAATTGAGCATGCTAACCATCCGAACGGTGGAAGATGATTATCAATTGGCTCTGAAAGATGAGGAGAAGATGAGCCGGAAGAAAGGTCAAAGAGGTCGAGGTAGAAGTCAGCCCAGAGGCAAATCTGTTGCCCAGGATAAATTCCAGAAGACCAAAGAAGACTGGAAGAAACCTCAAACTCATGCTGAGAGAGGTGGAAGTTCACAGCATGGGCAATATGCTGAGTAGAGAGGACATCATAATGAGCAGAAAGGAAATTATGCTGATGGCAATACTTTTCCTCGTACCAGAGGTCGAGGTAGAGGAAGAGGTGGAGTAATTACATGCTTCATGTGCGGGAAAAATGGGCACAAGTCTTATGAGTGTCCAGAGAAAAAGAAGGACATTGGAGAAGCTCACATCACCGAAGAGCAGAGGTGAGATGTTGAGGCAGAAGACGTTGAAGGCGAAATATCGCTTATGATGCAAAAGGCTCTTTTGACACCTGAGAAGGAGGTAGAAAGCTCAGTCCAGAGGAGCAGATTATTCCGGATTGCTTGCAAAACCAAGGACAGGGTGTGCAAGGTTATTGTAGATAGTGGAAGCACTGATAATCTCGTATCAACAGAGATGGTAGAAAAGTTGGAGCTGGAGACGATTGATCATCCAATCCCGTACATAATTTCTTGGTTACAGAAGGGACATCAGGTAACTGTCATTAAACAATGTTTAGTTGAATTCAAGATAGGAGGATATAATGATAAGATTTTATGTGATGTCATTCCTATGGATGTTTGTCATCTATTGTTGGGTAGACCATGGCAATATGATAGGAATGTGATTCATTATGGGAGAATGAACACATACACCCTGGAAAAGAATGGGAGAACCCATATGTTGCTTTCGATTAAGGATAAAGAGGTAAATCCAGAAGTAAGAAACACGGTACTTCTCATGAGTGGGAAGGAACTCCTTAATGAGGTTAAGAAGAAGGAGGATCCACAATTATTTGTGGTCAGGAAGCCAAGGATTGTTCTGACTAGCACAAGAGTGGATGATGTACCAGAGGAAATTCAGGAACTGCTGGAAGAGTTCGTTGACATCATAGTGGACGAACTACCTCGTTCGTTGCCGCCGATTAGGAGTGTGAGTAATCATATTGATCTCATACCAGGAGCCAGCTTACCGAACAAAGCCGCGTACAGATTGATGCTGCAAGAGAATGAGGAAGTTAAGAGACAAGTCCAGGATTTGTTGGACAAAGGATTGGTCAGGGAAATCTTGAGTCCGAAGAAAGACGGAGGCTGGAGGATGTGTACTGACTCAAGGGCGATCAACAAAATAACCATCAGGTACAGTTTCCCATTGTCGAGGATGGACGATCTGATGGACTGCTTGAGCGAAGCAAAGTATTTTTCAAAGATTGATTTGAAAAGCGGATATCACCAGATTCGCATGAGAGAGGGTGATGAATGGAAGACAACATTCAAAACCAACGAGGGTTTGTATGAGTGGCTTGTTATGCCATTTGGCTTGACAAATGCACCGAGTACCTTCATGAGGTTGATGAACGAAGTCCTGAAGGAGTTCATCGGGAAATTCGTCATTGTGTACTTAGATGACATACTGATTTACAGTAAATCAGTGGCCGAACATTTGAAGCATTTGGCTATAGTGATGCAGAGGCTACAGCAGGAGAAGCTACTGATAAACATGAAGAAATCTTCGTTCATGAAGACGGAGCTCATTTATCTGGGATTTGTTATTTCGGCAGATAAGTTGAGAATGGATCCGGAGAAGGTGGAAGTAATTAAGAATTGGCCATCACCGAGGAATGTATTTGAGGTGAGAAGTTTCCATGGATTGGCTAGTTTCTACCGAAAGTTCATTAGGAATTTCAGTGGAATTAGCGCATCAATGCTGGACACAGTGAAGAAGTGGCATAAATCTTTTCACTGGATAGCAGAGGCCGAAAAGAGTTTCAACTTGTTGAAACAAAAGATCACGGTGTTAGCGATATTTGTTGTAAGGGGGGTCAGAATATAAAGAATGGGTTAAAAACCCACTTGTCCTAAGTTCGGGATGCAAATGCGCCCATGATTAAATGAAAACCAAATATGGATGGAAAGGATCAAAACGCCTGGATCAACGGCGCAGCTGGGATTCTGGAGCCCCCCGCCTTTCTACCTTTAAGCGGAGGGGGGGGGAGGGGTCCAAAATCTGGGGCGCACCTCTTCGACGGTCAGGATCGAAGCGCCCGGATCAATGGTGCGCGAGGTGATTCCGGACCCCCCCCCCACCTTTCTACCTTTAAGCGGAGGGGGGGGGGGTCCGGAATCGAAGGAGCATCTCTCCAATGGCTGGAGTTCGAGCGCCCGGATCAACGGTGCACAAGAATCTTGGGCATCCTTTGTCATTCTGCGATTAACCAACGTGGGCCCCTATCCTGTCATATCATCTTTTGTGCCACCTGTTCTCTTCCCGACTGAGCGATGAGGCTCGTGCCCTTTGCCCTTTCCTCATCCTCTGACATCTTTCACTCCCCCCTCTCCTAGTCTGTATGATCCTTTTCCCATCTCACCATCCACCCATCGTCTGCCATGTGTCCCACCTCTTTCCACGTCAGTCTCCCACCGCAAGTGCACCCATTATGTCTTGAATCCTTCTCCTTCCACTTATCGTCTTCCACCACATGTCTTCCCCTGCCGCTTCTCTTACACCTCACACTTTTCACTTTCCCCTCGCGGTTATGGCCCCATCACTCCGTTGTTGTGCCTCATCTTTCGCGCTGGCCTCCACGTCTATGCACTATATCACTCAGCTAATCCAGGTGGCAGCACAAGAGGGTCTTCCACATCGCAGAAGTACCGAGTTGGCCAGGCCATCCTCAATCCCGATGAAGCAGTTATTGAAGCAGTTGGTGGTGGTTAGACATCGCCTCTGCCATAATGGGAAAGCCCAACAATGAATTAAAGGCACGTCGATTCGCCGCTGGAACTGTCATGAGTTTGATTGCGTCTGACATAAGTTGCATGATCTTTCAGAGACTGCAGATGTTGACTGTCAGGAGCCATGCAGACGCAAAGCTTTCAATGCAATGTCTTGATTTCGCTACTGATCTTGTTCTGAGTATATGAAGGTGTTTTCGCCATTTTTGTATCTATCTATGGTAGAGCTAAGCTCCCGACTGTAAAGTTTCTGCAAACATTCTGGTTCTCTGGGTTGTGTATCCATGTTTGAGATTTCTTGTTTTATGACAAACAGTTCTCCTTTTTCCATCTATGTTTTCATCTTATGTCAGAGAGTTCATGATCGAATGCTTCACGTGGATTAGCAATGTATGTTACGATAAATGATTTGTTGTCGCATTACTGTTTTCTCTAGTTTCCTGCATTTGGGTGTAAGAGGATCTTGCATCTTGATGATTTCTCTCAGAGTCTGTTAGAAACCTGTTGTTTATGACAATTCTCTGCACTTTTCTCAATTAAGTCTTCCCCCCACTCACCCTTATTACAACTTGTTGTTTGAAGTTTATCTAAGACCTCACTCGCCCATGCACGCCTGGCCTAGTTTCTGAGTTGAGATGATATTGTTCCGAGTTTGCTTCCATTCAATTTCCCCTTATAAACAAATCGTGACATTAAACTGATGGGTGTTAGGCTCTACTCCTGCAAGCAATCCAGGAGTGACTTCTGACGCTAACATTTCTGGCGCCGTTGCCGGGAACAAAGTTAAATATTTTCCATGGATTTGAAAAACAAAGATCAATTGATTCTGAAGGTGCATCAGATATCAGAACTTGAATATTGCTACTGTGCACCTAGCGACTCCATTGTAACGACTCCGCTGGGAAGAACTTGCTCTATCAATTGTGGCTTTCAGAGGTAGACACACGAGGTCTAATCCACACTTGCCTTTAGCTACACCAGAAGTTGACTCAGAGGCGGTGCGTAGAAAGGGAAAGAGCTCTGCAAAAGAATTTTCCATCGCCGAAACAGGTAATACGCCATCCCCTTCTGTGAGAACTCCTTTTTCTCATTCTCAGCTTCCTAGTCGTCCTTCTTCTAAGGTTTCCCGTTTTCTGAATTTCAGGAGTGTTCCTGCTGAGTTTTCTCCTCCTAGTCTGGTATCAGAAAGAGAGATCCTTGTCACTCCCCCCTCCCTGGAAGTTGTGCCTCAACACAGACCTCAAGCCTCTGAAGGTTTCACCACCCCTCCTCCTGTTGTTACTGTTGCTGGAGGAAGGGAGATTTTCGCGCCTCTGAGTATAACAACCCTTTCTCCGAATTCTCCACATTCCCCCCTCCACTATGTAAGCTCGACTCCTGTCTCTCTGTTTCAAATCTCGCCACCCTCTAGTCCTCCCACACCTGTTGTTCCTATGGCTGGTGCTAATCCCCCTCTGAATAGAATGGATGCCATAGTCGCTGCTAGATATGCTCCTTTAATCCTACCTCATCCAATGAATTCCCTCCCTGCGGGAGACTATTTGAAATACATGCCCAAGTTCACTGGGGAAGGAGACTTAACTGCTGAGGAGCACCTAACTTCTTTTTACAGTTATGCAGACAACTTGAATATCGAGAATGAAGATGTCTGGATGAGAGTTTTTTTCCAGAGCCTGGATGGAGAGGTAAGGAAGTGGTTCAGAGGATTGGCCCTTGGATCTATTGCTGGCATTGAAGCCTTGGATAACGTTTTCCTGAGGCAGTGGGGGGAAAAAAAAGATTTCATGTATTACATGACAGAGTTTGGGTCTCTGAGGAAAGTGGAAGGAGAGTCTGTCTCCGACTTCTCCAAAATATTTAATAAGATGTACAATAAGATCCCTGCAGAGATAAATCCTTCAGAAGCCTCTGCCCAAATTTCATATGCTGGTGCATTTGATCCTGATTTCTGCCTACTATTGAGAGAAAGAAGAGCTACCTCCTTAGCTCAAATGCAGGATGCTACCGTAGAAGTGGAATCCAACATATTGGCAGCTGATAGACTGAGGAACAAAGATGACATAGACAGAAGAAAGGGAATATCCAAAGCCTCAACTTCTGGCCCATCGTTTCCCCACCCTCAAGTGAACGAGATGACCGAGATAATGAAGTTTATGATGGAAGAAGTGGAGAGATTGAAGGTGGAAAGGAAGCAAATGTATAAGGGCCCTCAGAACACCGAAAATAGAGGAGGTTTTAGGAGGCCAAATAATATTGCTCCCCCAACTATGCATAGAGAAAGGGGAAGAGACAGAGAAGACCAGAGAATTCAGGCCCCTTTTCAGAACCATTTGGTTGCCCATGAGGAGGAAAGAGAAAAATATGAGCTTGAGCCTGAAATACATTTCCTAGAAGACACTCCTCCTTTTCCTCATCTCACTCAGACAACTTATGAAGAGTCTCTCATGGATAGTCAGCTAAATGAATTGAGCAAGGGAGACAAAGCTAGCGGTGGTCGGGGCAGGTACAACCTGAGGTCCGACAAAAGGGAGGCAACACCTGATGCTCCTAAGCAATCCACTAGAATAGAGAATCCTGCTAATAAAGTAGCAGACGCTCGCAGAGGTAAGAAGGCTCAACCCCTCTCTCCCACTGTCCATAATCATGTTCCTGAAGTTAGAGAAATCCTAAAGTCTACACCTTCTTTTAATTTCGAACATGAGATTCAAAAGATTAGAATTACTGTGCCACTCACTGAGTTAATTAAACATGGGGAATTCAAAAAACGCTTCTCTGAGCTGTTGAAATCTGAAGCCTCATACCCTCTCACAGACTCCATAAACCTCCAAGATGAAAGGCCTGCAATTGTCCTAGGTCCCATGGTAGAAGATAGATATGATTCATCCCCTCCCTTCTACACATCCCTGAATATACATGATAAAGTGTTGCATAATTTCCTAATGGATTCAGGGGCCTCTCACAACCTCATGCTCAAAACTGTCATGGAAGAGTTGGGACTAGAAGTCACCCGAGCCTATCATGACCTCTATTCTTTTGACTCCAGGAGGGTTCAATGTTTGGGAGTCATCAAGGACCTGGTAGTTTCTTTGTTTCAGTTTCCCATGAAGAGTATGGTCATGGATATTGTGGTAGTTGATGTTCCCCCCAAGTTTGGCATGCTGTTTTCAAGATCGTGGAATAAGATACTTGGAGGAACCTTGCAAATGGACCTCACATATGCCACTATTCCAGTGTTTGGAGGGGAGCATAGAAGACTATATAGGGAAGCCCAACTGGCCTACATAATTAGTGATGAAGCCAACCCTACCAATCATCCCATCTATGCCTTGGACACCGATTTGGGCTCCAGTTTACTGCAGCTCACCCACACCCCTGAGGCTCCTTTACAGATAAGAAATAAGCCTATTCTTAATCAGGAAACACCCCCTCCAACCACCTCTGTTTGGAAGATGTTCTTTGATGGAGCTTCCTCCAGTATAGGTGCAGGTGCTGGAGTGGTATTCATATCACCCTGTCGGGAGACCATATCTCTGTCATACAAGCTAGAATTCAAAATCACCAACAATGTGGCAGAATATGAAGCTCTGGTTTTGGGATTAAGAGCTGCCAAGGAAATGGGAATTAAGGAGATGGCTATGTTTGGAGATGCAGAGTTGATCATCCAGCAGGTAAAAAACGTTTATCAGGATAAGAATCCTTGGCTCAGGAATTACCGGAATGAGGTATGGGACCTAGTTGATAATTTCTTCCTGGATTTTAATATTTCTTACATTCCAATGGAGGAAAATGCTTCAGCCGACTTTTTAGTTGTCACAACTAGCTTTCTTGAAGTCCCTTCACCGCCTGTGGTCAGATTTGATGTTGAAATCAAATATAGACCTTCTGTACCAGACAATGTCAAACACTGGAGGGTGTTTGAAGATGATCAGGAAATCGAGAAATTTCTCCAGTCCATTGATGACTTTTCTACATTCCATATAGATGAGAATCCTGACATGGAAGGTGACCATCACCCTGGGGAGTTTGTAAACAAAATTGTTGATCACCAGATTATTCAACTACCGAGCAATTACATTCTGAGAGGACTAATCCCATTAGAAAGACTGTTTGATGGAAATGATGTGGCAGTGAAGGGTAAAGTCTCAGGTGATGATGAGGACACAGCTGAGTGCAACATAGGCACACTTGAGGAGCCTAAATTTGTCAAGATGTCAAGGAGTTTGACCGAGGAGCAGAGAGCCAAATATACTAAGTTGCTGAAGGAGTTTGCTGATGTGTTTGCATGGACCTACGAAGACCTCAAGACGTATGACACATCAGTCATTGAGCACAAGATCCCACTGAAAGAGGAGGCAAAGCCATTTAAGCAGAAGCTGAGATAGATAAATCCCATGTTGCTACCTGTCATGGAGAAAGAGGTAAAGAAGTTGTTGGATGCCCAAATCATTGTCCCCTTGAGATATTCTGAGTGGGTAGCCAATTTGGTCTTGGTGAGAAAGAAAAGTGGGGAAATCAGACTCTGCGTTGATTTTAGGAACCTGAATAGAAGCTCTAGGAAGGACAATTATCCCCTGCCCAACATGGAACACATACTGTAGAGGGTAACCGGTGCATCTAGAATATCCATGATTGATGGTTTCTCTGGATACAATCAAATATCAATCATGCCTGAGGACAGAGAAAAAATAGCCTTCACCACTCCTTGGGGGACATTCATGTATGCCAAAATGC
This sequence comes from Picea glauca, assembly GCA_000966675.3. Classification (NCBI taxonomy): domain Eukaryota; kingdom Viridiplantae; phylum Streptophyta; class Pinopsida; order Pinales; family Pinaceae; genus Picea; species Picea glauca. The sequence goes on along the minus strand of JZKD02S1148064.1, from coordinate 29,312 downwards.
ATTTCAAACTGATGAATGCAGGAGCAACATTTCAGCGGGCCATGGACATAGCCTTCATCGGGGAGAAGGACCAGTTTGTGGTGATATATCTAGATGACATCACAGTCTTCTCCAAGACTGATAAAGAGCACCGCTGCCACTTGAAAAGAGTTTTCCTGAAGTGTCGGAGGTATGGCCTATCTTTGAACCCCAAGAAATCATTGTTTGCTATGCAGGAGGGAAAGTTATTAGGCCATATAGTATCAGCCGAGGGGGTGAGAATTGATCCAAGAAGGGTGGAAGCGATTCAGACCTTGTCACTTCCCAGGTCTAAGAAGGAAGTTCAGGCATTTTTGGGGAAGGTTAACTTTCTGAGGAGATTCGTCTCAAACTTTGCCGAGCTGGTGAAAAACATCACAACCATGCTCAGGAAGGGCAATGAAGTGAAATGGACTACTGAACCCAGGGAATATTTTGCCCGAATAAAGAGAGCGTTGACTGAGGCACCTGTGCTAATCAGTGTTGATTATTCTAAAGATTTCCTAATTTTATCATTTGCTTCTGGTGACTCGGTAGCAGCAGTCTTGTTGCAGAAAAACGATCAAGGGTGAGAGAAACCTATTGCTTTCTACAGCAAGGCATTGAGAGATGCTGAACTCCGGTACGAGATCATGGAGAAGCAGGCCTATGCATTGGTGAAAGCTCTCAAAGATTTCAGGATCTATGTCTTGCACTCAAAGATCACTGCATATGTCCCTTCAACCTCTGTGAAGGACATTCTTATACAACCTGACATAGATGGGAGAAGGGGTAAATGGATCGCCAAGATCCTGGAATTTGACCTAGAGATTAAGCCCACCAAGTTGATAAAGGGGAAAGGATTGGCCAAGCTACTGGCTGAATCCAATTGCAAGGCTTTGGGGATTAACTTCATCAATGAGCAGGTTGAGTCATCTGGAAAGAATTCTCAGACCATCATACCACTAGCAGCATGTCCCTGGTACAAGGATATCTTGTATTTTCTGCAAGAATTAAATCCCCCTGATGGATTGGGAAAAAGTAGGGCCAGAGCTTTAAAGCTCAAAGCGATCAGATATTGTCTCATTGATCAAGCCTTGTATTGGAAAGACCCTCTGGGGATACTATTAAGATGTATGGACCCGCAGTAAGCCCAGAAGGTAATGTTTGATTTCCATAACGGTCTCTGCGGAGGTCATCATTTTTGGAAGACCACAGCCCACAAAATCCTTCGAGCTGGGTATTACTGGCCTACTTTGTTCCCTGATGTTTGCAGAGAAGTCAGAGCTTGCATCAAATGCCAAAAATTCTCAGGTAAGCAGCAGCTCAAATCTTTGCCATTGAAGCCTATATTGGTTTCGGCACCCTTTCAGCAGTGGAGATTGGATTTCATTGGAGAGATTCATCCTCCCTCAAGTGGCCAGCATAGGTGGATCCTCACTGTGACCGATTACTTCACTAAGTGGATAGAGGTTGTCCCCACCAGGAGCACTTCTCACAAAGTAATCATCAGCCTCTTGGAAGACATCATAGCCAGATTTGGCTACCCAAGTAGGACTGTCACTGACAATGCCGCCCCCTTCAGGTCTGAGCCTCTGGTCAAGTTTTGTGAAAAATTTGGAATTTCATTGGTTCACTCTACTCCATACTATCCTCAAGGAAACGGACTGGAAGAGTCCTCCAATAAAATCCTAATCAAGCCTATCAAAAAGCTACTGGAGGATAATAAGAGGGCCTGGGACTCAAAGCTCAAATTTTCTCTTTGGGTTGATCGGGTAACAACAAAGAAATCCCTGGGTATCTCACCTTTCCAGCTTGTTTACGGAATAGAGGTCGTTTTCCCCACTCAACTTGCCTTATCTGTGGTGAATTTCCTTAAAGACTTTGAAGGAGAACCTAACCATGTGGTTAGAAGGATTCATCATATGGTGGAAGTGCAGCAGGTCAGAGAGAAAGTCATGGGTAGGGCTTATAGTCATCAGCAGAAGATCAAGCAAGCTTTTGACAGAAAGAGCAGAAATAAAGAATTCGAGCAGGGTGACCTGGTACTTAAATGGGACGCACCCAGGCAGGACAGGGGCAAGCATAGTAAGTTTGATGCCCTCTGGTTGGGGTCTTTCAAGATCCTTGAAGTATGTTCAAACAACACTTACATGTTGCAGGATCTAGAAGGCAAAGAAGTTTTTAGTGGCCCAGTAAATGGGCATTTCCTGAAAAAATAAAAATTGTGAGCCGCAGTCGACTCTTTTCTTTTGTGTAAATATTGTTTTTGTTTTGTTTTTAGTTTAATAAATGACTCCATAGCCCAACAACAAGGCACTGAATCTGCAAAGAGTTCTTAGAGCATCACAGGGACGACTCTATACCCCATGGAGCCGAATGTTAGCGATATTTCTTGTAAGGGGGGTCAGAATATAAAGAATGGGTTAAAACCCACTTGTCTTAAGTTCGAGATGCAAATTCACCCATGATTAAATGAAAACCAAATCTGGACAGCAAGGATCAAAGCGCCCGGATCAACGACGCATCTGGGATTCCAGAGCCCCCCCGCCTTTCTACCTTTAAGCGGAGGGGGGGGTCTGGAATCCGGGGTGCACCTCTTCGATGGTCAGGATCGAAGCACCCGGATCAACGACGCGCGAGGTGATTTCGGACCCCCCCCACCTTTCTACCTTTAAGCGGAGGGGGGGGTCCAAAATCGAAGGAGCATCTCTCCAAGGACTGCAGTTCGAGCGCCTGGATCAACGACGCACAAGAAGCCTGGGCATCCTATGTCATTCTGCGATTAACCAATGTGGGCCCCTATCCTGTCATATCATCTTTTGTTCCACCTGTTCTCTTCCCGACCGAGCGATGAGGCTTGCGCCCTTTTCCCTTTCCTCATCCTCTGACATCTATCACTCCCCCCTCTCCTAGTCCGTATGATCCTTTTCCCATCTCACCATCCACCCATCGTCTGCCATGTGTCCCACCTCTTTCCACGTCAGTCTCCCACTGCAAGTGCACCCATTATGTCTTGAATCCTGCTCCTTCCACTTATCGTCTTCCGCCACATGTCTTCCCCTGCCGCCTCTCTTACACCTCATCGCTTTTCACTTTCCCCTCGCGGTTATGGCCCCATCACTCCATTGATGTGCCTTATCTTTCGCGCTGGCCTCCACGTCTATGCACCATATCGCTCAGCTAATCCAGGTGGCAGCGCAAGAGGGTCTTCCACGTCGCAGAAGCACTGAGTTGGCCGGGCCATCCTCAATCCCGATGAAGCAGTTATTGAAGCAGTTGGTGGTGGTTAGACATCGCCTCCGCCATAATGGGAAAGCCCGACGATGAATTAAAGGCACGTCGATTCACCACTGGAACTGTCATGAGTTTGATTGCGTCTGACATAAGTTGCATGATCTTTCAGAGACTGTAGATGTTGACTGTCAGGAGCCATGCAGACTCAAAGCTTTCAATGCAATGTCTTGATTCCACTGTTGTTGTTGTTCTGAGTGTATGAATGTGTTTTCACGATTTTTTGTATCTATCGATGGTAGAGCTAAGCTCCCGATTGTAAAGTTTCAGCAAACATTCTGGTTCTCTGGGTTGTGTATCCGTGTTTGAGATTTCTTGTTTTATGACAAACAGTTCTCCTTTTTCCATCTATGTTTTCATCTTATGCCAGAGAGTTCATGATCGAATGCTTCGCGTGGATTAGCACAATATGTTATGATAAATGATTTGTTGCCGCATTACTGTTTTCTCTGGTTTCCTGCATTTGGGTGTAAGAGGACCTTGCATCTTGATGCTTTCTCTCAGAGTCTATTAGAAACCTGTTGTTTATGACATTTCTCTGCACTTTTCTCAAATAAGTCTTCCCCCTACTCACCCTTATTACAACTTGTTGTTTGAAGTTTATCTAAGACCTCACTCGCCCATGCACGCCTGGCCTAGTTTCTGAGTTGAGACGATATTGTTCCGAGTTTTCTTCCATTCGATCACCCCTTATAAACAAATCGTGACATTAAATTGATGGGTGTCAGGCTCTGCTCCTACAAGAAATCCAGTAGTGACTTCTGATGCTAACACATGAAACAACTGGTTTTGGTGTTGTCAGATTTCCGAAAAACATTTCAGGTGAAATGCGATGCAAGCGGGTTTGCGATAGGAGCGGTCTTGAGTCAGGAAGACAGACCGATTGCATACTTCAGCGAGAAGCTGAATGAGGCGAAGGTGAAATAATCCACATACGACAAGGAATTTTATGCTATCATACAGGCACTGAAGAAGTGGAGGCATTACTTGATCCCAAAAGAGTTTGTTCTATATAGTGATAATCGGGCATTACAGTTTGTGACTCAACAGGAAAAACTGAATCAGAGACATGTAAAATGGGTAGAGTATATGCAAAGTTTCACATTTGTTATTAATCATATTTTGGGTACTGCTAACAAAGTGGCTGATGCTTTGAGCAGGAAGTGTTTGCTATTGCAGGAGTTCTGAGTCAAGACGTTAGGTTTTGATGATCTCAGGGACATGTATGCAGATGATCAGGATTTCAAGGAAGCGTATGAGGTAGCTGAGAATATAGTTCTCAGAGATAGGAGCCAATGGATAGAGTATATGATCTAGGAAGGATTGTTGTTCAAAGGCAATCAATTATGTATTCTGAAATGCTCCATGAGGGAGAATCTGTTAAAGGAAAAACACAGTGGTGGATTGGCAGGGCATTTTGGTCATGACAAGACATTCGCGAAGTTGAGCGAGTCATACTTTTGGCCAGGGATGCGAGTAGAGGTCAAGATATTTGTAGATAGATGCATAATTTGCCATCATTCGAAGGGAAGAAAGCAGAATGCGGGTTTTTATCAACCGTTGCCCATACCAGAAAAGTCGTGGGATGAAATCAGCATGGATTTCATATTGGGATTGCCAAGGATGCAAAGAGGATTTGACTCTATCTTTGTGATAGTGGATAGATTTTCCAATATGGCACATTTTATCCCATGTCAGAAAACCAGTGATGCGATGCACATCGCAAATATGTTTGTCAAAGAAGTCATTCGACTTCACGGCCTACCGAAAAGTATAGTTTCATACAGAGACACGAAATTCATAGGGAATTTTTGGAGGACCTTATCGAAGAAAATAAGAACTAATTTGATGTTTAGTTCAACGTATCATCCGCAGACAGATGGAAAAACAGAGGTCATGAATAGAAGTCTGGGAGATTTGTTGAGAAGCTTGGTGATGGAGCACCACAACATTTGGGACAATATATTACCACATGCAATATTTGTGTATAATGACTCAGTGAACAATAGCACAGGCAAAAGTCCATTTCAGATTGTATATGGCATGCAGCCGAGAGGAGTTTCTGAACTGAGGGATTCAGAACAGACTGCTACTAGGAGCGCTAGTGCATAAGAGTTCGCAGAGGCGATGAGAGAACTTCACAGCCAGGTGAAGGAGCGATTGCAGAGTTCAAGCCAAGAGTATAAGCGCAGAGCCGATCAGCGAAAGAGACAACTTCATTTCGAGGTTGGTGATCTAGTTCTGGAACATTTGAGAAAGGAAAGGTTCCCGAGGGGAACATATAATAAACTCAATATGAAGAAAATTGGACCGTGTAGGGTCTTGAAGAAGTTTGGGACAAATGCTTATGAGATTGAATTACCGGATGGAATTGGAATATCTCTGATATTCAATGTCTCATATTTGTACCCATATAGAGCTGGAGAAGCAGGAACAGGAGATGAGAAGCCAGTGATTCAGTGGAGAAATCAAATGCCAGTTGCAGAGAATCTATAGATGGAGTGCATACTGGACAAGAGAGTAAGTAAAAGGACCAAGCAAAAGCAATACTTCGAGTATCTGGTCAAATGGAAGAACCATCCAGTTGAAGATGCCAGCTGGGAGACTGAAGCGAAAATACAGAAGCATGGATAGACCATGCAGGAGCTCATGGACAGGATCCCATGACAGTTTTCAAGCGAGGGAGTATGATGCAGGAGCATCTCCCATGTCAAGCGAGCTAGCGCGGAAAGCGGAAGACAGCTGGACAAGCCAGCACAAATTTTGAAAACACTTTGGAATTGTTGCGCGATCTTAAATGTAGTCATTAAGAAAAGGCGCACTTGTACATTGTAAATGGACCTTGAGTGGATTTCTCTCGTCCTTAGGTAGATAGGAGGCATTTAAGATAGTTAATGTGAAGTAGGTATAATTTTAATTGTAGATTAGACAGCTTGAGAGCGCAAGAGGGAAACGGGATATAGACACCCTCATTGTGCATTGTAACAATAATTCTGGAGGAACAAGAGAGCAAGAGCATGCAAAGAGCTATGTATATAACACCCATGTATTGATATTTGAATTAATAGAAGAAGCTTTGATTCAAATTCATGGTTATGTGTCTATTCTCTGTGTATTGATGTTATGCTCAATTGATGTTTGCTTCCAGTTATACATTTGCTTTTATATGCTGTGTATATGATTTCATGGTTGAGTTGAAGTCTGAGAGGAAGAGAGAATGAGTTTCAATTGTTTCTCTATTTGAGACAGAAAATTCCTGCAAGGAGTACAATTGAAGTGTCTGCAAGGAGTGCCTTGACAGAGGGTTCAAGTGGAGATAACTTTTGTTCTCAATCGTCTCAGAAGTGCAGTTGGACATAGAAGACGTGCAAGGAATGCGCAGGCTGAGGGAGGTCTCAGAGTTGCAATTCTGAGAGAGAGTAGTGAAGGACTGCTGCTGCAAGTCTGTGCAGAGTCCGTAAACGTGGATGAAGGTTGCCGCAAGGAGTGCGTGCAAGAGTTTCCTGGAGGACTTGAAGGTCGTGGGAAAGCTCAGGAGGGATAGGCCTTTAGATTTGTTGAAGGATAACTTAGGGAAGTCGTGCCTTGAAGGTTTGCAAGAAGCATCGTAAGTTTGCATTTCAGGGGAGCGAGTTTCGCGGACGAACACTCAGTCATTTTACAAATTTCACCAGGAGATATGGACGGTTGAAATTCTCCGAGGAGAATTTGCGAGTCTCCATGAGCCATTAGATATTGGTGAGGTGCAAGAAATATATGGCGACGTATTCCCGAAAGGTTGAAGCTCAGGAGGGGCAGCGTCGTTGATCTGAGCCACAAGGGTCGTCGGATCTACACATATATCGTGTATCAGGGTTTCGTAAGTTGGAACTCCAAAAGATTGCGACGGGAATCACGATATTGTGATATGCGATATCCCGAGAGGAAAAATAAAGATAGTGTGTGGGCCACAGCGGAGTCAGCGAGTGGAGGACAGGTGGCATGAGCTATCAGAGTTTCGTAGAAAGAAGCACCAAAAACATTGAATCAAGATTCGTGAGATCACGAACCCCGAATTCCCGATAGAGGTGACAGGACATTGAATGGTCAACTCACACGTGCGTCGGGTAATCATCATATCGGGGATCAGGAGTCGGTAAACTGAAGAGTTTGACGTCGCGAGTAGCGAACTCGCAATAGGAGAAGTCCCGACAGGGCGCAGAAAGGGTCAGCGTTGACTCATATCGGCGTTCGGGGATCCGAGATTCTAGTGCATGACCACTGACCTCGCAAAACCACGAAGTTTGATTCCCCAATAAGTAAAGAAAAGGGGGATCGCAAAAGAGATCTATGGGTGCAGATTTCCCGACAGGGGAATAGAGGGACCGGTTAGTGTTCTTCGGGCTGAGAGAAGAGAAGATCTTGTGAGTGGGTGTGCCTGTGGGTGCGGCTGTGTCAACCTGACCTTATACACTAAACATACGATGTGACGAACATAACCATATTGTCGCAATGTGACGAACATAAATATGGTTGACCTTGATTGACCATGACCATGGTTGACTATGGTTGACCATGGTTGACAATGGTTGGCCATATCCATATTGTCACAATGTGATGAACACAACGATATTGACCATGACCATTGAAAATGGTTAGCAATGGTTGACTATGGTTGACAATGGTTGGCCATAACCATATTGACAATGTGATAATTTCATCAAAATAGCTTCATCATCGCAATGTTACATGAATATCATGTCTTCATAATGTGACAAACACTTCCAAATTTCACTATCTAAATGTCATTCGTAGTCTTGGTCAACTATGGTCATGGCCAACCATGGTCACCTATGGATAACAACTGTCAAACTTGGTTAACCATTGTCAAGCATAGTCAACCACAGTCAACCATGGTCATTGTCAATGTCACTAGTTGATCGCACGATCTTCAATCGCATGCCTTCGTACTGTGCTTGAGGAGGGTGTGAAGGCAGTGGAAGAGACGTGTAAATATTGTATGGTGGTAACGGAGAAGGAGACAGTGGGGAGGAGACTTTTAGTAAGACAACGATGGAGGAGATGGGGTTGTGGGTGGTGGAGACTTGTAGTAGTATGGGGGAGGAGGAGATGGGGATGGTGGGGGAGGTGATTTGTAGTAGTGGGGTGGTGGACGAGAGGGTGATGGTGAGGGAGGGGACTTGTAGTAGTTGGGAGGAGGAGGAGATGGGGGAGGCGGAGGTGGTGATTTGTAGTAGTATGGCGGTAGAGGAGATTGGGATGGAGGAGGGGACTTGTAGTAGTATGGGGGAGGAGGTGATGGTAATGGGGGAGGTGGATATTTATAGTAGTAAGGAAAAGGGGGAGATGGCGAGGGAGGAGGTTATGAATTGTATTAATACAGAGGAGGAGGGGTGAAAGGAGACTTGTAGTAGTATGGTGGAGGATGTGATGGTGATGGTGGAGGTGGAGAGTTATAGTAGTATGGTGGAGGAGGAGATGGGGATGGAGGGGAAGGGGACTTGTAATAGTACAGTGGAGGAGGAGATGGTGATGAAAGCGGAGGGGATTTGTGGTAGTATGGTGGAGGAGGTGATGGTGATGGGGGAGGTGGAAATTTACAATAGTACGGTGGTGGGGGAGGCGACTTGTAGTTGTAGGGTGGCGGAGGAGATGGATATGGAGGGGGAGTCAATTTGTAGTAGTATGGTGGAGGAGGTGATGGGGATGGTGGAGGTGGATATTTATAACTATACGATGGTGGGGGAGAAGAGGATGGTGGGGGAGGCAATTTGTAGTAGTAGGGTGGTGGAGGAGATGGAAATGGAGGGGGAGGATATTTGTAATAGTATGGTGTAGGAGGTGATGGGGATGGCGGATGTTCTTTTCAATATGAGCACTCCACCACCTATTCCAAAAATTCACCCTAACCAGGGGAGGCCCCCCAAAATCACCCTAGAGATACTTTTCAATTATATGGAATCAATAGAAAAAAAAAGAGAAGAGAGAGATGCCAAAATCCAAATAGAGTTAGAAACATTAGAAAAAAGGAGTGAAGAAAGAGACGTAAAACTCAAAATAGAG
>JZKD02S1148052.1:0-12834 GCA_000966675.3 Picea glauca | reverse complement strand
ATTTATGAGAGACATGATTTGAAACTGGGCCTATGGGTTGTGGGCCCACTTTACTTTTTCTATGCCACTTTGATGTTCTTTCAATTTTGTAATATAATTTCAAAGAAACACAAAAGGAAAAATGTGATCCAACAAAGAAGGAAAATAAATTTTAAACAAAAAGATGATTAATGTATCAAACAATGCATTAACTCATTCTAAATAAGTTAGTGCACCAGCCCTTGATCTCAAAATTGGCCTACAATTTACTGATATGGCTAGTAGGTTATAAGAATTCAAGTTTTCATAATACACTCATGGTAAGATTCTACAATCTTCCATCTTATTGGTTCAACTCTCTTCACATTGATTTCTACGAGTTGTATCCAAGATGGTATCACCAAATAATTGTACCAACAATTAAGTTGTTCCGGGTAAATTTACTTTTAATTTACTTTTAATTAACTCAACAAATTAACTTTTAATTTTTCAGGTAAATTAACTTTTAGGCAGGGACGTTGCCATACAGCGCTTGTTATGATATGTAACTTCATGTACAACCATTACTAAATGTTAAAATAAATATTCAAAGTATTTGAAAGTTATAAGGCATAGTTGATTAAATAAATAAGGATATTGAACTAATATCATAGAGATTTATAATAGGTATTTATAAGGAATCACCTCCACTTAGGAATTACAAAAAAAAATATATTACAAAGGTGTTATTGAGAGGTTAGTATTAGAAAGTAAAATCATGAATTTGGGTGTCTATTTTCTTTGTTTTTTGAGAAAACAAAATATATTTTCAAACATTTTTCAACTTCTAGTAAATAAAAGTATTTTTTTAATTTAGAATTTCACTTTACACTAAAAATAAAACTTGTCATGAATTTTGTTATCTTTTTATTGTTTGAAATTTTTTCATTAACATTTGATATCTAAATTTAGCTATCGTTTGACAATATATTCCTTAAAAATGAAGGAAATGATAATGAGTTATGTTTATCATCCTCAATTTACTCATTATTAAACTTTTGTTTATGAAAAACAAAATATGTTGCAATAATATAAACATACTCTATTAAAGTATGACTATAGTTTTGAAGACAACAAATGAAAATTATAATTACTACAATTTTTTGAATTTGACCAATTTGAAAAAAGTTGCATATTTTAAACATGTTTAGTTCAACACCATGTATCTACCTTAATTTTTATTTAAAAGTAAAATACAAAAATACTCTTTTGAAGAGGACAATGAAAGGTTTTGTAATATAAATTTTCTATAATTTTCGACTATGTATTATTGCAAATATAGATTTTTCATTTTACTGAATCATTATGTCATCTAAAATTAATATGCAAACATGTTTTTATAAAATTAACGAAAATTAAACTAAGAAAAATAAAAAAATTGAATGCAAATTGTATCAAATGAAAGTAGATTCAATTATGAAAATGTTGGTACTAGTTATGAAACCAAAATCATAGTATTTTAAGGAGTCTTCTCCTTCCCATGTTGGAGTAAGCTGAAGTGAACACATACTTTTCTGAAAAGTGTCATAGTTACGGGTCTTCGACAAATTCCTATTAAATAATATTAAAGTTCCTCTATATTGATTTACTTTTATAACTTGAGTGAAATGTACTTTTCAATAAAATTATGAGATAACTCAAACTTGCATGAACGTTTTTTTAAAAATAACTTACAAAAGAGAGACTTGAACCAAAACCTCTTATTAAATAAAGAAAATTTCAACCAAGTGAGTTAGTGAAAATTATGTTGGAACCTCAAATTGTGATGGTTCATCAAACTTCTCCATGAATCATTTGGTCAGGTGGTCGACCAACATCTATCAACAGATGGTCGAGTGATCGACTAGATATCTACATCATTCAGTTGATCGATCGACCAAATATCTACACCAGTCGGTCGAGTAGCCAAAAAACATGTCGGTCAGACACTTGACCAGTAGTTGAAGATAGTCAGTCGATTGATCGAATAACCAAGAAATAAACTACGAGTTGGACGCATAGATGTTCAATTCATACATCCTTGTCGGGTTGACTAGAAAACATAGATCTGATGGAGTAAACTCTAACTACTGACGGTTATATGCAGAAAAAATCTAGTCCCGATTCTAGGGAATTTGGTTAGATCGTGAAGCTACAAATAACAAACCTGGTGAGGCATTATTATGTGGTACAAGTGTACAAGATCCTGAATTGAACATGTGTGAATATGTTCACCATGCATTGTGATGTTTTGATCACAATGTTATGTTCTTAAGTGTTGTAATGGTGTATTTAGACACCACTTGTTATCTTTGAAAGTTGTTCCTCTTCGATTAAATGCAACTTGTTTTATTTGTTTCATATCAGGTTACATCTAATCCCCAACATCATATCAGAGAGACAAGTTGTGACCTCTCTTGTTTTCTGCAAATCATGTTGATTCGGATCTATTGTGATTGAATATGGGTCGATGATTTATTGACTGGAACTTGTGGAAATAGACCAAAACTGTCTAGATAATGGATATCGATTCAAATATCGATCATATAGTTTTGAATGGATCAAATTGTGTTGCATGGGCACTATACATGGAAACCCTACTAAATAGTACAGGATTTTGGCAATATATGAAGACTGTGATTCCAAATCCAACATATGATCAGGAAAAATGTGTTGTTGATGGGAAAAAGGATGAGGTTGTGGGGGTCATCACGACCTATATCTCACATGAGATTTTATTTTACATAAACGGAATTGACTGCCCTCATCAAGTCTATAAGAAGTTGAAGTCTCTATTCGACATATTCGATGAAATCCACATCATGATATTGGAGAAAGATATGATCCCTCTCAATCCTCAATCTCTCGACATAATAGAGGAATACTTGGCGTGTGTGAAGGAACTGCAATTGAAATGAGACAAATGTGGAAATAATTATCTAAAGAAAGTTTAACAACTCATTGATTTGTTCCTAAAGAATTTTAGAACACCATTGGATGTGTTTGTTTCGAATTTTCACACCAGCTGGCAGGCACGCATAGAAGATGGTAAGGATTGCACTTTTGAAGCTTTCTATGGCTTACTGATCATTGATCAACACATACTTCTTGATGAAGGAAATATTGGTGGTAAACATCAAGCCCACTTACTCAAGGGATTTAGGGAAAGTTGAATCACAAGGAATGAGGACAGTTTGATACCCTTATACAAAGACATGGATGCCTCGACCAGAAACCTAAAGGGAAGATAGATGCACCCCATCAGAGTTGAAATAAGAAGACATGTCATTACTGTGGAAATATTGTACATGTGGAGAAGGTCTACTGCAAGAAGAGATATGACCTAGAGGAGAAGGTCAAGAACCTTGAAGGAGGCATTTCGGTTGTTCTTCGACCTACTGATAATTTCACCTTCCAAGTTAGAACTTCTCAAGAGTTGTTATATCATTCTACGCAAAATGAATGGGTAGTTGACACTAGGTTCACTCATCATATGGATAAGGATGCTTCCTTGTTCATGTCCTTATTGATGAATATGTGGAGAGGAATGTCTATGTTGTTGATGAATTTCCTCTCAACATTGTTGGTTGTTGTGATGTTCCATACTGACATGAGAGAATTGTCGACGTCTATCATGTATCGAACCTCATTGCCAATATGTTGTTGGTTTCTCAATTAACACAGACATGTAATATTGTAGAGCTTTTGTTAGATCGATTCTTTGTTCAAGATTTGAATAAAGGTCAACCAATTGTTTTCGGAGCATTTCTCAACCCAAAGGATAGTCTGTATATTAAGGTTTGTGGCATGAATCGACCCAACTCTGAAAAGAATGCTCTTGTTTCTCACATCGATGAAGGAATTCAAACTTGGCATGAATGACTCGGACAACTAAATTTTTTAACACTACAGTTGATGGAAACTCAAAATATGGTTGTTGGTTTACCTAAAGTTTCCCCCCCTGATGGAGTCTATAAAGGATTTGTTCTTGGAAAGCATCATCAGGAACCCTTTGATCCTAGAAAAGTGTGGCGAGCACAGAACCTCCTGGAGTTGGTTCATAGTGATATATACTACATCAATCTACCTTCCTTAGCAGGTGCAAGGTATATCTTGACTTTCATTGAGGATCTCTCTCATTTCACTTGGGTTTATTTTTTCAAGAACAAGAATATTGTATTTGAAAAGTTCAAATAGTTTGGCACCTTTTCTAAAAATCAATTTGGATGACCCATCAAGTGATTGATATTAGAAAATGGTGTTGAGTATGTGAATTGACCTTTTGAACAATACCTGATTTGATCCTGTATTGAATGGTAGTGGGTGTTCCCTCATGCCCCTCAGTAGAATGGAATCGCAGAATGAAAGAATCAGACATTAGTTGAAATGGATAGATTTATTTTTCAAGCCAAATATTTTCCTCCTCGCATATGGGTTGAAGTTATCTATTGTGAAAACTATATTCTAAATCACATCTCGACTCGACCTATTCCTTCGGTGACTCCAGTCAAACAATGGTGTGGAAGGAGTCCCTTAGTCGGCCACCTCTGTGTTTTTATATGTGTTTCCCGGGCTCATATTTCTGGGGATTTCAGGAAGAAATTGGATGCAAAGATTCATGCTTACATCATGATGGGCTACTCTGAAGAGTCTAAATCCTATTGATTGTTTGACCCTATCAAATGTAGATCATTATTAGAAGAAATGTATGGTTTGATGTGAATACTTCTGGCAATAATTTGTTGAATTACTCCTCTACATTGTTACATGATGACCACTTTGATGTTGTTTCCAACTCTGGTTCTCCTTGTCCATTTTCAGTCCTTCGACTGGACAGTTGAACTTTGTTCCTATTTCGAATGGACCTTCAACTTTCAATTCGACTCATCAATCAATTTCTATCTTGAATGGTCCATCTTCTCCTTAAAATAAAACAATTATGACTTCTATTAGACCTTATGCAGTGAAAAATAGTTCACCCCTTTCTTTTCTATCCAGATGGGTTTCCAAGATCATTGAATTTGTTGGTCATGATGTCAGTGATATTTTTCAGGCCCAAAAACTCATAGTTAGAAGAAGCATGTCAGTGTTTTGTTGATGACTTGCATTCTTGAAACCTATGATCATGTTACCTACTTTGATTCCCAAGGAAAACTTGAACGGTAGCATGTTATGCAGATAGTGGATTCTTTGTTGAAGAATCACACTTGGGATTTAGTTCCCCAACCTCAAGGGAAGAATGTTGTGAAGTTTTGGTGGGTCTGTAATACCAAATTTACCTCTCAAGGTGTTGTTGAGTGTCACAAATATCGCTTCGTTTTGAAGGGTTTTTCTCGATAATAAGGCATCGAATACACTGAGACCTTTTCCCCTATTGAAAATATGAACTTTCTTAGACTGATTCTTTCCCTTTCTACTCGATTTCGATGGAAAATCCATTAGATGGATGTGAACAATGATTTTCTTCATGGAAACCTATCTAACAAAATTTTCATGGAACAACCTCTTGTTTTTTGATAGATTCTAAGCTAGTATGTCAACTTCAAAAATATCTTTATAGTTTGAAGCAAGCTCCCTGAGTTTGGTATGCTAAGATTGACAATTTCTTTCTTCAACTTAGTTTCAAATGTTGTGAATATAATCATAGCCTATATGTACTTCATACTCATGGATGCACTTTGAATATTACTGTATATGTTGATGACCTTTTCATAATTGGAAATAACATTGATTGCATTCTTATATTGAAGAAACAACTTGTTGACTCCTTTGATATGGAAAATCTTTGTATTATGCATTATTTTTTGGGTCTTGAAGTATTACCATTGTCTGATGGTTTTTTATTTCTTAATATAAATTTGTAATGGATATTTTGACACATTTTAAGATGGTAGATAGTAATCCATGTGATACTCCTTTTCAATTTGGAGTTAAGATTATCAAAACTTTTCAAACTTCCAAAATCGATTCTACCCTCTATCGACAACTCGTCGATAGTCTAATTTACCTTACTCATAGTCGACCTAAAATTTCTTTTGTTTTTAGTGTGGTTTCTCATTTTATGCATGATCCCAAAGAAAGCCATTGGAAAGTAGTTAAAAGGATTGTTTTCTATCTCAAGGGTACCACTCATCTTGGTATCAAGTATTGTCGAAGTTCAGATTTGCAGGACATCTTCACCAACTCTGATTGGGTAGGTCACAATGATGATCAGAAGTCCACTTCTCACTACATGTTTTTCTTCAACACTGAACCATTGGATTGGTCATTCAAGAAACAGAAGGTAGTGTCCTTATCGACTAAAGAAGAACAATATCATGGTGTCATTCATGCAGGTAAAAAGGTAGTATGGATTCGCCAACTCATGTGTAAACTTGGATTTCCCATATAGACTTCAACTACACTTTACTGTGACAATCAAAGTGCAATTCAAGTTGTTTCTAACCTTGTTTCCCACAATAAGATGAAGCATGTTGATCTATATGCTCACTATTTGAAACAGTTGGTTCATGAGAATGATGTATCTCTTGTCTATTACAGAATAAATGATCATGTAGATGATATCTTTACTAAGACATTATCTATATCTATGTTTATCAAGATCTATATGATGTTTGGGATTCAAAAGCTGCAATTATGGGAGGTGTCTTACTCACTTAATTTCACCTTCTGAATCTCGAGAGCCATGTGTTGATGGGGAGGTGTTGGAACCTCAGGTTTTAATGGTTCATCACACTTCTCCTTGAATCAATCAGTCAGGAGATCAACCAACATCTAGAAATAGGAAATCGAGTGATCGACTGGATATCTACATGAGTCATTCGAGTAGTTGACAAACCATTTGGTCAGACAATAGACCAGCAGTCGAAAACAGTCGATCGGTGGATCGACTATTCGAGAAATCGATTACGATATGGACGTACAGGAAGTTGGGTCAAATATCGTTGTCAATCCGACTAGATAGTGCATATTTGACGGAGTCAACTCTAACCCCCAAAAATTATATGTAGACAAGATCTTGCCAATAACAAGGAATTTGGTTAGATATTGAAGCTATAAGTAGTACATCTGATGGGTAATTATTATGCAGTACAAGTGCACAAGATCATGTAGTGAACATGTGTGAAGATGTTCATCATGCATTTTGATGTTCTGATCACAATGCTCCGTGCTTAAGTGTTGTAATGGTGTCTTTAGAGACCACCTGTTATCTTTGAAATTTATTCCTCTTCGATTATATATATCTTTGTTTATTTATTTCATATCATATTACACTTGATCCCCAATAAAATACATAACAATGAAGGAAGAGGGAGGCTTCTCTTTTTTTTATTCTTTACCTCGAAGTGCATACTTACCCCCAAAACCCTTGTTTTTTCCTACAAAAAACTTTAACACGATCGCACACAAAAAAAATAATGAAATTTCAAAAAACAAATCCCAAATCTCAACAATTATGTGGTTAGATCTCAGTTAGCTTACTAGGAAAATGCTAGTTTTCTCTTTGTTTCTGATTCGCTAAGCTCACATAAAGCATAGAGCAAAGAACATACGCAGAAAAGAAAACACTTTCCACTCCATTTATTTTTTTTGATATCGCACAGAGCACATGGAAAAGAGATATGCAAACTAAAAAGAGTATCATACTGGGAATAAAATAGATAAATTGTCGTATTTTGAGTTTATACCTCTGGATCTGACAAAAATGGTCATATATTGTGAAAACAAAAACATTTTCGAGAAAAATGAAAAAGAATTTACAACTGAAAGTGATGCTTTGAATGCAATGGAATAGTCTACTTAGCCCATAAATGCACAAAAATAGTAGAACCTAGAAATGTGGCAACAAGTGTCTGAATATTTATCTACGAAGTGAATGGGTCTTCAAATGGTCTTTGATACCATGTTTGACAAAACATGGTATTCCCACATAGGACGAACACCTTTAGTAACCACTCACAAACTAGATCAAAGATCAATACACCAATGTTTTTACATGGTTAAAACCCTCAAAGAGTAAATTAGTCCATCTTCCCAACCAACGTGGCCACCTGAGGCAATATATTAATGCAAAAGAAAAATATTTTACAAGATATTTTCTCACAATAGGTCATCTGCAAATGACCCTCCATGGTCCTTAATTACATATCATGGATCAATAGGGTGTTAAGCCACATATCAATATAGTCGTTAAGATCAGGGAGAATATGAGTCATCAAATCACTCTATGTCTAGAACTTAACATGACCATAGATTACATAACTGCAAATGCATACTAAAGAAACACATTTTTACCTAAAAAAATGTTAGACCACATTGAAATTAACTAACTCCTAAGTGTTTAAATATCCTAACAACATATTTGGGGATAGTAGAAGAGGATTCCATTTAGAATATTAACACCATTAATAGTATTAGCATAACTAAATTTAAATAAAAGCTATGGTGTTATAATGAGATTATGAATAAGTTCATGATGATTTTTTTGGGTTCCTCGATGGGTGTTTTTCAATCTAGGTATTTTCCATCAATGTTGTTTCCCCTAAGGGATATTTCTAGTTGTAGGTCGCAAGATATTTGGGCGAAGGAGGTGGATACATGTTCATTTGAAGATAGTGGTATAGATGGTATTTTTGGCCCCTTCTTCTTGGCTTGTGGAGATAGATTTCCTTTTGTTCAATCACGAAATGGTTTCCAATATCAAAAATTGATAATAATGCAAGGGTTGTTGTCAGATTCAATTAATTAGATGTTATATATTTCTTGAGGATCATCAAGTCGATATTTTGGTTGATCAAGCTTAGTGTCACTGAGAGGATTCCAATTACCTTGTTCAAAACCCTTATTTTATTATCCTCTATCATTGTTGAGGTTGATGAGGTTGAGGAGGATGTTTTTCAAATATAATTATAAGAGACAAGGTTAAATATTAATTTCCTCTTTGCTTCTCATGGACTCAATCCTTGCAAGGTCAAAAAAAGGTGATTGAACTAGGTTTTTTTTAAATTTATTTCCTCAGTACATTTTGAAGATTAGGTCATGATATCTATGGGGGTGAATAAGGTATGAATAATATTTTTTACCAAAATTATTTGATAAAATCCCAATTCTTTAGTTTAAATATGTTTACCCTGTAGTGGGGGGGGGAGTTCATTAGCAAGCTATGAAATCGTGATATAAATCCATTTAGGAAAAACTTGAATGATGCGGATACATTGTAGGGAACTTATATTTTATGTTAAATCTAAGATGGAGCATTTGCACAAGATTCTTGCATATCAATAGAGGTTTTTATTTGTAGGTAAATAACTCAAGTAACAATCCCATTTATCTAATTATAACATATGTAGGGATTCAACACTTTCTTTTCTTATATTGCAAGGAGGTGCAAGGGGATGAGGGAGACCTTCATGTTCAAAACTAATATATTTTCTCAATGCAAATGAATCTAAAACCATTCCTCGAGCAACACAAAACTTGACAATTCATATCCCATATTTCTTGGACAAATCTGATGAGATACTAGTTATGGAAGTGTCACATTTGATGTAGAAAAAAATAGCTTATATTTTAAATACTATGCAGGTGATCTAGGTGGATATCGGTGGCCACCCACCTATTCCACTGACTCAAATACCAATTTCCATTTTGGCAGTTTTTTTACAACTTTTTGGGTCCCAAACTTCTGGGGTCATGTTTTAGGCCCTAAACGACTTTTTTTGGGCTCAACAATGGCTAGGATGTAATTGGAGGAAGATTCTAGGTCAAATGGAATATTTACTCCTAGTTTATACCTTTCCAATGGTGTATTGAGCACCCCAACCGGAGATCATATGAAAATGTTACACCCTCAAGAATTTGACGTATCAACTACCCCCATCGAGGCCCACAAACCTTTTGTCATTTCATCTCTTGGGGTTAGGGTTTTGGATGTTTATGGTTTTCTCATTTATTTTTAATTTTAAAAAGGAATTTTTAGCCTCATTGTACTCATCTTCTTGCGAATGAGTGTAGCCAACACATCTCTTCTCAAAGATAAGCTACCACCATTCTATCTAGCTTGTGTGTTTTTGCATTTTACAGTCTTTTGTATTTTAGATAGTCATTAATAGAATATGAGCTTTATTGTATTACTATGTTCCTTGCCATATCTTTGTTTATTTATTTGTTATTTCGTTGTTATATTTATACCTCCATATCGTTCCCCAAAATAATCTGGATCAATGGTATCAGAGCGATATGCTCCTTGTCGTTCTTAGTGCATGTCCCCGATGAGGTCGGGGTATAGAGAGTTGGGTCTTAAGATGGTTTCTCTTGAGGAAAAATTCTATCACACTCCCAAGAAAATTTCTATGGCGGAATAAAAGAGGGAAAATGGGATAGGAGATCATTTCAAATTGTTGCTCGAGGAATCCCTCACGCGACAAAGGAACTAGATGATCAATAATTTCTCCCATATCCTTCAACGACTACCGACAACAAGGAAGGCACCTTAAACAAAAAGTCACTTTGGAGGTGCGACGCCCTTAAAGGTACAAGTTAAATTTGATATTCCTTTATTTGAAGGCTAGATAGACGTCGATGCTTTGGAAAAATGGTTAAATCTGCTAGAGGGTCATTTATTTGTCCATAATGTTTCCAACAGTGAAAAGATCACCTTCACGCTCCTTAAGGACCTTCCCCATGTCAGAGATTGGTGGGAGACTTACTATGAAAAACATGTTGAGGATGAGTCCCTAATTTTTGGGCCAGGACCCACTTGAGTGGATTTTGTTGATGCCCTCAAGGAACAATATTACCCTGTTGGAAGTTATGATGACCAGTACACAATATGGACCACATTGCGCTAAGGGAGGGGTCAAATAGTGTCGAATTTCACCATTACTTTCCATACCTTATGCACCAAGCTGGGTATCAAAGACTCTAAGCGGAATCTGGTCCTAAAATATCTTTGGGCTCTGCACAGGTACATCCAAACTGAAATGGAGTTTCTAGACATATTTTCATTGGGAGTTTCTTACTGATATGTGCTGGACACACCGACTACACTGAGAGGGGGGGGTGTTGAACACTGTAGGGATCTTTTTCCCAAAACTTCCCCTTCACAAAACTCATTAGTTATCAATCACCATTTACTCATTACTTATTGTTGTCATTTATAATCAGTTAGATGTGAACATATATCAACAATATATCATCAACAAATCATCACCACAAGGAACACAAGATGTATGTACAATTTTCCTTTTATTATGGACTACAATCCTTGGGTTATCAACAACAACTGAATAGAGTACAAATCTACAAGAGCACCATCTTTATAATGCAAGACTTGGCTTACATCCTCAGCACCAACTAAGATGAGGCAACAATCCTCAACAGATATCATTTGTCAATAGGTACGTGACCTTTCAGTAGTGCAGCATGTGTATGTACGCGGCCTACTAGTAGTACATCTCGAGTATGTACACGACCAGTCTATACTATAGCATGTGTATCACTTCTGAGTTACTTAGGGTTTTCTCTTCAATATGAACTCAAATCCTCTGCAACCTTCAATCACATTCTCTTCTATCTATCACTGTCCAATCTAAACCATAACCAATCACAACACATCCAAGCTCTCCAACAACTTACTCATGCTCCTCAACCATACAATATGAATGCTACTCAATCATTTATAAGAAATCAACATACTATAGAAATCATATTGGTACTGAATCATAAGAGTTTTGCTCACACCATCAACCAACACAAACCACATCCCAACATCCATAACAAGAATTCCTTAAGAATTCACCACACAACAAGCAAGAGTATCCATCAAGACAACAATGTAACCATACCAGAGTTTCTATGACAGATCTGATCCCATAGAGTGCAGATATGGAACCTACTTCAGTCTTCAAGAGCCCGATATTGGCTAACACACAAGTCTACATGAATTCATCCACTGTACACACCATGTCCTCATTCAACCCGCATATGTACGTGCCTTGGCTCACTACATCCCGTCTATACCTCAAAAACTAGGGTTTATGAACTTCCGAGACTTTTTTCGTCATGACCTCAGACTTGTCAAAACTTGATGCATCCATGAGATCCTCTAGATATCCTCTCTCTCAGAATAGATATTCAATACATGCTCAAGGGATACACAAGAGATACACAAAAGATGCCCTTACACAAGAGACCCTTGCCTCTTATTTATACTCTCTGAGTAGCTTCCTTAGAAGCATCATCTAGGTCACTTAACCCACTTCTAGGTCACTTAACCCATTTCTAGGTTACTTAACCCATTTCTAGGTCATTTAACCTATTTTCCTCATTTTAGGGTTAACCACTTTCCATAATTAGAAATTTTTCCATTTCTTTATCATTTAAATATTCCTCCTTGACTTTGTCACCTCACTTTACCATTTAAATAACAATTTATTATTTTCAAGAACTATGACTTCTTTGACCACTTGGGGCTTCAAGCCAACATATGAGGGTCCTTTATCTTCATAGGGCCATAACTCTCAAACCATGAGGAGTTATGTGACATTCCACATACCATCGAAAATGGCATGACAAGCACTATACATCTAGGATAGTTTCACTAAGAACTTCATTTATCTTCATCTCATTATTCCAAATATAAGCATGGGTTCTCCAACCATACTTCAAGGACAACTCAACCACAAAGCATCTTCCCGTGAGGGATTTCACCATAAGGGGACCACTTTGGAGTTCATCCATTTGTACACCTTATCAACCATGATAAGACAATAATGATTCATCTTTGCATCATATACCAATTGATCCATCTTCATCATCATGTATCAATGACAACTC
>JZKD02S1148041.1:0-12834 GCA_000966675.3 Picea glauca | reverse complement strand
TGAATAATATCCAAATAAATTTTGGATGAAATTTTGAAAACCGTGCGGCCGTTTCCAGAAAAATGCTGAAATTTTGTTGATTTTAAAACGATCATAACTTCACTTTTCGGACTCCATCTCGGACGATTGTTGTTTTGAAATTGGACATTTTCCCGAGAGGAATTCAAATATCCAATTTGTTTCTGCAAATTTTTCTCAGAAAATATCAGAATGGTGTCTGATGTGCGCAACTCTCTTTTTGACTCATGATATGCATGCATGGTGCATGAAAAAGTGTCTGCATGCGACTCATGAGATCCATGCCATATATCTTCCACATGAATTTCATAAAACAAATATAAAATGGATTAGACATCATCTTCAATTATTGGAATACTAATTTCTGCAAATTTTTTTGTAGAAGACTCTTCATAATAAGAGGTTTGATCTTCTGATGGCTTCTCTTCTGGCTCTATCTATTCGACCTCCTGCATGAAATCTTCACAATATTATTTATTACCAAATAGAACCTCTATTCTAGTCCATAATTCATTTGGAGTGAATTCTTGTGAGTCATCATATACATGATGGAGAATTTCAGGAGAAATAAAATAGAGGACACATCCTATGGCCAGATCTTGTCTATTGAGAAAGTCATTTTTCTCATCGACAAAATCAGGCTCTACTTCCATAGCCATAGTTATTTGGTACAAGCCTCTGCATCTAAGCATAAGCATAATTTTTGGCTTCCATTCCAAATAGTTATGAGGCATGAGAAGTATTTCCGACGAATAATCCATCTTTTTTGTCTTCAATCTTTTGTCCTGCAAAAAATTTTGGTGTAGATTTTGCTTAGCAGTCCATCGGCTCTGATACCATATAAATGTGTTGAACCTGCATAGAATAGATCTATCTAAACAATAATACACACATTTGCAGAGAGAATTGGAAAAGGAAGAAAAAGGAGAGAAAGAATGGAAGAATCCTCATTAATCGTTGTTCCACACTCAAAGAGTGAATAATTTACAATATATATAGGATACATGAATAAATAATGAGCCATAGTGGTGGTCTAGATTGATCTGGAGACACACCAACAATTACAAGAGTAAAATGCAACCTAGTCTAGTATCTTAGGCAGTTACGGGAGTGAACTAGCACCTAGCTGAGTTAACTAGTCAGCTAGTCTTCATTTAACTGACTAAACAAAGAGTAGTGAGTTGGTGATGAACCCAATGTTGCATGGTGACAAAACCAATGCAACATCTAAACTCAACTCAACTAGTCAAACTGAAGTGTCAACTGAAAGAGAATATTCTTTAGGTGGAATATTCTCCCCTAAAATATAGGAGACTGGATAATGACTAATTATGGCTAATAAACAAGGAATAGCCTTAGGAAAAATAAATCCTAGGTGTGTGTGTAGTAACTCCAAAAACATGTGGGATAAATTGGACCGAGTTTATAAAATGTCATAGGCATGTAAAACACTAGGACTTCCCAGGAAGTCACCCATCCCAGTACTACTCTAGCTTGAGCACACTTAACTTGGGAGTTCTAATGGGATCCAATGCATTAATGCTATGATGTAGGCATGTGCATAAGACCACTAGGAAATCATTACATGATGTCTATAATTAACAAATGAAGATGGCATTACATTCCATTCCCCATCAAAAGGGTGAATATCGTGGTTTATCAAAACCATAGACTCAAAAATGGTGATTCAGTGGAAAAGGTGGATGGCCACCAAGATCCATTTGGATCACCATGTTGGTTGGGTCCTTGGATGTTTCCCCATAGGGTTTTACCATGTCAAAATATCAGTGTGTTGATATTTGATATGGTTGCGTGAGTGGTTGTTGAAGGTGTTCGTCCTCTCTTGGAATACCTGTGTTGTCGAACATGGTATCAGAGCTTGTTTGAAGACCCGCTCCCATTGTAGATCAAGATCGTGAAGCCAAGTTGCTTTATCTCTAGTTTATGCCATTTTCATACATTTTTGGGCTGAGAGGACTGTTCCATTATGTCTAGAGTGCTCGTTTAAGTTAGGAACACTTTTTGTTTCACTCAAAATTGTTTCTATTTTCCCAAGATATGACCATTTCAGTGAGATCCAGAGGTTTAAAGCCTGAATACACCATTTTAAATTTTTTTGTAGAGTATTATTTAAGTTTTATTTCGATTTTGTGTTTTTTGTTTCCAGGTTACTACTCCTTTGGATCTACATATGCTCTTTTCCCTGTGCCCTGTGCGATCTCGGAAAATCAGAAACATATAAAAAATGGTGCATTTTTCGGGTAAGTTAACTGAGATCTAACCTTTTTTGTCATCGAGAAACAAAATGTTTTTCTTGTGTGAAACTAGTTTTTTATGAGCATTCTCTCCAATGTCGTCTTCCATAACAACAACAAAAACAATCCTCCTTCAAAACAATACAATATGTTTTGCTAGCTCACTTGGTTAAAAGATGCCTTATTAAGTAAGAGGTCTTGAGTTCAAGTCTCTCTTTTCTTACTTTTTTTTTTAAAGTTCATACATCCATTGTAAAGTGAATTTCACTACAAGTATAAAAGTGAATCACTATAAGTAGCTTTGATATTTTATTTTAAGATTATTTATTTTGCATGCAACTTTCTTTTATAAAGTAACTTCATTCTAAAAGTGATCCCTGCTTCATTTTATAAAAATGGGTCACTTCATAAAACAACTTATTTGTAAAAGTGAGGTTATTTGGAGAGGTATTACCACTTGGACCAACTTCTATTTGCCACATGGCTCTTTGGTTACCATTTATGTTTTTGTTTTTCAAAATATCACAAATTTCACATTCAAAGTCCGTTTTCAGTGCTGTTTTTTTTAAACTACCTAATTTTTCAAGATCTTTTCATCCAAATAATTAGTTTCAGTCTTTAAATTGATATTATCTGCATATTTAATATGGATTCTTGTATTTATATTTTGTTTACCAACACCAACTACTTCCAATGGAAATCCCATATGGAGGATTTATTAAGAAGTAAATGCCTGTACCAGATTACCTTGGGAAAGGAAAAATAACCCATTGATGATGAAAATAAATTCAAATGGGATAATAGGAATGACGAAGCATGTGGACTGATCAGAATGCCCATCTCTCCTAATTTAAGGTTCCACCTTCAATAAATTTATGACCCCGATGAAGCTTGGGAAAATATTGAATCTGTGTTTGGTAAACACAATATTATTCAAGCACATCAGTTAGAAAATAAGATATTGACTTTAATTCCAAATGATTTTTCTTTCATTGAAGACTATCTATCTAAGTTTAAAACACTTAGAATTTTTTGTGAACAATGTAACATAAATCTATAGGAAGAGCATTGCATCTATATTATTATTTCTAAGCTAGGTAGTGCATATTCTATGTTTGTATCTATTATTTATGCCATGACAGAGGCTCTAGGGAAAGATTATTAAAAACCCACTCTTGACTCCTTTTATGATGCTTTGATTAGAGAGCAAGATAAGCTTGTATAATTTGGAGTGATCAACACTGCAGGTACCTCCAACAAATCCTTAGTATCCCAACAAAAAGATAAACCCAAGAATCCCAAGAAGCAACATCCTCGCCATAACAACAAGCAAACCAAGGGTCCCAAACCCACTTGGATAGCTTCAACTCCTAATAGGGACAAAGGAGAAAAATATAAAAATAAGAAGACTGACAGACATTACAACTTTTGTGGGAAAGATGGTTATGATGAGTCCAAATGTTTCAAGAAGATGGCATATTTAGAAGAAGTGATGAAGAAGTAAAACATCGGTATTGATTCTACTACTTCTTCTTCTTCTCATGGACATGCACTTTATGCTTCTGGTTTCTCGTTCAATGCAAATTCTACTTCTTCGTCTGATGAGTGGCTTATTGAATCTGAAGCATCTTATCTTATGGATAAAGAGAAAGCCATATTTTCTAATCTAAATGAATGTAAAACCAATAAAATATTTGTTGGTGATGATAGATCTCTTAGTGTTGTATGATCTATAACATATTAGGTAGATAATGGTCATTTCAATGATGTATTATGTGTTCCAAGTATTTCATGTAACCTTCTATCAGTATATCAAATCACTCATTCAGGTGAAGGTAAAACGGTAGAGTTTTCACCTCACCAAGTTGTAATCAAGTATCTCAAATATCCTCAACATGTTCTTGCAACTTGAATTGTTGATGATATTACCAGGTTGTATAAGTTTGACAA
The DNA here is from genome assembly GCA_000966675.3 of Picea glauca. NCBI lineage: Eukaryota > Viridiplantae > Streptophyta > Pinopsida > Pinales > Pinaceae > Picea > Picea glauca. The sequence goes on along the minus strand of JZKD02S1148041.1, from coordinate 8,611 downwards.
CTTTGGGTCATCGCGTTTTCCATTAGTTTTTGTTTTTCATCGTGATGACTTGAGCAAACTTTGGCATGAGCGGTTTGTTCATGTAAACTATCGTTCATTGCAACAACTATGTAATCAATAGATGGTGATTGGTCTTCCTCTTGTTTCATGCAGAGATGGTGTTTGTGACAGTTGTGTTTTCGACAAACATCATCGAGACATTTTTGACAAATGTGCCTCTTGGCATGCTTTGTGCCCTTTGCAACTTGTTCATAGTGACTTGTGTGGTCCACTTTCGTATCCTTCTTTTTCTGGGTGCAAGTATTTCTTAACTTTCATTGATGAGTTTTTCAGATGTACTTGGGTTTACTTCTTAAAACTCAAGAGTGAATTTTTTGACAAATTTCTAGCCTACAAGGCACTTGTAGAAAACCAATCTAGACACGAAATTGAAAGGTTAAGAACATATAATGGAGGCGAATATGTGAACAATAATTTTACAAGTTATTGCACTACACAGAGCATCCAATTGCAACACACTTTTCCATATACACCACAAAAAAATGGTGTTGATGAGAGAAAGAACCACACATTAAAAGAAATGGCTAAATGTTTGAGCCAATCCAAGGGATTAAGTGTAAAGTATTGGGTAGAAGCCATCAATTGTACAAATTACATAGTAAATATTACTCCCACAAAGGCTCTTAAAAATATAACACCAAAAGAAGCTTGGACTAAAATTAAACTAGATGTAAGTCACTCTTGTGTATTGGGTAGTATAGCATGGGCTCACATTCTTGATGATAAAAGGGAAGAATTGCAACATAAAAGTGAGAAGTGTATATTTGTTAGTTATTCTGAAAATGTCAAAGGTTACAGATTTCTTCAACCACATTGTAATGTAATTATTATTATAAGAGATGTTAAATTTGATGAAAATCTCTTGGCCTATGAGACTAAATCGATGTTTGTGCCTTTTTTGGCCTGTAATCCATATTCGATGTTTGTTCCTTCTTTTGTTTCTATTCTGGTTTCTTCTTCATGTGATGACAGTGAGGATGAAAATCCACCTCCACCTGCTCACCTTCCTCCAAATGAGTCCATTGAACATGAACTAGTACCAACACCATCATTTCCTAGATGGGTCTGTTCAACACGAGAAGAAGCTAGTGATCTTTTTAGTGATCCTTTAGATCAACGTCTAACACGTTGAAAAATCCAATGAGCCTCTTCTCTTTTGGATAAAGTTTCAAAGACTCATGATCTAGAGAGATTTGTAGAAGCTTCAGGTCATCCAGATTGGGATACAACATTTAATGAAGAGTATCATTCTTTAATGGAAAATGATACTTGGGATCTTGTACCTCTTCCAAAAGGAAGACAATTTGTTATGTGTAAATGGGTCTACAGAACTAAGTATGCATTTGATGGAATTGTTGAAAGGCACAAGGCTTGGTTAGTTTCCAAAGGATTTTCCCAAGTTGAATGAATTGACTATAATGAAACCTTTTCCCTTGTAGACAAATGAATTCCATCTTCCTTGTTCTTTCCCGTACTTCCTCACATAAATGGGAGGTCCATTAGATGGATGTTAAATCTTCCTTCTTGCATGGGGATTTGAAATAATAAATCTACATGTAAAAACCTCTTAGCTATGTACAAAATGACTCTAGCCTTGTTTGTCACCTTAAGAAATATCTTTATGGTCTTAAGAAATCTCCCTGAGCCTGGTATGCCAAAATGGACAACTTTCTTATTGACACCAGATTTTCTCGATGCCATTATGATGCTAATGTCTATACCAAAAAATTAGGAATCCATCTCATAATCCTTGTTATTTATGTTTTTGACCTTATCCTTATTGATAGTGACTAAAAATTTTTAAGCCATGCGAAAACCATCCTTAAGAATAAATTTGAAATGACAAAGTTAGGATTTTTGCACTATTTCCTTGGCCTCCAAGTTTTGCAAACCAATGAAGGAATTTTTCATTCCCATACTAAGTATGCTTGTGACCTTCTTCGTCTCTTCCACATGGAATATTGTAAACCAACCCCTTCTCCCTTTCTGCCTGGAGTCAAGATTATTTCCACCTGTACTTCTCCTGAAGTTGATGCCACTTTGTACCATCAATTAGTTGGTATCCTCTTATACTTGAATCATACCCATCCTAATATTTCCTTTTTTGATGATCTTGTTTCTTGGTATATGAAAACACCCCATGAAATCCATTGGAAATCATATAAAATGATAATTCATAATGTCCAGGGTATAGTTCATTTCATGATACATTACAGTTTATGGGGGACTCCTTTATTGGTCGGTTTCATTAATTCAGATTGGGTCGACAACCCTGATGATCGAAAGTCTACTGCAGGTTATGTTTTTAGCCTTGGTTCAAGACCTATCACTTGGGCATGTAAGAAACAAATAATATTTCACTTTCTTCAGCAGAAGCAGAGTACCGAGAAATGGTAAATGCAAGTCAGGAAGCCTTGTGGCTTCGATAGATCCTTTTAGGGTTTGGATTCTAGTAGCAACATTTGTCTAGCCTTTGGTAAAAAAATTAGAGTGCCATCAAGCTCACTAAATACCTAGTTCAACATCATCGCAACAAACACATCGGGATACACATGCAATTCATCAGAAAGCTCATTCATGATAGATTTATTGAAGTGTTATTTTTCCCTATAGAAGATCAAGTTGCAAACATTTTCACAAGTCTCTTAAAGAAGTGAAGTTTTCCAAAATTCGATCTATGTTAGGAGTTTATGAAGTTGTCATTAAGGGGGCATAAGATCTAATGCCTCCTTCCTTCTCCTATTGTGTCACTTTTTCAAATCCTTCAATCCTATCCCAAGTTGTTCTTAAGGGGGGATGTTAGGATATTTAGACACTTAGGATTTAGTTAAGATCTTCTTGGTCTAATGTGTCGTTAGGTAAAAGTGTGTTTATTAGTGTGTTTCTTTAGTATGCATTAGTATTCATTTGTAGTTAGGAAATCAAACGGTGACGATATGTTCCCGACATAGAGTTATCCAACGGTTCATGTTCTCCTAGATCTTAACAGATACATTGATTTGTGTCTTAACACCTGATTGGTCCATGATATCTATTTAAATAGCATGGAGGGTCATTTTCCGTTGATCGATTGTGAGAAACTCTCTTGTAAAATCTCCCTGTAATCTTTTTCTTTTACATTAATAAATTTCTTCAAGTGGCCACGTTGGATGGGCCATGGATGTTTCTCCATAGGGGTCTTACCACGTCAAAATATTGGTGTGTTTATCCTTGATCTGGTTGTGTGAGTGGTTACTAAAGGTGTTAATCCTCTTTTGTTATATCAGGTTGTCGAACACCTTGTGTAGAGGAAATCCAGTTGATAAACTACCTGATAAACCTGTGGAATCCTTGATCTCAGTGGGGAGGGGGAAACTTCTACTATTGTCAGAGGAGGAAGGAAAGTAACCTTCTTGGATCATGTGAACTTAAATACCAGTTGAATCATTCCCTTATGACATCATGGCTTCACACAGGGGTGGCATACTATAGGAAGGCACTCTACAATATGGCTTGAGGTTTGGAGGAAAGGTGTCATCTCTTAGTCAATTGGTTGTTGATATTTTCTCTAAACAGATAAGTATTTAACTTGAGTGTTTAATGTATGATAATGATGTAAATGTTTGGTTTTTGGTTTAATGGGAAAATATGAAGGCGTGTAAATGATGAATTAAACTTATGTATGAAAATGAATGTGCTTATTTTCCTTAACTACATAAATAGGTTAAATCATGAAGTTAAGTCAAGTTGGAATGATTTGTATCCTTGAAAATATTGAGGGTTAGGTGGGAAGCTTGAAGGACATGAAAAAATTCACTTGAGTCTTAGATGAAATGACTTAGCTAGTTTAAACCTGAAATTCCCACCACTCTTAGTAGTTGGTAGAACCTCAGAAAAGGCTAGAGGAGAAACCTTGAAATGTTTAAGTCTGAAATTGGATTTATACTTTGGAGGAAACCAACGCTTTAATTTGGGTAGGTTTTCAACCATTGTTTCAGTAGAGTGAGAAAATCTAGACCGTTGGTTGGATGATTATACCTTTGGAGTAATTAAAGTGAGGTCATATTTGAGCTTTGATGGGAAGAGTCCTGAATCGACGAGAACCATCCATCTATCAGAGAATGAATCGAGAGAATTCTAAACCATTAGATCCAGTAAGAAGATCATCGTAGGAGGGTTGTCATATGTCTAGAAGGAGGAATGAAATAGGAGTCCAACAACAGGAACTAGGGAGATCATAGATCCACAATGAGGTGTTTTGTGAGATCCTAGCCATTGTATTTGGAAAGAATCGCTTCGCGAAGGAGGATGTGAAAACCTTGATAGGAAATATGTATTAACCCTGGATATCTTACCATAGGATTATACTAAAAGGGATTGTTTGGCCCATCGGTGAGTGTGTGGTCAGAGTGAGCTACTTGGAGTAGTTTGTGGAGCCATAGTGGAGACGACCCAAGAGTGAGGGATTCTTATAAGGGAGAAGGATAGTTGATCGATATATGGGGAAGATTTAATCTCAGCCATAGATTATGTGGGTCCCATTTGTTAGCATGTGAGATGGGTGATTGAGAAAAGAGTAACCGTCAAATGGATGGGGACTCTAATGTAAATCATAGTCATTGAAACCCTAGTTCCAAAGACCATTAGATATCTGGGGATGATATGTCAGAATATCACTGGCGGAGGGGAGATTAACTTATATAGTTGGGAATTCTGATGGCAATGGCCCCAAATACCCATATGTTGTTGATCTGAGGATGATAACCAAATCATATTGTTTGATTGAGGGTGTTTAGGCACCTGGGTACTTCAATAAGCTAAGTGGAGAAACCTTTTTGAGAATTAACAAGAGTTAACTTGGTTTAAATTGTGATAAGAGAATTCCTCACTTAAACAACTGGTGAATCCAATAGCATGTCATGAGAAGAAGAGGAAAGTTGACATCCCACCAACCTAAGTAAGGTTTAGGGGGTCAGGTGTGTTACATTGGTACAAACCATGAAAATAGTTCAATATCATGCATTCTAACGAATATCCTACAAGTTCACTCAGATCACCATATCAATATGCAATGGTGATGCTATGTAGGATTTACGAGGAACCTTATGCCCAAAAGTTAAAAATATAATGGGTTCCCCTTATTTATTATGTCACAACATCTGGATCATATTTTAAATAGGTAGATTTCTTATCCTCAAATTTAGAACAAGCACTCACTGGAGTGAAGAACACAGATTCCTATAAAATTTCCCATATCTATTGGGTATGTGTTATATTCTTTGCATGACTACAGGGGGACAAAGCCTATTGGTTGTGGAGCCTGGATATCTTCCAGATTCATATGAAGGTAGTCCTACCCACCTTCCTGGATTTTTGGAGCTGGCCTCCAAATGAAGGGGGTTTGCGGGGGCTCTACCCCCATGGCTAGGGGACATGGGGACCAATGTGCCCTTGAGGAAAATTTAGGGAAAATTTCCTTGTAAAATATTGTAATTTCGTAGTCAATATGCATCATTCATTATAAAGTCACAGATCTAAGGGTATAATTTATGTTGGGGTTTTCACCCAAGGAGGAAATCTTATTTTTATGAGGGCATTGTCTTGCAACTGGTGTATGATGATGAATAGAATATTAGAGGTGAAACTCTAAATAGGTTGTTGGTTTTACTAGTTTGGGTTTCTAGGGTAAAATCTTTGTGTAATGGATGTGTTTTCCATTGCATCTTTTCTATTTTTATTAAGAATATATTTGCAATAACTTATTGTACAAGGTTAAAATATACAATATCTTCTTGATATGATGTGAGAGGTTCATGCATATTTTCATACGGGTTGGGAATAACATCCAAATGACCCCGAAATTCATATTTACCACAAATTATTGTGGGAGCACAAGTACCGTTTTGAATATCGGAAAATTTGTGAAAATTTCTTGATTCCTCTCTACCAAATCCTATTATGTTCTCCTGCACCCTATATGAAGGATAAGGCTCAAGACATTGTAGGGAGAGTATGTGACTAGTACCTACTCAAGTACAAAACATACATCAGGGTGTATGGGGCCACCAAATCTCCCCATATAGTCCCAAAATTCATCCCTAACAAGTTGTTTTTGCAAGAGACAACCTATTAGAAAATGATAAATGGGGTAGGTGCAACATTGTACAGAGATAAAAAAAAATCAATATGTTCGCATCTCCCTCTTTGGGTCAGTTTGTACTCATTCAAAGAAATCAAAGAATTATAGGTACAAGTGAACAAATTAGCCTCTTTCCACTTCAACGAAGAAATATTATAAAGGCACAATCCTATGAACATCATCAACACCCACTACGACAACCATAAATATAGATGGAGTTACATGTCAAATGTTTGGGAAGAGGAAGAGATTGATTGCAGATATAGAACCTACCATGATGTGATATTTAGAAGAATATGCAACCCATAAAGTGGTGGTATAATAGAATATTAACAAAGATCCATAGAAGCTCAAAAGAAGAGGTGGGGGGAAGAGGACCACTCAAAAGAGGAAAAACAAAAAAGGAAAGATGATGATTTATCTACAACTACAATAGATCAAAGAAAGGAAGAAAAGGCGAAGAAAAAAATAGAAGAGGAGAAGAAAAGAAAAGAAGAAGAAGAATCTACCAAAGAAAAAGATGAAGAATAAAAGAAGATAAAAGAGGAATAATTCGATATTAAATGACAACAAGAAGAAGTAGCAACAATAGATGACACATAGCAAAAAGTAGCAACAAAAGTGGAAGCACAATCAAAGAAGGAAGAATAAGAGTCGAAAAGAAAGCAATAAGAAGAATAAGGCCCTAATCCCATGTACATGGACATTTTGGGATCATCAACAAACATCCCTCTCACTGGAGAACACTTCCCATTAGGATATTTTGGCTTGGGAGATTACACACTGTCAAAGGCCCAGAAGGTGGCCAAGTTGATTTCCTTCATATTTGACAAAGATTCGAGCAAGTTCATCTTGTATAAAACTAGAAATTTACCAGTGGTTCGAATGGATCCGTTATCAGTAACGACTGAAGCAGAGGTTATAGAAAACATTAGAGATGTTAATTTATATATTTCCTCATCCGACATTTCCTTCACGTAAGAAATGAAGAAAAACCTAAGAGATATGATGCATGATATAGAAGAGAAGAATGAAAGAATAAGGTCACTTGAAGAAGAAGTGAAACACTACAAGAAATATCATAACAACATTCAAGAGTTCAGGACATGTGTTAAAGAGGTCAAAAAATAACTCCATAACATGGTGCAAGACATGTATGAGGGAATGCATAAGTTCCAAAGAAAATTTTCCCAACTCATGGCTCAAATCAATAAGGATCAGACCAAGAATACATAATTCATTACAATTAGAGTAGGCCTAAATGATGTGAAGTGATGGATAACATAAAATGCATACCCCCCACAAGAATTTCCATGAATGACAGACTAGAAAGTTTATCTTAACTACACTTCCCTCGATAATTTCCAACAAGCCCAGGAGAAGCTCGAAAAGGAGTTAAATAATCCACTCGCAATATGTGCCAAACTCCACCAATTGGGTATTATCCTAAAATTCCAAGGTCATCAACCCAGAAATGAAGAGTTGGGCCAGTTGAAATTAGATGAGCAAGTTTTCACAAAGTTAGAAGAAAAAATGAAAGAAAGTTAGAATAGTTCTAGAACCTCATCCAAAGTGATGATCAACTTAATGAATGATCATCATGTAAAACCCACCAGAGCCCATAATACGATCTAGGATTTCATGGTCAATATAACTAGGGACATGAAGACCCTTTCTCATAACTTAGTAGCTCATGAGGTTACCCTAGAGTCCTTACTTTATCACATAATTATTTCTATTTCAATATATCATGAAGTCTAGGTTTCCTACATAAAAGAAAAAAAACAATTAAAATGCATATGATGAAATTGGAATTTTGTCTCTCCTCATCATTTCTTTTTGTATTTATGTATACTAATAGAAAATTGAAGATTCTTGTAACTACTTCTTATGGAATTCAATAAGTCACAAGAAGTTGTTAGCAAGGAGGGTTATAAAGACCATAAAGCACCCATTTTGTAAGGGCTCTTCAACTTTGTAATTTTTGGAGGAAAACTATTTTTGCTACAAGTATTATTAAGAATCCCCCATGGCCATTTTGATAGAGATAATTCCTTGGATTCTTTTTAATATTTTTCAATGAGCTTCTTCAAGTAAATGCTTGTTGTTTTGAAGCACTATAAGAGTTTTATTTCCATAACTAGACTTTTCTTTTGTGAATGGATAGTCTTTGTAGTTATTACTATTCTCTTTTAATGAATTGTTCTTAGATGATGAATAGATTTGCATGCATGAATTAATGTTGTGGACTTTTCATGTCATTCATTCATTTATGTGTGTGTTAATGGTATTTGTCTTTCCCTTCAACATCTATCTACTTGTAACGACCCCTCCGTTACGTCTCTAAACAGCGAAGTACAATAGGAATTTTTTTTTTCTTTTCTTTTTAGTTTGGTTCCATGAAGAAATAAGGAATTAACCACGTCACATAAT
>JZKD02S1147986.1:0-12834 GCA_000966675.3 Picea glauca | reverse complement strand
TTAGAGGAGAATGTGCCAGGAGGGCACACCAGAAGTGGTCACAACTTAAGAGAAGACTCAGAGTTACTAAACACTCTAGAGGTGAAGAATGTGAAAATAAATCCTAGGGAGAAGATAGAACTACCAAAAGCTCTGTAGAAGCTCCACCAGGTGGGCATTGAGCTAGTGCAAAGACTGGATGAGGAGAACTCTCCTTTGAGTTCTAAGAAACAAGGGGTGTTTGCAGAGAAGACGCCTACAAAGTTATTGAAGACTCTATAAACTCAACAAGGTGTACTTGAATAGGAAGTAGCCATGAGGCCACTTTCATCTCTTCAAGGAATAAAAGAGATAGATACCTTTAGAGGTCCGAGAAATTAAAGCACAATGAGTGTGTGAAAAAGTGAACTGTTCGAGTTCAAGAAGCTTAGGAAGTCAAGCGCAGAAGTGTTCCAGGAGGAGCACCAAAAACATTATAAGGAGGATGCAGAAGGATCGAGTTCCTTAGAGATTGAGCAGTTGAAAAGCTTAGGAGAGATAGCATTTCCAGAATTCAGACAAGACCCAAAGCTTACAGGGCTCACAGGAGGAGAAATTCGAAGACCAAGAACTTCGACACTTGGAAATTATTCTAAGTCAGAAAGAGTAGAAGCTCAGAAGGAGGAGCACAACTGCCATTGGATCGATGTTGGGAGGAGTGGATCTGGACCGTTGAATTCCATGTCTAGACACACGAAGTAATACACACAGGGAAGATCAAATTTGACCATCATTTTTTAGTGCAGAGGATCGATAGTCGTCGAATCTGGGGGAAGATGCACGAGGTTTAACCCTCATATAAGAAAAGGAGAGAGGGCCCGTCAAAGTCCCGAAAGAATCGAGACCGTCCATTTCAGAGGAAATATGGTGAAAATCTAGAGGCCATCGGGGTTTCAAGACTTAGGCCTAGCAGGGTGGCGAAGAGTGAAGACTCACGATAGTTGAAATCGCAACAGGATTTGGGTCGTTGGATCGATCAAGGATGTAGGTCGTCAATCTGAGATATCGACATTTTAGGGTTTTGAGGATCAAAATATCTAAGGTAAGAAGTCTTTCGACTTCGCGAGTTGGGAAGTCCCTAAACTCTCTTAGGGTTTGGCCTCAGGTCATAGCGTGGGTCATATGGTGGACGCATAAAAAGAGAAGCCAATAGCCATAAGCCCTTTTCCGGGTTTCAGGGGTCGAACAACCTAGGAGTGCTTACACCAGGAATTGTGAAATTGTGAGTTCTGAAATCCATTGAAAGTGGATTTGTGGTCATATGAAGTGGTCACATGGGTTTGAGATAAGGCAAGAGACATATCTCTTCAAACCTTATCGGGGTTCAGTGTTTCAAAGGACGAGGAGCAGGAGATATCTCACAGGTAGGAGTCCTGAAATAGAAAAATGTGGTAGACATGTTTCTTAGAGCCTTGGGTAACAACCCAGGGTCATGAGAGAGGAAGGGTTGATCGTGAAAGGAACCAACGTTGATTTGTGTGTTGGCTCATAACAGAGAAGGGTGTCAAATAGGGGGCATGTGCAGAGGTTTTTCTCAAGGCATGTGTCTGAGAAAAAGGGCCTATGGATTTTTTCAAGGGGTTCCAATAGGAGCCCGAAGAGCTATTTCGGCTCAGGAAAGAGAACGATCCAGTGACCAAGAGGTCGCAGAACCCCGAAGGGGAGGGGGGGTTGCATCATAAACATAGAGTGATATGATGGCTCATATTCTCCTCAATCTTAATGGTTATATTGATCCATGATTTAACACCTGATTGGTCCATGATCTCTATTTAAATAACATGGAGGCTGATTTGTTGATGATCAATTGTGAAAAACTATCTTGTAAAACATTTTTATTTTTCATTAATATATTTCCTCAAGTGGCCATGGTTGTTGGCGCCATGGACTATTTCCCTCTTCAAAGGTTCTAACCATGTAAAAACTTGGTGTTATGATTTTTTATTTGGTTGTGTGAGTGGTTACTTAAGGAGATCATCTTGTTTGGGAATACCTTGTCTTGTCGAACATGGTATCAGATCCCATTTGAAGACCCACTTTGATTGCAGATTGAGATCTTGGACCTATGTTGCCACATTACTAGATTTGCTTGTTTTTATGCATCTGTGGTTGGAGATGGATATTCCATTGTGTCCATGGCATTGTTTCCAATTGGAAAAAAAAAACTGTTTCACTCAGAAAGGTTTCTAGTTTCCCAATATATGACCTTTTTTCTCAAATTTAGAAGTATAAACTCTGAATATGACCCTTTAATTTTTTCAATGAGTTAATATTTCTATTTTCTATTTTTATTTTTGGTTTTCTACTCTTTCTGGTCTATGTATTCTCTTTTACATACATATTGTGCAAAATCGGCAAATCAGAAACATAGTGAAAAACGTTTTATTATATGTGTATTCTCTTTTTTCTATGCTTTATTCAAGCTCAACAAACTAGAAACAGAGAGAAAATTTGCATTTTTTGGGAAAGCTAACCAAGATCTAGATCTAACCCTATTATTCTTGAGCTTCAATGTTTTTTTCAAAATTTTGCTTGGTTTTATTTGCAGATATGCTGAAGTTTTCTACAAGAAAAAGCAAGGTTTTTTTGGGTAAGAATAGACTTGAAATTCGATATACATTTTGCATTATCTCACTTAGTTGAAAGTTGTTTTATTTAATAATAGGTCTTGAGTTCAAGTCTCTCTTTTTTAAGTTACTTTTTGGAAAAGTTCATGTAACCTTGAGTTATCTCATAAATTTATTGTAAAGTGAATTTCACTTAAGTTATAAAAGTGAATCACTATAAAGTAACTTTAATATTCTTTTTTTGATTTACTTTTTTCATGAAGCTTTAATTTATAGAGTAAATTCATTGTAAATGTTTTTCTCACTTATTCTATAAAATTGGGTCACTTCAAAAGTAACTTATCTGTAAAAGTGACCTTATAGGCAAAGTTAGAGAGCGGATTTTTTTTAATCAACCACCTCATTGTGCATCCATCACCACATTGGCCAACTTGTACCTGCCATGTGTTATATTTGTTACCTTTATACCTCTTTCAAAAATGGCATAACTTTCACATCCAAAGTCCATTTTCAGTGCCATGTTTTTTAAACAACCTATTTTTTAAATATCTTTCCATATAGACAGTTAGTTTCATCTTTTGAATCCATATTGTTTTCATATATTTAATAGAGAGACTCGAATTAATATTTTACATACCACTACCAACTACTTCTCATGAAAATCCCATATGGAGGAAGTACTAAAAAGAAGCATATTATTGAATTACCTTGGGAAAAGAAAAATTGTCACTGATGCCAAAAATAAATCCAAATCGGATGACAAGAATGACAAAAAATGTGGACTAATTGAAATGTCCCTCTCTATTCATTTACAATTTCACCTTCAAGGAATTGATGACTCAAATGAAGCATGGGCTAAGATAGAAGCTATATTTGATAAACACAATGTGATTCGATCCCACCATATTGAAAAATAGTTAATGACTTTAAGTCCCAATGATTTACCTTGCATTGAATATTATTTATCTAAGTTCAAGACACTTAGAATTTTACTTGAAGAATTTGAAATAAAATAGAAGGATCATTAATGGATATATGTTATTCTTTCTAACCTTGGTAGTGCATATTTGATCTTTGTATCTATATTTTATGCCACCAAAAAATATATGAGAGGTTCTTGCCAAAATCCCACTAGTGAGTATTTATTTTATTCTCCTATTAGAGAAAAATAAATCTCTTGCAACTTGGAGTGATTAGCACTGCAGGTAGACCTAAAAACTCCCTAGTGGCCCAACAAAAAGATAAAACCAAGCATCCAAAGAAGCAACATATTTGAAATAAAGAAAAAATTAAGGGTCCCAAATCCTCTAAGCTAGTTTCTACTCCCAACAATGACAAATGAACAAAATAAAAAAGTAATAAGAATGAAACAAATTGCAATTTTTATGGGTGAGATGGTCATCAAGAGCCTAAATGTTTTAAAATGATGGAATCATTTTAAGATACAATGAAGAGGTACAACATCAATCTGGATTCTTCGTCTTATAATTCTTATTCTCATGGACATTCACTTATGCTTATGATTTCTCATTTAATGAAACACCTACTTCTTATGCTAATGAGTGACTTATTGATTCTAGAGTATCTTATCATATGGCCAAGGATAAAGACATTTTTTCTACTCTTAATGAATGTAACACCAAACAAATATTTGTTGTTGATGATAGATATATTAGTGTTGTAGGGTCTAGAATAGTTCAAGTAGATAATGGCAATTTCAATGATTTATTATGTGTTCCAATTATTTCCTACAACCTTCTATCAGTATATCATATCACTCATTTAGGTGAAGGTAAAAATGTTATTTTTTCACTTGACCAATTTGTAATCAAGGTTTTAAAAGATCCTAAGCATGTCCTAGCAATTGGAATTGTTGATGATATTACCAGGTTGTACAAATTTGACAACATTGGATCATCATATTTTTAATTAGTTTTTGTTACTCATAGCAATGAATTGAACAAAATTTGGCACGAGTAGTTTGGTCATATAAATTATCACTTATTACAAGAACTATATAATCAAAATATGGTGACTAGTCTTCCCATTGTTTCCTGCAGAGATGTAGTCTGTGTCTATTGTGTTCTTTCCAAACATCATTGAGATCATTTTGACAAACATGCCTCTTGGCATGTACTAGCCTCTTTACAACTTGTTTATAGTGATTTGTGTGGATAACTTTCTTCTCTTTCTCTTGGTGCAAGTACTTCTTAACCTCGATTGATTCTTGCTCTAGATTCACTTGGGTTTACTTCATACAACTTAAGAGTGAACCTTTTGACATGTTTTTGGACATTTGGACATCAACTACAAAGGTTACAAATAGACATTGTCAGTGAATATTTGAACAACAAATTTACAACTTGTTCCACTTAACAAGGAATTCAAATGAAACATATTGTTCCATATACACCACAACAAAATGGTGTTTCTAAGAGAAACAATCACACATAGGAAATTTCATAAGTATTATTGACAACACTAAAATATGTCATTTAAAAGGATAATTATCTTAAGGCTTCATTTAATATTGTGAGACATAGATGTTATATGCGTGGAATCAAGAACATGGATATTGACTAGTTTGTAATTTGTTTATGTGAATAGCAATCTATACTAAAAATAAAATTTCAAAAAAAAGAAACCAAAATCAAGAATAACTACTCTGATTGTGTCTTCGTATGACTAGTGACTAGCTTTGATTATGGGTTACAAAGCTTCACATTCATTCTTTGGAAGTGAGAAATAAGGTAGAAAACCATTTCATTCTAATTTAAATTCAAATGTACACTTGGAATTTTAAATAAATAAAAATGATAGCTAGAAATAAAATAGTGACAACAATCATGTACAACTCAGTGCTTGAAAATAGAGCATAAAAGATTAAATATAGACAAGGTTGCAATTTAAACCAAGTGTGAAACCCTACAACATATACCAAAGAAAAACGAAGTTCTATAAAGTGATAAATAAAAACAAGAATTATGTATATAAATTAATAGTTGGGTACTTATTTGAAGTGGCCCAACTCCAAACAAGTTCAACTAAAAGGAAAACACAACTACAACACTTACAGTTTCTTCGTAATGTGAAATGAAACTTTTTGTGTGAGTGTGCGCGCGTGCAAATTCTATTCACAAAGTATTTAATAGTTCTCCAATTTTTCCCCTCACATGAGAATGAGACTAGTTTATATAGCCAAAATAACAATATAAGTCTAACTATTTGCATTTACATAAGGCCCTAAATTATGGACGTATGACCATTTTCGAATAAACGTAAAATGTGTTTTTAGGAAGAATGTTCAATCCAAGGGCATCAACATGCCAACAACAAACAAATTCCAAGGTAGAAATTTGTGGGCATGGGTAAATGAAGTCTAACTACTCCTAAATATGCTCCTTTGCTGCCCACTTGTTCCTTAAATGAATTTTCCTCATTTCCTTTCAAATATGGTCTTCTTTAACCCTTTGGAAAATCGTTGTTGCTCTATCTCAACCTTGAAAAAAGTCATCATCGCTCTATTTGAGTTTGTAATATGTCCCATGCTTCCAAGGCTTGCTTTGTTGATGCAACTCTTGGGAGTATGCTCTCATGCATGGATTGATTTTTTGATGCAACTCTTGGGAGTATTCTCTCATGCATGGCTTGATGTATGTAGAACATCGCCTTTCCATCATTCTTTCTTTGATATTTTAAAGAATCCTTCTCAGCTTGTGTGAGGGCATTGTATGCTTCCTAATCTGTTGCTTTCACATAGACATTCTTGACTATCTCTCATACATATTGACCCAAAAATAACGCCTTCATGTTCAAGGACCATAACACATCATTTTTGTTTGTAAAAGTGGGATGTTGCAGATTTGAAGTAGAATCCATATTTCATATTTCAACAAAGATGTTGCTCTGATAAAACTTCTTTGATCAACCTTCTCTGATACCAAATCTTGGATCTACAACATGTGGATTCACTATGTGTGGCGCAATTACAAATACTTAGTGCCAAAAAACTTCGTGACTAAACTCTTAAGACTTACTGCATAGTGGCCAAACTTCTCAAGATATTGTGCATTGTGATAAAGAACTCAATGAAATGATTTCTTGACATAGAAACAACAATCTAATATTCTTAGCATATAAATTCAGAAATACTCATGAATTTGTTAACACACAAAATACTTGATATATATTAAGGACTCCGAAGTTGTTCCCTAATACAGAATACAATACTATTTCGATCTTCTGCTCCAATGACTGATGAACTATTTCTGCAACTTACAAAACACACACAGAGCTTGTGGTCTCTGAATTCTTCGACTACCTTCAGTTGTTGCTTCTCTTCCTATCGAATATTCTCTTTGTTCCTCTATGTCGACTACCTACAAAATCATACTTATATAGATAAGACTGAAACTTCGTGTAGAATTAAAATTGACTCAAACAATTAATACAACAATAAATTCGACTGACTTTTATCTACTTAACAGTGCTCGAGAAAGATAAATATCAACTCTATAAATAACTCCCCTGCTTGTCAAATGACAAAAATAAATTTGAGTAAACATATATCTCACAAACTAGAAACTTGGAGACTGACTCACTCACTCACTGAGCCGGCGGAGACGTGAACCTCACCAACTTGTAATTAATGTTTCCAACGAGACTCTCCTTACGAATGAGAATATTTGTTTGGCTCATGGTTAAAATTCCCCACTAATGATTAACTTTCTTATTTGAAATTAATGTATACATTAATCTATGCATCATGGACATTGTGACACTATTTGTCACCCTTCTCGATCTTTAACACTTCCCTCACCTCTTAAGAATTTATTTGTGATACTTAGCCATATATTTGTTCAACAAAATTTATTAGAAAGATGCTTTTAAGAAATAATTATAATTATAATAACATTTAAGTTTAGAAATATTTAATATCATATCATACTTATTACTTTGAATATATCAATGAGATGATCTTTGGTTACTCCATTTCATTTATTTATTTCCAACAAAAATTTTCATATGTTATGAAGTTGTAAATTGATATTTTTAACCTCTCGAGAATAAAGTTTGTATATGTTCTTAAGTTCTAAATTAAGATTCGTAGTATGTTCTTTTGTTAGAGATGAATAATTAGTAATGCACATCCCCATCGAGAGTTTATTTTTACTAGCCGTGTTTGAAAGGTTCATATGTATAGTTTATTTTGCATTCAAATTATTTAATATGAGGGAATATCGTTATAAGAGAACAATTTGAGAATACTATGTAGGAAATCTTGAAAGCCAACCAACCCAACGGTAAACTGTAGACTTTTTTGAATTTTCATAAATCCCTAGTTCATATTAATATATACTTCTTCCTTTCTTCATATTAATATATACTTCAAACAACTGGAAGGAAACACAACACACACACATGTAAGAAAGCGTGCACAAGGAAAGTGACATCTAGAAAGAAGAAGAGCATGCGCACAAGAGGAATACCTAACGTCAGTAGGGTTAGGGTCAATATAGTTGGGAAGGCTCACCAAATTGGGTCATGCAACTTTGTTGTACCATAGCTAGGTAATTTTTGTTGATATTTTACTTCTGCAATTACTCTGTCTTAAGCCCGTAATTTTATTCTTGAACAACATAGCTTTATTGTATTCATTTGTGATGTATTCCTTCACCATTTTTTTTATTTAATTTCACTCCTTACATATGTTGATTTACTTTCATTATTTGAATTGGTGGCCTTTAGTTAAAGTAAAAATTTCATATTGTAGAGATTGAGCTTAAGTTAATGGTGTGAGTAAGTAGTATTAATGTTATTTTCCTTTACATTTCATTACTTGTTTGATTGATAACAGTAACTAGAATTCCCTGGTTCTTAAATATAACCTTACCTGTAATAGAAAGAACACTTAAAATTGTGAAGTGAAATACTGCATCATAAACCTCTCAAGGAGATTTAGATCAAAGAACTATTGGAGTTACTTCACGCAGACCTAGGATTTATTTTTCCTAAGGTTATTCCTTGTTTATTAGTCATAATTTTTTTTTTTTTAAGTAAAAAGGATGGGACCTGTTATATTAACATAAGAAAAATACGGTAACCATTTGTGATGCCAGCTGTCTCGCCTAAATAAGAAACCGAGACAGTTGGGCATCCATTGCCATCTGTTACCCAGCTGACAAAATTCACAAAATTAACAATGTGTCGTCCTGCCCGAAGGAAACCAGGACTATCAAACATGAAGATTAAACTTTATGCCATGAGCTAGTCTTAAGAAAACTAAGAGCTAACTGGCCCGAAGCCTAAATTATGATAGAAAAAGAAAATTCTAATCACGAGCATCATTTAACCTGTGAGCCTGCGCGTTTGTCCTCATCCTCATGTTGTTGCCACCCTGCTGGAAGCGCATAAGTCTGTGCACACATTGGGCATTGTCTCTTTGGAAGAGTTCTAGAGTGAGCCACGAAGAGCAGATCGATTCTTTGGTCAATTCATGCGAGGTGAAAGACCTGATCATCCAATAGACTCCTCAACTCAAAAATGAGAGTGAGGTACCCCGAGTCAGCGAAGAGTGGCTGCTCCTGCCTGTGGCTATCAATTGACACCGGGGGAATGGTCTCTACTTCTTCGTGATGCGTGTGCGCCTGTTGATTGCATGCTTTCAGCGCTGCCTCCATGGGTGGTTCAGGAGGAACCTCCTCTTCTATGTAGCAGGTGGTGTAAGGCTCCTCTAGGCTAGTGGCGTTGGGGCTAGGCAGAATGCTCACAGGTGAAGGCTTGTTGTCTGAACCAAACTCCGAAGGTAGGTTCCAGTTATCTGGCACCGTGAACAGAGTGTGCTCTAGAATGCTCTCCAGGCCACCCTCTGGGATAATCTCTTCCACGAATGCCATTGGAGGCATTTGTGGTGTCTTGTGCCTTCGGCGGGCTGCCATTGTTATTTCCTTCTTGAATTTCTTTTTCCTCTGGCATCGTGATTCGGCTGTATACCAGGCATATCCCCTACGCAGCTTCCCTCTCGCTCTGGGCATGGTGGGGGTCCGGTAGATTACCAGGGTTCTTTCCAAATAGGTCGCTTTTCTCCAGAACTATGACGAGGCCCCAGAGTGCTACTATTGTTCCAGTGGAGTGGAGAAAATTCTACTGCAATGCTGCTGTCCCAGTGGAGCGGAGGCTGCAAAGAGAAACTTGCGCTTTTCTCTGTCGACTTGGGTGATAAGGAGGAGGGATAGCATGAATGCCATAGCCATTAAAACCTACTGGTGAGTTCGTTGATGGCTAGTACCCTTCCCTTGCACGAAGGGGCTCATCATTTGAATGTGGCTGCTCTGATCCATGGAGAGTTAAACTCTGAGGGGATAGTGGTCGGTAGATGCATTAAAATCACATCTCGACCTGATCCCGCGTCGCTCAATCGCGCAACGTGTCACCCCATCAGGGGGTTGAAGGTCTCTAGTGGCTAATGTTTGGCACTGAGTGAAGATTTATGAGTCTGCTGAGATGTGGGCTTCCCAGCAAAAGTGTTCGATGACCGTTTCGACTGCTTCGTTTGCTAGGCAATCCGCAAGCTTGTTTGCACCTTGTTTCACATGGGAGGGAATGATGCTAAGATAGGGTTGGAGGAGGTGGCTGAAGTCTTTGAGCAACCCAGAGAGTCTCCAACTTGGTGAGATCTTTCTAGGGTTGCATCCATGGAGAATCTTGGTGGTTAACTTAATGATGACTTGTGAGTCCCCCTCTAATATTATCCTGTGGTGGCCTTTTTCCATGGTTGTTTGGAGACCCCACAATAGTCTTGTTAGCTCATCTACATTGTTGGTTGTGTCCCCTAGGAATCCCACATCCAGACCCAGAATTTCTCCACTGGAATTCCTGAGCACCACCCCATATCCTGTTGTTCCCGGGTTTCCTTTGGAGGCTCCATCAAAATTTACTTTGATGAAGTGTGCTGGAGGGGGGGTCCAGCTGATTGGACTAGTTTGTTGACGCTTATGATTCCTTGGTCCCGATTGATTGATTAGTATGGGATGCCATTTTTGAAGAATGCATTGTTCCTCTGGGCTGCAGTGAAAATCTTCCTCTGTCCAAGACTTGCTCCTGATTGTTTCCTTGATTAATGAGTTGATTTTCTCCCATGTGGCCTCTGGCAGGGATAGTTGGGAGTGGAATATTCTCTTATTCTGTTCCTTCCAAATTTTCCAGAGAGTAAATCCCGGAAAAAGTTGCCAGATGAGATTTAGTAGGGGGTTGTTGTAGGTATTGTGGTCCCAATTCTCAATTGTGTCATTTATGTTGCTCCGATTTTGGTTGGATTTGTGCATTATTTTCACTCCTTTGTCCCATATCTATTGGCTATAGTGACATCTGTTAAAGAGGTGTTCTTTAGTTTCCTCCTGTTGATAGCAGAGAACGCAGAGGGATGGTCCAATGAAGCCTCTTTTCCTTAGATTTTCCCACGTTAAGGCTCTATTGTGCACCACTAGCCACAAGAAGGTGGAGACCTTAGGCCAAAGGGTGGGGTTCCAGACTTTACTCCAAATGTGATCCTTTTTTTGACCCTGGTGATTTCCCTACACTAAATAAGCTTCTTTGATTGTGAAGGTTCCAGCTGTGGAGTATCCCCACCTCAGGATGTCCGGTCCCTCTCGATTGGGTATTTTCCTACAGTTAGCTTGAGATTGTCAGCTCTACAGATTGAAATTTTTTGGGATTTCGAGCTCTTGATTCGAGATCTTCCATTGGCACCACCATTGTTGTTGTGCTTCGGGTTTCCATAGGTCCTTAACCCTTAGGGGGTTGTTCTGATGGAGAGCTCTTTTGAGATTGGATAGCTCCTCCATTTCGTCCAAGGGTTTGAATTGTTTCCATGAGTCTTGCCAAAACATGGCACTTTCTCCATCTCTTATCTCCCAGAAGGCATGCTTCTGTACCAGTGTGCGATTTTTCCAAGCTATGTTCCAGATGTTGGATCCATGTATTTGGTTGTTATGTTGAATTAGCTGGTATTCCAGTGTGAGGGGGGCATACTTTTGTTTCCACAATTGTGCCCAGGCAGCTGTTGGAGTTTTTAGCCATCTCCACCAGATTTTAGCTCCCATTACTTGATTGAGTTTCCCTGGATCCCGGAGTCCCAGTCCTCCTTGGCGTTTTGGTGTGCATAGTCTATCCTAGTTGACTAGAGCCCATTTATTGTTGGGTTGGTGACTGTGCTAGAGAAAGTTTCGCTGAAGGTTTCTGATGGCTCTGATAACTTGTTTGGGAGAAGCTAGAGCGGTGAAGAGATAAGTGGGTAGGGCTTGCAAAACAGACTTGAGGAGTACTAGCCAAGAAGCAATATTGAGGGGTCTAAAGGTCCAATTTCTTAGCCTATTGGAAATGGAAAGGAGAAGGTTGTCCCAAGAGATGTATCTGGCTGCCGCTCCTGTGAGGGGAACCCCAAGATAGTTGGATGGAAGGGAGCTCCTGGGTATCCCTAGAAGTCTTGAAATATGAAGTTGGACAGAAGTCGGGGTATTAAAAAAGTAGAGCTTGGATTTAGCCAAGTTGAGTGACATGTCGGAGGCTTCGGTGAAGTCGGATAAGATGGATTTGAGCTTGTTAGCTTCCCTGACTGTGGGGGAGTTCAAGAGGAGGGTGTCATCAACAAATTGGCTATGAGAAGGTGCTGGCTGAATATTGTGCAGAGGCAGGCCTTTGAGGGAGCCTTCAGTTACTGCTGCCTTTATGTATTGCCCCAGGACTTCTGCCAAAAGTACAAACAAGAAGGGGGAGAGGGGGTCCCCCTGTCTGATTCCTCTGGATGGTGAGAAGGGTTCGGAAGGTACACCATTTACCAGAATGGAGAAGAAGGCTGAGGAGGTGAGATTCATGACCCAGTTTACCCAACCCTGATCGAATCCAAAAGAGTCTAAGACAGCTCTGAGATATTGCCAGATGGCTCGATCGAAAGCTTTTGAAAGATCAAGTTTGATTAGCATACCTGGAGTTCTTGAGGTATTTAGGGAGTGGATGATCTCATGAGCTAAGATGACACTATCCATGATTTATCTCCCTTCTACGTACCCTTCTTGTTCCTTGGAAATGACAAATGGCAGAATGGGTTTGAGTCGATTGGCTATTACCTTCGTTATGATTTTGTAGATGACATTGCATAGGGCTATGGGTCTGAACTGTTTAGGGTTTGTGACTCTTTCTTCTTTCGGAATGAGGGTGAGAAAGGTGGCATTGAGAGCTGGTAGGACCAGGC
>JZKD02S1147975.1:0-12834 GCA_000966675.3 Picea glauca | reverse complement strand
GGACAAAGCGCATTAATGAGGAATTAAAGGCTTTTAATGAAGTTAATTGCATGGAAATTGGTATTTATGGTGAGTGAAAAAAATAAGTGGTGACTTAAGCCTTGATTTGCTCAATCAAGTCTATGAGACTTGCTACCTCATCCACACGTCCTCCATTTAATTAATTAATTGTCATTTAATGCTTTTAACCTTGGAAAGTGCACCCCCCATTAATTATGCCACCCAACTACCACATGTCACACTGTATCGTTACCAAATGTCGAAATATGGCCCAACCACTTGTCACCTTTGGAGGTGACCACCCCTGCTATAAATAGAAACTACTAAAAATAGGGGTCTGACCCTAAAAAATAAGAAATTGCCAAAAACGTCCAAGATGACTAGGAGAACATCGCCATGTGTCAAATGTCTAAAAATAGACACTGTTAAAAATAGAATGTCGTTGCATGTTAATGATATCATGCTCATTGGATTTGATTTTCGTGAGGATTCCAAATATGCAAAATCAGAATTGACATGCGAGCCTTGATGCTCCACCTACTAAAAATAGAAAACCTTGACAAGTCGTCTTGGAAAAGGTTCAAAAGACTCAAAATGTCTCAAGGATCAATATTGTACGTGCAGAATCTTGATTTGAGGCTTGGAGCTCAACCTACTAAAAATAGAAAGTACCTGCATGATCCCTAGAAAAAGTGTCATCGAGCTCAGTATCATGCAAGGACCAACACTATATGTACTCAAAACTGTGATATGAGTCTCCATTCACTGTCTCCTAAAAAGTAGGGTCACCTACTATATATAGAAATCTCTCTCAAATCCCCATGAAATTGTGCTAGCTCTATCTTTGAAGCAAAAACAACCATATACCAGTCTTGTACTTGTCTCCAATGGGAACCTAGCTTATCTAGAAGAGAGAAAACGACACCTAGGGTATGTTATCCATTGAGTTGCACTAGTTGGACTTGCAGTTGAGCTGCCCAAGTTTGAGCAATCAAATGCTCAGTATTCAGAGTTCAGAAGTTCAACCGGTCTATGTGACCAAATTTTTCCACATCTCCATACCTTGCGGGGAGTTGTAATAAGAGATGCTACATGATGAACTTTGTAAAAGGTTTAGCCACCTAAGACTTAGACATGAGTTATTACTCTAGAGTGTTTTTTTTACTTGTTAATTATATTCTGTTGTCCAAGCAATTTATAATTTCCGAGTTTTTTCACTCAATTTCTCCAAAGTTGGAGTATATACTCATGGTTAGGCCTTAGCATGGTCCTCTAAGCCTAGTGTCTAATGTATATTACCATGCTAAACATTCTCCTAGAGTTTTATGGAAATGTGCTAAGTCCCCCTTAGGATTTTTTAATTTTTTCAGTTAATGAAAAATTTCCTGTAAAACAAAAAAAATTTAGTTGTAATTTGAAGTTATATTAGGAGGCTTCATATGCCTTGGGGGTGCTCATTTTTTAACCTAGAGCACCCACTTTTGTGAGTGAAATTAGTGATTTTAATCACTAAAAAAACAATTTTACTCACAAAACCCAAAAAAGACATAAAAAATCAGGATTGCTAAATTTTAGCAAAGTGTGGAAAACATGTTTAAACATGTTTTGAGTGAAATAAAGCCTAAAAGGCTATGTGGAAGACAAGGGAAAACATCTTTGAGTTAAGTCATAGGTGGATGATGAGTCAAAGGCTGACAATCTTTAATTTGGTGAGATCTCCAAGAGAGGGTGTGCCCCCCCTTAGAGAGAGGTGGTGCATTCCAAGAGAAGGTTGCCTACCTCTTGAGAGGTGGCGCCCCTCTTACCTACTTGTTGCCCCATGTGTCAAGCTTATGGAGTGGGGAGAGAAGTGTGATCAGAATCTGGACCAGGGATCAAAATTTAGCCCAAAAATGAAAGTGCTCATAATCGCTTCAAAACGGACAGGTGCGTAGGCCTCGTCGTCACGAACCCAACGCACTTCGAACGGGGTCAAACGGACATCGGATGAGTGAGATATCGCGTTCTATTCGATTTGCCAAATAGGCAAAAAATGTTGACTGTACAGTCCGTATAGGTGATGATGTGGCAGGGTCGTACCTCACACATGGCAGTGTTGACGTGTCAAATGTTGACATGGCATGAGCTGAGTTGGCAAGCATTTATTTGACAGGACACGTGGGCGAATCATATTGAGACACGTGGCATGTTAATGACAAATTGGGAGGTGCCACGTGGSACCYTGATTTGGTTGTTTGTTTAAAAATATAGTGGAGTCCGTGAGGTTTGAACCCCRGACCTCCACCACAGTGCAATGTCTTAGCAAAGGCCRCCTTGCCAACRCGCCATGTTTTATTTCTTATAACATATATCATTTGATATATATTTAAATTTGCATGTTATATTGTTTGGGCGCGTTCGGRCTGGGGCTTAGCCCCAGCCCCCGRTTTCTATGTGCGCCATATTACCYGRCCACACGGAAGTTCACGCGCGCGGATTTTCAAAYGGTTACAACACCATGCRCCCRACACGTGTCGCGCTCACRTTCGATCATGCAAACRGTGCCTTTTTATGGGTTGGGACATGGCCACACAGCCCCCCATGYGCCCAACACCTCYGTCGATTTGGGGGCTAGGTTCCCTAACCGTGTGACAAATTGGCGCGATTTGTGGAAACGACGTGTGTGTTGGGTTTAGGCATGGGAAACGCCCAGAAGCCAGGTTACTCACACARGAGGTGCGAATTGGCGAACCAGAGACAACAAGCTTGAAGGAGAAAAATGGCAGGAGGCYTAACTTCTTCATCTTTTGGCCAAATGAGGTGCCGAAAAAACCCAGCTAGGGGTTTTTGGATGTTCTGAATCCATTGGCATAGTTTTCAAAGCCATTTGCAGACTTCTTTTGTAGGTTTTCCACCATTGAAGTTTCAGGAGCTCCARGGAGCYTAGGGCCACCATTRATGRAGGTCATGCTCAGATGAGCCCAAGTCTATTTTMTGTGACKGAATAGTCAGTTTTGACTAATTGTTATGCTCTTAACACATTGGGATAGGTTTCAGATCCATTTGAGGACTTTTACAGGTGTTTTTGCCACAAGGGAGCTCARGGAAGCTCAAGGCCACCAGTAGAAGAGGTCATGCYCGGATGAGCCATGATCYGTTTTCAGAGATYCAATAGTCATTTTGGGGGTTTTTAGGTATTYTGAACCCAATGGYATAGTCAGTAAATCCATTGGAGTTAAGCAACAACTTSTAAAAGAATCTTTGACAAACTAATCCCARAGAGCCTAGTCCATTGATGGAGGCTCAAGGAGATGTAGCCCAGTTGGGGGTGAACTCCTTTATCATCTTGTTAKTGTTGTGAGTTTGTTGGTTATATTTKCTRCACTTATGTTGTTGTTGTATTTTCTTTAAACAACATATTTAACCATTAAAAATTCCTCACACATAAACACATAAGAAAAGCCTTGACTTGGCACATAATTTATCTTGCATAACTAAGACATTGAGCAAGGTCCTGAAAAGTTTATTTTAATGGAGTAGAGGGTGCTTGCATARCAAAACAAGTCAGCCCCCTATTTTTAGATCAAGGTGGCACCTCTATMTCCCACACTTGGCATGAGTTTCCTYACCAAGTGGTGYGCCCTCCCTCCTTGGGAAGTGCGCCCCTCCTCTTATAAATAAAGCTCTCTCCCATTTGTAATCTAGTTAGAGCTATTGGAAGAATTGTTATTGTAATATCATTTGTACTATCAATATTTTTGGAATAAAAGGCTTTGGAGGCTATTTTTGGTTTATAAATAAAGCTCTCTCCCATTTGTAATCTAGTTAGAGCTATTGGAAGAATTGTTATTGTAATATCATTTGTACTATCAATATTTTTGGAATAAAAGGCTTTGGAGGCTACTTTTGGTGATCAAGCTTCATGTGTGGATCTCATTTGTYAATGGTGTGCTAATTTGTGAGGTAATGTGCTTTGYTTTTCTTGCTTWATTGTTAGATTGTAGCCTTCAAGTGGAGTTGTCTCCAAGAAGGGTAAGATTAGAAGAGCTAGGTCGCTTTATAATCTTGTTGTTTCTTGTATATGAATATTTTTTATGCTTTCTTAAGATTTTTTATGCAAGTAACACTATTCTACTAATAGTTCTTTGGCAAGAAGTAGCTAAGTGTGCAGGATCTCSTAACTTGAAGAGGAGRATAGGCATTGTTGCACTCTCTTCTCCTTCAAGCTTTCAAGAAAGACAAAAAGACCCTCTTTGATTCATCAAAAAGACCCCACATTGCCCAAAGTTCCAAGGCTTTGAAGATCTTCTTTTTTTCTCTTCTCAATACATTATCATTTCTTTGGTTACCTTAAGATCTTATATGCAAGTTATTTGAATCTGATTTAAAGCTTAAAGATATCTAGTTTCAATTTTTCATATATAGGAAAAGCTAGATCTATTTTTTTTTATCTAAAGTTTCATTCAAAAGCATAAGATCTAGAGCAGGAAAAGAGCTAGTTTTGTCAAATTTCTCTTCTAAATTCATAAAGGATAAGCATAGTCTCTTTTCTAGATGCTTCATTTAGATATTTGGCAATTTAGTGCTTGCAATTTGCTGCCTTAAAACAGCAACAACAGATCCTAAGGAAGCAAGCTTTCTAGCTTGATTCCTTAGTTCCTTTAGTCATTTTTCAATAAAGTTTACTTCGGAAAATTTTGGGCTTTTATTACTAACACCCCAAGAGACTTTTAAAGTGTTTTTGGACATATTATATCCTGGTTTGCTTGCTGTTTTGTGCAGGTTTGTGAAAGAACAAAGGCATATGCTGTCCAAATCTTGAAGATTCGAAGCTTCCAAAACCCCCAAAACTACCTTGTATCTTTGGAAAATATTGTAAAAGTCTATTTTTTTCATTTTCGATCCATTTTATAAGGATCCTTATCTTATTTAAAGAGATCCAAAGTCTCTTCAAGAGACCATTGTAACCGAGTTAATAAAACATGTGAGCCAAGGGAGGCCTCAATTTGTGTTACCCCTTAGGGGGGTTGGTGTTGTGGTTTGGAGCAATTTTTGCATTTTAATTCTTTCTCTTGCTTTAAAATTTAAAACAATCATCACATAGATTAGATTTCAATTTGGGAAGTGTTATCCCCCACTTTTAGGGATAACTAGGAGATCATGTCTCGAAGCCCACAGGTCCTAGACATGGAGTACCGARAGYAGGATTGACTTTAGCATGGCCCTGGAGGGGSCACCTTTTCTTTCTTCCAGCATCTTTATCTTGTCAGCRRCAGCAGCATCCACCACCATCAGCTTGGTCCTRTGTCARAGATGGTTCTTGCTCCATGAGGTAATTWGTCCAGGTATCATGGTATGTGTCACTTTGATCATCAAAAACCTTGAATATATGCATCTGATYCMTTTTATTTCTAAYGACTRYTTGGACCTTACACTTKCCCACTTGACCATGTCTGGGGGGATTGACAAAGTGCCCTAGTAACCYTGTSTCTATAGGTTTTGGTTTGYCACTGGAGGGTTTCTGAAAAGCCATCGTCTGCTCCCTTYACAACATCACTTTTTCATCTTGTTTCCCGCTCACTTATCCCATTCCAATTGTCCGAGCACTGAGTTGACCTATTTTCARGACYGCACCTTATCTCRTGGGAAGAAGGGGCTAARGGCCTAGAAGGTGAAAGCAAGCTAGTAAAAGATAAAAGCCTAAAAATAAAACCTCRAGATGCTTCGCCCAAGGATCCCYRAGAAAGCAATAAAAGGYTTCTCAGCAAGAAACAAGAGGGACYMGRAAAAATAATAAAACAAGACCTAACCAGAGGGTAGGGRGTCTCATGACGAGCCAACCTATTAGGTCCATGGGTACCTAGCAGTATGACATTGCCACCAGCTGGTTACCACGCCAGGGCAGTGACTCTTGGTTGCATGGCCAAGGGAAAGGGGGTCTCATCATGAGCCAGCCTTCTCATTTCTATGAAAGTACTTGTGGGTAACRCTGTCACCACTRGTCACCAYGCCAGGGCAGTGTCCCCTGATTAGCTCTTGAACAAAAAAAGGAAAAAAACAATAAAAGATAAAAGAAAAGAAAAAAGAATAAAAGGCAAGAATGGGCTTGGAAAGAATGCATCCAGGACAGGCACAACTCGCCTTCTACAAAGGCACCCACAGGTAAAGTTTTATGCATCCTCTGCCCTCATTGAACCCACCTRCTTGGACATCCCTTGACCACATCACACACTTRCATGGCTTGGATGAGGTCTCTTCCGAGAAATTTCCTTTTCCAGTGGACACTAGCCCAATAGGGYGCCTTGTCTTTTTCTCTAAACYTGTATTGTAGGCTTGTGTMAYGTCTTTGAGCTGTTAATTGATGTATTAGGGATTTTGTGCACATGTTTAAAAATATTGATGATGAGATGTGATTGACATTGCTATGATCCATGTGACTGATGAGCCCATGGAGGGCATAGCTATTGATGTGCAGGACCATGCCCGACGGACAGGTGCCATTTTGGACCGGCACACATGGAGAGATGATCAGTTCGGACCTCCATGGGGCTAAAGAGCCCACCAGGTGGATGCTGAGACCCCATCAGGGGGCAAAGACATGACAAAGATGGATCAGGGGCTTTGCACCGGAGAAGAAGAGGACGTTCCACCAGAGGCACCTTGGCAAAGCTTGAACTAGGGGGATTGACCCTTTTTCAGTGGAACGTTGGCCTTGGAAAGCCTGAAATGTCACCCATGATGACCATGACGTCATCTAGCCTATTGGACGTCTTGGGAGGCATACCGGGCAGTATTGGCACGTGTGGCATGATGGAAGAGCCCAAGGAGGGCTAACGTTTTGCTCCAGGATGCTCCATTTTCCCTAAAAGGGGCTGATGTCTCCTTTGGAGGGGCTTGATGTCTCTTTTCAGCTTGATTAGGGTTTTGATTTAACATTTTAATGTAAAAACAATATGATTTAGTATTTTGGCCTTGGCGGCCTTTTACATGACCTAAAATGTAAATTTAGGTCATGATAATGTATAAATGGAGGATTTTCTCCTTCATTTTTTGTAATGATCCCAAGCCATTATGCCAGGAACATCACGGTTTTGGGTGTGTTTTTAAACTTTTCTAGTTGTGGTATTTCGTTAAACACTTTGTTGAATTACTTGTTTAGATGTGTTTACTTGCAGGATGGCCTCTTGATTTCGGCCTTAGGGTTTACTGATGTGTTATACATGTATGTTGCAGCAATAAACAAGAAGATATAACCATGGAACATACCTCAACCATATGCAATATGATAGAAAAGCCAAAACATCTCAAATCTGCTTTACTGAGGGTTTACTGAGGATTCTCACATCCTTTGCTTGATTCTCATAAAATTGTCTAATATAATTCAGACACCCTAGAAATCTCTGTAATTGCTTATTGTCCAAGATTTCATCAGGGAATTCTGCTAACTTTTTCAGAACATGGTCCTGAAGTTCTACCTCTCCTTGAGATAGTATTAGACCAAGATATTCAACTCTTGTTTGTGCCCAACAAAGTTTTGATTTACTGAGCACAAGACCATGCTTGTATAGCAAGTCATAAACCTTCTGTAAGTGTTGTAGATGTTGTTTCAAATCTATAGAACAAACCAGTAAGTCATCAATATATACAATAACAAATGGCAAATGTTTAAATATGTCATCCATCCTTTTTTGAAATTCAGATGGAGCATTCTTCAGGCCAAAAGGCATGACTCTCCATTGGTACTGGCCTTGAGGTACTACAAATGTTGTTTTGTACCTGTCAGCTAGAACAATACCGATCTGCCAGAATCTGCTTTTGAGATCAAACTTGCTGAAAACATTAAATCTTCCAATTCTAGAAAATAACAGCTCCTTGTTAGGCAAGGGAAATCTCAAGGGTAATAATGTTGCATTTAATGCTCTGTAATTAATTACCATTCTAGGTTTACCCCTTTTCTGCTCACTATGTTTGTTTACATAGAAGGCAGGACATGCCCAAAGGCTTCTACTATTTTCTATAAGTTTTCTCTGCAACAAATCTTGGATCTCCTTTTTGCAGTATTCCAACTCAGTAGGAGACATATGGTTTGCTGAGGCTTTTTGAGGTCTTGGGATGTAATCTTCTTTGTATGGCAGATTTACAAAATATTGTTCTCTTGTCCAGAAGGCATTGGGATATTCAGAAGTACAATCCTTCTCAATTTTCTCTCTTATCTCTTTAATAACTTCTGAACCATGCAAATTGACATTATTCACAATCTTCTGGATTTTAACAAGACTACTAGCAGAGAGTTCTAACTTCCTTGTAGTAGGTTTTTCAATAATTCTGCTCTCAAACTCTGTCTTGCTTGGAGTCTTTACTATTTTGCCATTTATAGTCAGTTGTAACTCTGAATGTCTAACTGTTAATGGTAAACACTTATTAACAAAATCTTGTCCCAACAATATATCAGATCCTATGTCAAAACTGTAGAAAGTCACTGGGATTTTCTGATCCTGAATATAAATAGGAAAGTCTGGACAGATATGATTGATTTTTAGTTCTGTCTTATTGACAGCTCTAAAAGAGAGATTAATAGGCTGCCAATAGTATTCAGGAATAGCACCATGCTTGGCACATGAATTCATGGCACCAGTGTCTACTTGAGCATCTAGAGTATACTGTAGGTAACCTGAAACTCTTATATTTATAGAGATGACTATCCTGTCATCTAATCCTTTCAACATTTTATTTTCAGGAAATCCAGTCTCTATATCATCCTGAAACATCTCATGCTCTAATTCTTCATTTCTCTTTTTCTTCAGGAATTCAAGTTCTTCCCTTTGCATCTTCAATGTCTTCCATAATTCTTTTACTAATACTTCCTTTTCTTTAATTTCTTCCTCAAGCAGAAATATAGTATTATCCAAAGAATTATCTTCAAGAGGAGGAGTATATGTGGCTAAAGCTTTTCCTCTAGTATCTGGAGGAGAAATGATACTAGACTTATGTTTCTCAGATGCAATACTAGGAGCAGTGGCAGTAGGAAAGTTTGCAGTGGTAAATTCTGCATCAGTAGGAGTATAGTGTTGGATATTCACCACGCTCGGTTGCTGCAGAGAATGGATCTTGGCATCAAGTTGCTCTAACTGGGAAGTATAGCGCTCATAAAGAGAAAATTGACCAGGTGTAAGTACAGAGATCTTGGACTGGAGTGTGGCTCTTTGTTTAAGCAAAGAATTAATATCTACAAATGAAGACATCATTTTGATATCTAAAAAATTCAATTCTCCAGGGATATATGACTCAGAAGAATGGTCAGAAAAGGTAGGAGACTCAGGGGAGGAATTATCACTCTCATCATCAGAACCTTCTGAAAGTGACAAGTACTCACCATCTGAACGGTGTGAGACCATATCCCATTCAGCTGGATCATATCCAGTAGAAAACAGATCCATAATTTTGATTTGGGCTTTGGTCTTAGACCGCAGAGGACACTGAGACGCCCAGTGGCCTTTTACAAATAAAACAATGAGAGGACC
Source organism: Picea glauca (assembly GCA_000966675.3). Classification (NCBI taxonomy): domain Eukaryota; kingdom Viridiplantae; phylum Streptophyta; class Pinopsida; order Pinales; family Pinaceae; genus Picea; species Picea glauca. The sequence goes on along the minus strand of JZKD02S1147975.1, from coordinate 3,334 downwards.
TAGCACGGCTATTGTGTGGTCTTCTTTTAAAGTAAAACTTTCTTTTTGGTTTAAAGTATTTTCTAGGTTTCTTAGAAACAGTTTTACTTCTGTTATGACAACCACATTCTGGTTTTGACCATTTCTTTGGAGATTTCTTCTGATTATGACAACCAAAATTAGAAGTCTCTGTGAAGATGTCACAGACTGAAGAATCAAATCCTAGATGTTTTTTCAAAGATTTTGCAGTGTTCTTTCGGACACACTCATTTTGTAGAGCTGTCACTATTTGTTCTTGCAAACCTGCAAGAGATAAATCTTCTATGTCAATATCTAAATCTTCTAGGCGAGTTCTGACTAACTCAGGAACTTTACCAGGCATTGAGGATAAGTATTTCCTCAAGTATGCAGGATTTCTGGGGTCAGGAACTTTATATAACAGTTTCTGCATAGTGCAGAAGTAGGTAGGAAGTTGTTTAAGGTGACATAGTTTTTGACTCATAAACATATCAGCATAATGACTCATATTTACCCGTATATCACCATAGAATTCATGGACTACTGCTTTAATCAACTCATCTACGGGTTTTTCATGCTGAATAATTCTGAGTTTACTGTTATCAGATATTCTTTCCCACCAAAAACTTAAGTTTCCTACAAATCCCCAAGTAATTCTTAAGGCAAGATCGCTCCATTGAACTTTATCTTTGAATAACAATTTTTGTGTCTTTGCCCATGCATCCCATCCTTGGATCATATTCTCAATTTCCGTTTTTGATTTGCAATCAATGTCAGAAATTGGGGCACTATCTACATGTTTGATGGATGTAGCAGGTTGTCCATCAATATCCATAGGGGCTTTCTTTGATCCTGTATATCTGGCTTTACACCATTGTTCCCAAGTGGGAGTCCTAGAAGAACTTGACTGGCCTTCTTCAGGCTTAACTTCAGGTTTTGTTTCTCCTTCCATAGCTTTAATGGAGAAACTTTGGTCAGATATATGTACAAGAGCTAATTGAGTTTCAAGGGAAGTTGGCTTACTCTGGTGTATTTTATCTTCAAGCTCAGAGACTTGGCTTTGGACCAGCTTTAGCTTTTCAGAATCTAACTGGCAGATTTCTGCAATTCTTACCAGAGTAGGATTTCTCATACTTGAAGCCAATTGCTTCAGAGTTAGTGCCTTCGACTCTTTTGGAGGAGAAGAGCTAAAGAATGAAAATGAGGCATCATTAGTAGGAATTAGAACAGGAGAAGCAGGTTGTGATTCTTCTTGATATGATTCTTTCATATTCATGACTGCTTTCTCAATAACATCTATCTTCTCAAGAATAGTGCTAAGCTGTATTCTAAGGTCTTCTTGATTCTGTAAGACTTGATCTAGATCTGAATGAAGACCATTAACATGACCCTTTGTTTTCATTACATCTTGGGCAATGTCATCAATGTTCTGGGCTAAGCACACAGATTGATAATTAGCATAATTTTGCATTCTGATTATATCTTGAGAAGGCTCTGCATCAGCTTTCCTATATTGGATGAAGTCTAGATCTGCTACCAAATTATTCTGAAATTTTGGGTTATGATTTCCTGGACCCAAATTCCTATATGGTAGCTCAGTCCTTTTCTCTTTACCACTTCTTGGTAAGGGATAATCCATCATTTTAATTGCTGGGACTGCAAGATCTAGGCAAGCATAACAATCTGGATGTTGGCCATGATGCTCAATTTTGTTCTGATATGTTTCAAAATTCTTAGGAAGTGATGGAGCAGATGTGAATTTTTCTGGAGAAGAAGGTTCTTGAGTAGGGAAATTTCTTTTGCAATAATAGCAATCCTTAGAACCTTTCTGATGCCTTAATAGATGGTCATCTAGTTTAGATTTACCAGCAATAGGTTTATATACAGGAGAAGAGCTTACAGGAGTATGTGCAGAAGGGTGTCTAGCAGAATCTGATCTTGAGCAGCTAGCTGATAAGTGAGTGAATTGTCTATCAAGATCTGGAAGTCTCTGACTCTGTGTTCTTCCTAACTTTAGTACTGGCTTACCAGCAGAGTTCATATAGACAGTGAGTTCTTTAGGAGTAGGAAGTGTAGTATGAGCAGAGAGTGGCTCGTATTCTGCAGACCATTCTTCGATTTCAGTAAGCTGACAGAAACCAAGAGTGAGAGGGGAGACATTGCCAGGACCAACCACCACGCTTTCGTTGACAGCGCGCTGATTGAGTTTTGGATTGAGAGCAGGCATAGTGGAGGAGACAAAACGGAGACAAATAGAGGAATGGAGTTGAGCTATTTTAGAACCCTCCGCCATATCAAATCCAGCAAATTGCATATATGCCTGTAACAAAGTATTGATATTCGGATCTCGAAGAGAGACCTGGAATCTTGGCAATGCAGAAGACCAAACAGGGCCATTGTGTAATGGGGCTTGAAAACCTGAGATTAATGCATCTTGGAAATTATTATGATGAGAGTCAATAATACATGTAAGGACATTAGTATTCAAGCCAGGCCTGACCAAAGGATTAACCCCAAATTGTATAAGGCCGATGTGAATATATTCATAACCATGACTGAGACCCCAATCAATGTCTTCTTGTTGTATCAAAGGAATCTGATATTTGGACTGTCCGAGAGAGATAGGGATATTGACAGAACAATAACGTATTAAGGTAGCAGCCTTAAACTGAAAGATAGATATGTTATATATGTCTGAAGCAGGAACCTGAGGCATTTGCCAATTTGGATTGGGTTCATACTCTTGGGCTAGTAGACGAACATTATACAAAGGCTTATTATTTGACTGACTCAACAATTTCTTATACCATTTAGTAGGCTTGTATGTAGCTAAAGAGGACAGATCATGAGATGAGGATTCTTTCTGGGCATCCATTATGATCTACTGCTACTTTTGACAAAGTCCTTCAAATGTTGCAGGTAAGCAAATAGAAAGCAGGTAAGTTCAACTTACAGTGTGTCTGAGACACTGGCAACAGCAAAAGGCCAATCTGCGGCACCAAAAATGCTGATCAAAGGCTTACATATCCTGCGACAAGCACCTTCTGAAGAACACGTCTCACTTTCTAGATATTGCACGTCTCACAACCAGACTTTTCAAACACAAGGCTCGATCATAACACAAAACTTCAAAATTCTTTTATATTAAAATTCCTCTCAGTTACATACTCATGCAAGAGGCATGATTTTACAGACATACAGTGAGATATATCTGCACAGAAAAGCAGGGCATTTAGGCTTCTACGTCCGTCAAAAGATACAAAGACAAAGTCGGGCTCCTGGCACACTGCTCAGGCAAATACTATCTCAGACACTGGCTCTGATATATATATATATA
>JZKD02S1147964.1:0-12834 GCA_000966675.3 Picea glauca | reverse complement strand
AAATGTTATATCAATGTAGAATTATCATCCAATAATGAGCAATAAGAAATAAACAATCACACACATACACAGTACACCAATGTTTTACGTGGAAACCCAAATCGGGAGAAAACCATGGAATGTTTTTTCTTATATGTCTTGAAGAATTGCATTCATTGGAAGCACCAACTTCCTTTGTTTTCCAGCTACAACTGGAAGGAGGCTCCAACCCTCTAGTTTCTCAGGCTACAACACGAGGGAAGCTCCCACTCCCCAATTCTCTGGCTACAACTAGAAGGAGGCTACAACCCCCTACGTTCTCTGGCTACAACCAGAAGGTGGCTACAATTAGAAGGAGGCTACAACCCCCTATGTTCTCCGGCTGCAACCAGAAGGTGGCTACAACCACCTTTTTTTGCCCCATCCAACCGCCCTGAAGTAGAATTAGAATGATGGAACCACTTTCACACTATCACTGTGAGATATACCAATGTAAACCTGTACCAATAAATTTGAGCCATGCATCAACTTGTACCTCAACCTGTAATCAACCTGTACCATAAACAAGTGCACCAACCTGTACCAAACAACCTGTAATCAACCTGTACCATAAAAATGTGCATCCAACCATGTACCAAGTATGTACCAATCATGTGTCANATAAATATTTCGAAGCTTGTCCCAAATCTCTTTAGCGGATTTACAATGTGCAACTTTGGTGAATATCGTTTCACTGAGACCATTCAGAAGTGCATTTGTGGCTTTGGAATTATTCAGACTGAGTTTCACTTCTTTGTCATTTGTTGGTGGAACTGCTAGTGCTGTGTATCCATCTACAATTGATTGTCAAATTTCAAATCCCTGTGCATGTATATATGTCTTCATCCTTATGCTCCAAAAAGCATACTTCTGTCCATCAAACTATGGTATTCCATTTTTATACGAGTTGTTTCTTTCCATGATCTACCTTTCAATGGTTAAACTGATTTCTAAAGGAACCTGTTCTGATACCAATTGTTGGATTACTGAGAGGGGGGGTGAATCAGTAATAGCGTAATTATAATCATTTTTCTTCAAATGTTATATCAATGTAGAATTATCATCCAATAATGAGCAATAAGAAATAAACAATCACACACATACAAAGTACACCAATGTTTTACGTGGAAACCCAAATCGGGAGAAAACCATGGAATGTTTTTTCTTATATGTCTTGAAGAATTGCATTCATTGGAAGCACCAACTTCCTTTGTTTTCTAGCTGCAACTAGAAGGAGGCTCCAACCCTCTAGTTTCTCAGGCTACAACCCGAGGGAAGCTCCAACTCCCCAATTCTCTGGCTACAACTAGAAGGAGGCTACAACCCCCTATGTTCTCCGGCTACAACCAGAAGGTGGCTACAATTAGAAGGAGGCTACAACCCCCTATGTTCTCCGACTGCAACCAGAAGGTGGCTACAACCACCTTTTTTTGCCCCGTCCAACTGCCCTGAAGTAGAAGTAGAATGATGGAACCATTGTCACACTATCACTGTGAGATATACCAATGTAAACCTGTACCAATAAATTTGAGCCATGCATCAACTTGTACCTCAACCTATAATCAACCTGTACCATAAACAAGTGCACCAACCTGTACCAAACAACCTGTAATCAACCTGTACCATAAAAATGTGCATCCAACCATGTACCAAGTATGTACCAATCATGTGTCANGAAATTGAAGAAGAAGTCTATATTGAACAACCAAAAGGATTTCAATTGTCAGAGAACGCAGATTATGTGTGTAAATTGAAAAAGGCCTTGTATGGTATAAAACAAGCTCCTAGAGCATGGTACTCTAGACTGGATAAATATCTATAACATGCAGGGTTTAGAAAAGGAAGTGCAGACAACAACCTCTACATCAAGGTACTCAAGATAGTATTTTATGAATTGAAGTTTATGTTGATGATATTATTTTTGTAAGTGATGATGACAGTTTAAGCTAGAAACTTGCAAAGGATATGCAAAATGAAATTGAAATGTCATTACTTGGAGAATTATCCTTCTTTCTGGGTCTTCATATATGTCAAAACAACCAAGGAATTTGTATTTCTCAAACTAAGTATATCAGAGAAATGCTAACGAAGTTCGGAATGGAATATTGCAAACCAATTACCACTCCTATGAAAACTCGTTGCAAGTTGAGCAAAGATGATGATTCAAAGTCTACAGACCAGAGGAAATACAGGTCAATGATTGGCAGCTTACTATATGTGACAACATCCAGACCAGATGTAATGCAGGTAGTTGGACAGGTGGCACGATTTCAAGCAACACCAAAGGAATCACATGTCATAGCAGTGAAGAGGATTTTCAGATATCTCAAAGGACTAGAAGAGTTTGGATTATGGTATCCAAAAGGAAAGGATCTATCACTTATTACCTACACAAATGCATATTGGGCAAGTTGCATTGATGACCGACGAAGCACCAGTGGAGCATCATTCTAATTGGGTGTGTGTTTAATATATTGGCTAAGCAAGAAACAATCATCAATATCTTTATCTACAGTCGAGGAAGAGTATATTGCAGCAGCCGCATGTTGTACACGGGTTCTATGGATGAAACAAACTCTGACAGATATACAGGTTGAGTATGATGATCCCATTCAAATCTATTGTGATAATAAAAGCACCATCAGTATCTCAAAGAACTCGGTGATGGACTCCAAAACGAAGCACATTCCAATCAAGTATCACTTTTTACAGGAATAGGTTGTAGAGAGGAACTCAGAGTTGAATATGTGGGCACAAAAGAACAAGTGGCAGACATATTTACAAAATCGTTTCCACGGGAAGCCTTTGAGTATCTTCGCCAGAGACTCGGAGTAATTTCTACTTCAAAATGAATGCTTTTGAATGCTTATCTTATATGTCTTAGATTTACACGAGGAAGCACCATAAAGAGGACAGTTCAGGTTGGGAGATCAGTTTCAGGAAGAGTTCAGTCAGGGGGAGTATCCCCAAGAATAGTTCAATTAGGGGGAGCATCCCCAGATGGAAAGATACCTTTGCCATTGATGACAAAGGGGGAGAGATTTATTAGATGTAGGATAAAAATGCTTGGAGAGAAGCACAGAGGCATGGTTCCAGGGGGAGCAATGGTCACAGGGGGAGCATGAGTGATATGACTTCAGTATTGCATCAGAGTGTTGCCATCAATGCCAAAGGGGGGTATTGTTGATTAATTAGGTTGGTTTTCATTGATGTCAACCCTTGAAGAAAGTCCGGTAGTGAATTCTGGTAACACAATGGTTTGGGTAATGGACCAAAGTTTGTTTGATGGATAATGGTATGAGTTTTGATATATTTGCANTGATATCATTGGTTATTGTTAATGTTTATTGTTTTAAAATTTCATCTTGAAATTGTAAGTGACAAAGTATTATCAAATTGCAGAGTCTTTATATCCTTCTTGTCATCATAACTTGTAATTTTCAGATACATTGTTGCTTCTATAATTTTATCTTTGCTTGTCTTTAGTAGCACATATTTCTATCTTGAAGTCCTAATTTGAAACATTGGTTATTGTTAACGTTTGTTGTTTCATTGGTAAATGGAAGGTACCATTCATTTCCATTTCCTTTTTCCCCTTTGAACTTTACCAAGTGATTTCTTTCCTTGCGTGACCTAGAGAGAGGGGTGGGTTTTACCTTATATTTTTACCCTTCATCAACCAACTAGGTCTTAGGATGTCTCCATTGAAGTGAGTTTTGTCTCCTCCTAAATAAAAAAAAGTATCCTATTGGGGTGACAGTGATAGGACTACCTCTGTGTTATGTCAATCTAGGCCTACGTGCCTTTAGGCTTTAGGCAAGTATAGATTGTGCGATAACATTTTTCGCACCGCTGTCGGGGAACATTGAGTCAATATTCCTCAAGACACTTTTTCGGTAAGCCTTTCCCTAAAATCCTTCATATTATGAAGCTTACTTGATGACTCCACTGAGGGTGATTCCCTAACTCCCTTTGATAATCCTTAAGAGGATATATCGCAAATCCACTAACCTTTTCCAAGGTGCCACCTTACTTTCAACTTTGTAATATTTCCAAGATATGGGATCATGGTGCCCTGGGAACAATTGTATCTCACTATTGATTTTGAAATTTTTCAAGGATACCCACATTATTTTGATATGAAATGGTTAAACAACTTTCCAAGATTTGGAGGCCTCACAATTACTCACATTGTAGAATTCTTGAAGTATATAAGTGAGATAGAATTTGAAGGGGAGGATGTTCTGGTGAAATTGTTCATACTTTCCATGTCATCCTTTTTACAAGGTTGGATTAAGGATTGTTGTGAAGATAAGTGTATATCATCTTTCGTAGACCTCATCAGTAGGTTTATTGAGTTTGTGAAACCACAATGTCGAATATATGAAGATGCCCTTCAAAATCTCGCAATAGCCCTAGAGGACGAAGGATTCACCACTAATATTGTGGAAGATCTTGAGGATGTGTACCATACTCAATACCAAGTACCCTATGATATAGAAGGAGAGATTTATGAAGAAGGTTGTCAACCTCTTTAAAAGGAGCAAGATTTTTCCCATGATTCAGTAGAATGTAGTAACAACTTGACTAAAGGAGTTATGAGGATGAAGCACTAGTATTCGCTCCTACGTCTGATGAAAATCTCCAAGATCCTATCTCTCCTACACAAGATGAAGAGAATGAGGTGAATCATTTTCCTTTCCAAGTTTTTTATGACACTTTGTTCTTTGATTCAGAAGGTGAAGAAGTAAAGGAACCCTTGGAAGAGCTAGGTCCTTCATTTTCTGATGAAGTAGAAAAGATTATTAAAGAGACGAGTCTTAGGGATGATGTAATGGATGCTATTCCATTTGATGAACTCATCCAAGCCTTTGATGCTCTTGCACAACAAGAAGTGAACACGATAAGTTGTTTCGCTTTCCAAGATTTTATAATGCTTTATTTTATGATTTGGAAAGTGAAGAAGTATTAGAGGAGCCCTTGGATGCATTAAATCCTTCATGTTATGATAAAGGTAGTGACATGGTTGATAATATTGATGAGTTTATACATGTTGGAAGACGTAAGTGGGATGTGATTGGTTTTGATGAGGATCCCATTTATGATATGGAAGTATATCTTTGAATGTTGTCTTTAAAACAATCATATGATGTTCCTAATAATTTTGACATTTCGCAACAAGATGATGATATAATTGCAGAAGTTTTCCAAGCACCCAAGGATGACCTAGTGCAATGTTCTCCTAATGATTTTCGATCATACCTTGAGGATTTTGATGAGTATTCCTTTGAGCACTTGGATTTATTCAATGAAGAAGATTATCAAAGCCATTGTGCTCAAATATTGATAATTGTGAGGACATTGCTTGCCTGAAGCAGGATACTTGTGACAAGGTTGTCCAGATCCCTTTGATTGCTTTATCTCGTTATGTAACTAAGGATGCAGTTGGGGAACATGTCTCTTGTTTCAATTTTTCTTTAGGGTAAAACTTTATGTTAGAATTCAAGGGGAGGTTGAATGCCTTAAGAAGTTTTTATCTCAATCTTTCAGCTTTCCCTTGAGAAGTTGTCAGTTTCCCTCTAAGTTCTTGTTAATCCTTTCTCAAACCCCAGGGAGAGATGACGTCCAAGGTAATCAACCCTCATACTTTTTGAGATGGATTGATCACTTTTCTAGAAGGGTGACTTGGCATGATTTTGTCCCTCCCTCCCGCCTCCATGAGCTAGACTTTACGACTTTCTATAATATAATGCATGTTGTAACTCATGTTTATTTTGTACTTAACTTATCATTGTTTTGGTTTATGACGAAGCACAGAGGCACGTGTTATGATACATTGCTAGCATGGTTGTACTGGTTGTATACTTATACCTAGAATTTGACAAGTAAGTACAGGTGAGGTAGAATAGGTAGGAATTTTCATCCATTGTACATATCATTTCATATCATGTTAGCATAGTTGTAGTTGCATGTTTCATATTGTTGTGTTTCATTATGTATATATGTATGTTCATAATCATATGTTAGACTGGAGATGCTCTTATTTGTTTATTTTATCACAAATGGACGAGGGGTGATATCACCACCCTAGGTATTACTCATATCTTTTGTTGAGATTTAGCAGGCACAGGTCATACTAGAGATGTTGAGGTTCCCATCCACTCTACGGTGATCATATGTCCTCGAGTTAGAGCCAGATGTTATCCCCTAGCCTAGGTATAACTAAGGAAATTATGTCTCGAGGACCACAGGTCCTAGACATGGAGTATCGAGAGCTAGACGACTTAAGAATCGCCCTGGAGGGCCCCTCTTTTCTTCAGTGTAGTCCACATATCACCAGTAGCAGTACCCATCACACTAGCCTGGTCCTGAAGGAGCAGTGAATCTTGCTTAATGAGGTAATGAGTCTGAGTATCATGGTATGTATCACTCTGATTTTTGAAGCACTTGAACATGTTGTATTGAATCCTTCTTCATTTCATGACGTTTTCTTGGAAAGTATGTTCTTTGCCTTGTCCATACCTGGAAGGGTGACACGGTGCATGAGTAAGTTGATTTAACTTTAGGATGGGTTGCTACTGGGTGGATCTGTGAAAAGTCATCATCCATTCCCTCCATACTTACCACTTTCCATCTTTATTCCTTCCATATCCCCTATCCTTGTTTGGGCATTGGGATTGGTTGTGCTAGAAAGGGTTGTACCTTACCTCGTGGGAAGAAGGGGATAAAGGCCCAAAGGGTCAAAGTAGATGGAAAGAGTTAAAATCCAATTTTGAAACCTTTGAGATGCTTCGCTCAAGGATCCCCGAGAAAGCAGTGAAAATATTTTCAGTAAGAAAAGGGGACCCACAAGATAACATAAACACTCAAGGTATTAGTTGATGGATAGGAGGTCTCATCATGAGCTGGCCTATTATAACCATGGGCATGTAACGGTATGACAGTACCACCCATGTCGTTACCAAACTAGGGTATTTTCTCTTGGTGGCATAGCCAAGAGAAAGGGTGTTTAAATCATGAGCCAGCCTTCTCATTTCTGTGAAATTTTTGTGGATAACACTATCACCTCTGGTCATCAAGCCTGGATAGTGGCCCTCAACTATTCCCTTGAAGCACAAGAGAAAAATATCAAAAGAAATAAAGCTAAGAATAAAAGGCACTGAATGGGATAGGAAACAATTACATTCATTACAAGGTGCATCTCACCCTCTGCAAACGCACCCACAGGTAAGACTCTACATTTCCCTGTTATCACATGCACCCCTTGCCTAAATATTTACCATGTCACCTCATACACTTACATGACTTGGACTAGGCTCCACCTAGGAAACACCCCAAACTTAAGAGAGGTTAGCCCAATAGGACATCCTGAGACCCTCTCCAAAACTAACTTGTCAAATTTCATAACGTATTTGAGCATTTGTTTGGGGTTAAGGGGGGTTTGATGCACATGTTTGGATAATTTAATTATTGGATGTGATTTACATGTTATGATCCTTGTGACTTATGAACCTCTGGAGGGCGTACTTGTTGTTTATGCAGGACCTTGCCCGGTGGATAGGTACACATGAGGGAATGATAGGNTGATATCATTGGTTATTGTTAATGTTTATTGTTTTAAAATTTCATCTTGAAATTGTAAGTGACAAAGTATTATCAAATTGCAGAGTCTTTATATCCTTCTTGTCATCATAACTTGTAATTTTCAGATACATTGTTGCTTCTATAATTTTATCTTTGCTTGTCTTTAGTAGCACATATTTCTATCTTGAAGTCCTAATTTGAAACATTGGTTATTGTTAACGTTTGTTGTTTCATTGGTAAATGGAAGGTACCATTCATTTCCATTTCCTTTTTCCCCTTTGAACTTTACCAAGTGATTTCTTTCCTTGCGTGACCTAGAGAGAGGGGTGGGTTTTACCTTATATTTTTACCCTTCATCAACCAACTAGGTCTTAGGATGTCTCCATTGAAGTGAGTTTTGTCTCCTCCTAAATAAAAAAAAGTATCCTATTGGGGTGACAGTGATAGGACTACCTCTGTGTTATGTCAATCTAGGCCTACGTGCCTTTAGGCTTTAGGCAAGTATAGATTGTGCGATAACATTTTTCGCACCGCTGTCGGGGAACATTGAGTCAATATTCCTCAAGACACTTTTTCGGTAAGCCTTTCCCTAAAATCCTTCATATTATGAAGCTTACTTGATGACTCCACTGAGGGTGATTCCCTAACTCCCTTTGATAATCCTTAAGAGGATATATCGCAAATCCACTAACCTTTTCCAAGGTGCCACCTTACTTTCAACTTTGTAATATTTCCAAGATATGGGATCATGGTGCCCTGGGAACAATTGTATCTCACTATTGATTTTGAAATTTTTCAAGGATACCCACATTATTTTGATATGAAATGGTTAAACAACTTTCCAAGATTTGGAGGCCTCACAATTACTCACATTGTAGAATTCTTGAAGTATATAAGTGAGATAGAATTTGAAGGGGAGGATGTTCTGGTGAAATTGTTCATACTTTCCATGTCATCCTTTTTACAAGGTTGGATTAAGGATTGTTGTGAAGATAAGTGTATATCATCTTTCGTAGACCTCATCAGTAGGTTTATTGAGTTTGTGAAACCACAATGTCGAATATATGAAGATGCCCTTCAAAATCTCGCAATAGCCCTAGAGGACGAAGGATTCACCACTAATATTGTGGAAGATCTTGAGGATGTGTACCATACTCAATACCAAGTACCCTATGATATAGAAGGAGAGATTTATGAAGAAGGTTGTCAACCTCTTTAAAAGGAGCAAGATTTTTCCCATGATTCAGTAGAATGTAGTAACAACTTGACTAAAGGAGTTATGAGGATGAAGCACTAGTATTCGCTCCTACGTCTGATGAAAATCTCCAAGATCCTATCTCTCCTACACAAGATGAAGAGAATGAGGTGAATCATTTTCCTTTCCAAGTTTTTTATGACACTTTGTTCTTTGATTCAGAAGGTGAAGAAGTAAAGGAACCCTTGGAAGAGCTAGGTCCTTCATTTTCTGATGAAGTAGAAAAGATTATTAAAGAGACGAGTCTTAGGGATGATGTAATGGATGCTATTCCATTTGATGAACTCATCCAAGCCTTTGATGCTCTTGCACAACAAGAAGTGAACACGATAAGTTGTTTCGCTTTCCAAGATTTTATAATGCTTTATTTTATGATTTGGAAAGTGAAGAAGTATTAGAGGAGCCCTTGGATGCATTAAATCCTTCATGTTATGATAAAGGTAGTGACATGGTTGATAATATTGATGAGTTTATACATGTTGGAAGACGTAAGTGGGATGTGATTGGTTTTGATGAGGATCCCATTTATGATATGGAAGTATATCTTTGAATGTTGTCTTTAAAACAATCATATGATGTTCCTAATAATTTTGACATTTCGCAACAAGATGATGATATAATTGCAGAAGTTTTCCAAGCACCCAAGGATGACCTAGTGCAATGTTCTCCTAATGATTTTCGATCATACCTTGAGGATTTTGATGAGTATTCCTTTGAGCACTTGGATTTATTCAATGAAGAAGATTATCAAAGCCATTGTGCTCAAATATTGATAATTGTGAGGACATTGCTTGCCTGAAGCAGGATACTTGTGACAAGGTTGTCCAGATCCCTTTGATTGCTTTATCTCGTTATGTAACTAAGGATGCAGTTGGGGAACATGTCTCTTGTTTCAATTTTTCTTTAGGGTAAAACTTTATGTTAGAATTCAAGGGGAGGTTGAATGCCTTAAGAAGTTTTTATCTCAATCTTTCAGCTTTCCCTTGAGAAGTTGTCAGTTTCCCTCTAAGTTCTTGTTAATCCTTTCTCAAACCCCAGGGAGAGATGACGTCCAAGGTAATCAACCCTCATACTTTTTGAGATGGATTGATCACTTTTCTAGAAGGGTGACTTGGCATGATTTTGTCCCTCCCTCCCGCCTCCATGAGCTAGACTTTACGACTTTCTATAATATAATGCATGTTGTAACTCATGTTTATTTTGTACTTAACTTATCATTGTTTTGGTTTATGACGAAGCACAGAGGCACGTGTTATGATACATTGCTAGCATGGTTGTACTGGTTGTATACTTATACCTAGAATTTGACAAGTAAGTACAGGTGAGGTAGAATAGGTAGGAATTTTCATCCATTGTACATATCATTTCATATCATGTTAGCATAGTTGTAGTTGCATGTTTCATATTGTTGTGTTTCATTATGTATATATGTATGTTCATAATCATATGTTAGACTGGAGATGCTCTTATTTGTTTATTTTATCACAAATGGACGAGGGGTGATATCACCACCCTAGGTATTACTCATATCTTTTGTTGAGATTTAGCAGGCACAGGTCATACTAGAGATGTTGAGGTTCCCATCCACTCTACGGTGATCATATGTCCTCGAGTTAGAGCCAGATGTTATCCCCTAGCCTAGGTATAACTAAGGAAATTATGTCTCGAGGACCACAGGTCCTAGACATGGAGTATCGAGAGCTAGACGACTTAAGAATCGCCCTGGAGGGCCCCTCTTTTCTTCAGTGTAGTCCACATATCACCAGTAGCAGTACCCATCACACTAGCCTGGTCCTGAAGGAGCAGTGAATCTTGCTTAATGAGGTAATGAGTCTGAGTATCATGGTATGTATCACTCTGATTTTTGAAGCACTTGAACATGTTGTATTGAATCCTTCTTCATTTCATGACGTTTTCTTGGAAAGTATGTTCTTTGCCTTGTCCATACCTGGAAGGGTGACACGGTGCATGAGTAAGTTGATTTAACTTTAGGATGGGTTGCTACTGGGTGGATCTGTGAAAAGTCATCATCCATTCCCTCCATACTTACCACTTTCCATCTTTATTCCTTCCATATCCCCTATCCTTGTTTGGGCATTGGGATTGGTTGTGCTAGAAAGGGTTGTACCTTACCTCGTGGGAAGAAGGGGATAAAGGCCCAGAGGGTCAAAGTATATGGAAAGAGTTAAAATCCAATTTTGAAACCTTTGAGATACTTCGCTCAAGGATCTCCGACAAATCAGTGAAAATATTTTCAGTAAGAAAAGGGGACCCACAAGATAACACAAACACTCAAGGTATTAGTTGATGGATAGGAGGTCTCATCATGAGTCGGCCTATTATAACCATGGGCATGTAACGGTATGACAGTACCACCCATCTGGTTACCAAACTAGGGTATTTTCTCTTGGTGGCATAGCCAAGAGAAAGGGGGTCTCATCATGAGCCAGCCTTCTCATTTCTGTGAAATTTTTGTGGATAACATTATCACCTCTGGTCATCAAGCCTGGACAGTGGCCCTCAACTATTCCCTTGAAGCACAAGAGAAAAATATCAAAAGAAATAAAGATAAGAATAAAAGGCACTAAATGGGATAGGAAACAATTAAATTCATTACAAGGTGCAGCTCACCCTCCGCAAAGGCACCCACAGGTAAGACTCTACATTTCCCTGTTATCACATGCACCCCTTGCCTAAATATTTACCATGTCACCTCATACACTTACATGACTTGGACTAGGCTCCACCTAGGAAACACCCCAAACTTAAGAGAGGTTAGCCCAATAGGACATCCTGAGACCCTCTCCAAAACTAACTTGTCAAATTTCATAACGTATTTGAGCATTTGTTTGGGGTTAAGGGGGGTTTGATGCACATGTTTGGATAATTTAATTATTGGATGTGATTTACATGTTATGATCCTTGTGACTTATGAACCTCTGGAGGGCGTACTTGTTGTTTATGCAGGACCTTGCCCGGTGGATAGGTACACATGAGGGAATGATAGGCTAGGACCTTCATGGGGGCTCAAATCCCACAGATGGATGCTTAAACCCTAGCCAGGGGTAAGAAGAGATTGAAGGCTTGCACCAGATGACAGAAGGACGTTTCCTTTGAAGGCATTGTGGAAGACCTAAACCTAAGGTCTCATGCTCCTCCCACCTGAACGTTGTCCTTAGGAAGCCTTGGACATCACCTTTGCATCCCTAAACGTCACCTGTCAGATGGGGTTGTCACTTTGGAGGCATTCATGAGGCTATTGGCACGTGTGGGAAAATTTTAGGCCTTTGGAGGCCCAGTGTTTTTGTTCCTAACACTTGTGCCCCGGAAAATATTTTTCTTCACAATTATAGCAAAGACCCTTCAATTAGCATTCATCCATTTCAACCCTAGTTAGTTTCTGGACCTTGAGGGGAATGACAGGGGGGTTAGGACTAGTAGGTCGAGAGCGACAAACAAAAGAGGGCTTTTTGTTTTGGTAGAAAACAACTTGTTGGGCCTCTTTAGCACGTGTAGTAGCTTCCAACCAATTCTGAGGGCGAGCCATGAGAACCTGGGATTAGATTTCATCCTTGAGGCTACTAATAAATAATTCACATAAGTACGCATCAGAAATGCCCTCTGTTCAAAAGGCCAAATGCTCAAAAGTAGTGATAGAGTCTTCCATTGTGCCTGACTGTTTAAACTTGGTCAAACGACCGAGATAGTGGGTATCAGTATCAAAGCAGGCATAGAGATCTGTAACAAACTGGGTCCAAGAAATATACCCCTGTTAAGCCCTAATATTGGCTCATTATCCCTTAATTGGGGCATATTAGATTAGTAATGCTATTTTATTTATGTCGGCTCTAGGCCATTAGTGGTAATTCAGATTAGTAATGTTATTTTAATTATGTCGACTTTAGGCCATTATTTGTAATTATACCTCCTAGTCTCCTATATATACCAAGGAGACATTTTCATTTTGAATCATCTTG
>JZKD02S1147952.1:85856-97123 GCA_000966675.3 Picea glauca | reverse complement strand
GGTGAGGTCTCTTCATGAAAGGGGACCCATGCGTGGGTATATAAGGCCCTCATTCTCATTCATATCATATTCTTACACATCATTATTAAATATATTTACTATACTTAAATGGATTATTGCATACTGTCCTATTTATATTGGATATTTACATAGTAAACCAACTTGGTCCACCATAGTGGTATCAGAGCCTTGTCACTGATCGTAACCATCGACCATATAAGCTTTTGGCCACACTTATTCAGACTTTGTCTATATTGGCTTTTAGCCAAACCCTATCTTATCACAGTTTCTCTGAGCATCTGGTCAATGACCACAACCGGCCTTTGGCCATTCGAAATTCAAATTTCGTTGAAGAAGAAGGTGATTCCACTACAAATTCAAAAGTCCAAAAGAAGCATATATTCATGAAATTGTAAGGATCAAATTTACCAATCTATTGAAGAACAATTATTATTCATATTTCCATTAAAAAAATAATAATAAAAAGAAGGAAATATTCCGCTGCAAATTCAAAAAAAATTAATAAATAAATAAGGAAAATTCAACACTGAATTTGACAGAAATTGTTGTCTGTAGAGTCATTAAATAAATTGTAGTCATTAGATAAGTTGCAGGGCCACTGCCAATTCCGTACAAACATAATTTTAATTTGTGCAGTTCGTACGATTATAATTGAGGATTAACATATTCCTTACAAAATTACCGTGCCGCTGTTAGTACAACCGTCCTATTGCAATCCGTATACAACTGCCGATTTTTTGTTGTTGTTCGTACAATCTGCCACCCGACCATCGTACCATTCGCTTCATTGTCCGTACTGTGGTTGAAGTGTTGCAACTATACAACCGTACAGTTGAAAGATAAATTAGATTCTGTACATATGATCATTGGAAAAAATTCCGTACAATCTATGATTTAAATTTTTTTATGATTGTGTTATCCCTACCGCCGCAACCGTACATTCATTCAACACATTAACAATGTTTGCCATGACTAATAGTGAAACCATATATTGAAGTCCCATTTAGTTATAAATAATTATAAAAGTGATAAGATTAAAAGATATGTTTAAAGTGAGAAGACCAAAATAATTTTTTAAAGTCAACTAAAAAATTCTATACTTAAGTTTATAAGTTTCCTTTTGGTGGGTTTTATATTAAGGGTCCATAAGGGACTATTAAAATTTAATAATAAAAAAGGAGATACAAATATTTAAAAATGTTATATAAGTGTATAAAAGTGAAAAGTTCATATATATTATTATGCCGAAGGCATTCTTTAGTGTTAAGTTTTCTGAAACCATTTTTTGGTTTTTTCCACCATTTTCCTCCATTTGTCCAGTACTTTGAAACCACTATTGCAAATACCATAGATGCGATGTTGTCTTCTCTGGTTTTTAATTATGCCCCGTCTGACATTTCGCATTGACTTCGTCTTACAGTCGGCGACAAATGTTGTATACATACCTTCCAAGAAGGTAACAGTAAATTTGTCAAAGTGATCACGTGGGCGTGCACAACCAAGCATTCTTTGTTGACCCGTAATTCTTCGTTGCCCCGGAATCGAATCAGAGGGATGAGCCGTCTAACTTTTTGGCTACAGGTGCGATTTTTTCCCTGAGGATCAAGGAAGCATATACTGAATCTATCAACGATGTAGGTATCAGAATGAGGAAGAATAACATTTTAAAACGTTGCATTTTCTTCACAAAATTCCACATTTGTCCCGCCATTGCTATCGTCCACATGAAATTATTCACAGTACACACATGTTGGACAAAAGTAAGTAATGAATTCTTGAAAAGAAATTACAGATACCACATGGTGATTGTAATATAGTGCGGGAATTAAAAAGTAATGAAATTTTTAAACAGACTCATGTGTTGCTACCGTCGTCGTCATCGTTTGATTGTCGTTGTATTTTTCTTAGGAAGTTCTTCGTAGATGATTCTGATATTCGTCTGTGTTTTTATATAAAAATAAAATGAGAATTGTGTTGGGATGCACCACTTTATTCCAATGCTCCACACATGATGACTTCATAATGGGTTCACCATGCCGCATACGACATCTCCCAAAAACACACACAACAACTTTGGTTGTAGGAGCATGAATCTCACCACAACAGGACACGTCGCGACACGACACGGTGCCCGCCACCCACCTGAGCAATCAATATAGTTTTTTCACAAATCAAAATGCGCCATTATAGAGGATAGAATTCATGATGCAGGCGTGACCATTTCGGTTGTGCTACATCCTATTTTATTTCAATTTTAAAATTAGTTCAACTATAGTTTTTGGGGGTTCAAAGAAAAAACTAATGCAGTTTAAACGTTTTTATTCAACGCTTCATCATACTTGAACATGTATCGATTCGTCAGCACCAAGCACAAGACTTTTCCCAGAAAAAAAATAAAAAAAAATAAATTTATTTTAAACGTTATACAAATTGATTTTTCTCCGACGGTTTTTTTATGGGGACATTTGTCAAAATCTGGTAAATAAAATTGTCAGTTTTGTAGATTTGAGTGATTATTTTTGTATACTCCGAGTGGTCAAGGAGTTTTTAGCATGTTGATTCCATTTCTGCATTCATAAATGGATTTTAAACAACAAAAAATAGAGATTTCTAACAGATTTATGTCACTGGATTCTGACTTAAAAAAACCATTTCCTAGAATAGTTAGACAATGGAAAAAAATAAAGCACAAGACTTTTCAGATATAAAGTGGTTTAAACATTTTATATTTTTTTATTATATTTTTCTGATATGTATTGTTTAAAATTTCTTTAAAAATTTAGAAGAATGGTTAAAATTCTAAATATTAGTTGTTGAAATTGTACAATCTAGATATAATAAGTATTTTTTAGACATAAAATCTATAAAAATATAATTTAAATAATAGAAAATAGAAATTTCACCAACAATTATATAACCACCTTGTGGTAATATTTACTTTAAAAAACCATAAAATATAATATTTAAACTGTCCTCCAAATACTTCTCATCAACTATATATTGACATGTTAAACGCAGGTCTATTCTTTAAAGTCCAGGTGGAGCGTGAACGACAACCAGTCGTATGTGGAAGCTTTGGTTTTTGTTTCAGACACTGCTGCCATCGCCTGCTTTCACAACACCGGCCACGTCGATCCCTCGGTCATGAGTATCGAGATTCTTCAGCTTCATCCAAAAGCTTATTATTTTGGGCCACAGTGGGGGAATACTCTCATCTTTAGGAATGCTAAGAGGATCGACTGTGGAGTAAGCGACCATGGCGTATACGGGGAGTCTTACAATGTCAACCCCTGGGGTGGCGATCACTTTTGGTTTTCGGATGATGAAGCTGATGTTGTGGAGAAGACCTTGGCTCGCCGGCGCAGGAGTTCAAATCCCATCCGATATACCTCTTTAGCCCCTAATTTTTATCCTGAAGCAATCTATCAGTCTTCTTCAAGAGGCAATGGGGTTGGGCAAGTCATGAATTATTTGTTTAAGGTTGAACCCAACTCGAAATATTCTATTTGGCTGCATTTCGTAGAGATCGAGGATGGCATGAGAAATGCAAGGCAAAGGATATTTGATGTGTTGTTGCACTGAACAGGACAATGACCATTGATGGAAGAACTCTAATGCTTAACTTTAAGCCCCAACGACAGAGCATTGCGATGGTGAATGCTATTGAGATCTTCCATGTTATTTAAATTGAAAAGAGAACCATTGATACAACAGGTATGCTCAACAAACCAAAAAATATGTCGTTTTTTTTCCCTTCTTACATGCTTCAAAGCTATAGACATCACTCTTTTCATCCACTTTCAACATGTATGCATATTATGAAGAAAAAACAAGAGAAATGTTGTATGAGAAATTATATGTAAGCAATCTATCAACAGACTTCATCTAATTGATTCTCTTCAGAGAAACACAGGGCATGGAAATGTCACATTGAAATAAGATGAAGGGTAAGGAGWTAAGTTTGATTGCTTACCTGGTGCAATGTAGCAATARGAGCCTGGAATGGAAGACAATTGGTAATATTTTTACCATATACTTTTAGGTCTTGTGTTATTAATTTGTTTTATTACATTTAAGAAAAGATGAATCTTTAACCAATTAGAAATAATTTTAAATCTTATTGCACAACTAAAAAGTCTTATAGTTTAGTCTTAATAATACTTGAATTTTAGAACTTTGAAAATCATTAGAGAGCTTTAAACATTTTATTCCAAATTTATAATGTCATTTGATTTATTTGAGAAAAACAAATTTACTCAAAATTCTTAATGTCATTTAGGTGTGGCAGAGGGGAGTCTCCATGATCCCAGAGGAAACAAGATTGTCTACTATGCCTAGGAGCTTTGAAACATTTCAAACAATCTTTTTGAAGCCTATTTGTTGTGGAGGCTTCTTTGCATCGCAAAGGAAGAATGCTTTAGAACATTAATAACTTTAGGGGACTATGTTGGTTATCACAGTCATGATAGACCAAGCAGTGTCGGGGGGAAACAAACTGAGTACACTCATCTCAAGGATAAAAAAAAATCTCCCTCGTTTCGATCAGGTCTTGTTCTTTCATATAAAAAGAGCATTGAATGGTGAGAGAAACCACTAGACCAAGGTGGCCTCCTACCTAAGCCCTGGATTATTGATTAAAAATAGGGTGCAGGACCTTGGCCCCATACCTTAACTAATTTTCATGCATCTTATTAATTTGCATTCAATGTCAATATATAGTTGGACGCGATGTGGGAAGGACGACACGCGGTCTCCACAATTCTCACACTTGCTTTGTATGGATCTTGTCAAGGCTATTCAATGCATTATGTTGGAACCTCTATTGATAATGGGGAGCGGCGTGGATTTTTCTTTAGCAGATTCAATTTGGAAATTGTGGAGTGGGAATGGGTTATTTGGTAATGAGGTTGGTCAGGATTTAGGTTTGTTCAAGATTTAGGGGAGTGTGAAGGACTCTGGTGTGGGATCGATGTGTCTTTAGTTGGAGATGCTCAAGGGCATCCATGGATGGTGGTTTCCGGTTGTGCTGGGAATTCAATGTTGGTAACCTCTTTCACTATGGCCAGGAAACCCCTGGTCTATCAGTTCATTTTTTTAGTGTTGGTTTGTCTTGGTGTTTCTTATGACCCTGTTCAGTTTAGACAAGATAATATTCCTCTGTTTTTGTTAGTTTTTTATAGAGTTGGAATTGGTAATTCTTGCCTACGGATTGTTCGGCCTGGTCTCTCTTCATTAAGTTGAACTATACAAAGATTGTTTGATTCAGACATGGATAACCTAGATTGGAAGGAGATTCGTCGAATTATTTGCAAACATGAAGAAATTACACATGCCAACAACAATGCTTTCATGCACATTTCCTCGAAAATCACAAAGCTGGAGTAGGCCAATATCACGAATACTGCCAACATAATGAATCTCCTCCTCCTACAAAAATAATGGATATACTCTTTAGAAGTTGAATGTAATAGGCTTTGTTCTTTGATTCTCTCTCAACGTCTAGATTTTTTCTCTCTCACCTCCAAGAATCACAGTTCCAAGAATTCGTTACAAGTAGATTTAAGGGAAGATGAAATTGTTGGTCAAATTCATGATCCTATAGAGGTTGAAGAAATAACCCCCCCTCATTTAGTTGAGGGGAAGGAAGCTTAAGATAATGTACCTCCTTGATTGTGAACATCGATCAATCATAAGTATGAGATTCATTGATACATTACATTGGTGTGCTTTTATTACATGGGTCGCATCTTCCTCGCATTTATTATTGAGGTTGGTGTGTTTTTATTACATGGGTGACATCTTCCACGCAGCGACTATGGCGGTTGAGTGTAACAGTCCATGCATACTGTGTCTGTACAGTTTCTTGTGCCAGCGGCCTCCACATCACTTATTCAACGTCACTCCTTTAGACGAATAAAAGACAACGCAGAGGGAGACGCGAATAGCGGGTGGATAAGATTGTAAGGATGGTGGGGCTTATAAATTTCTTCAACATCCCATCAAGTTAAGAGAATTTCTCCTTCAAGTCAAATAATGGGGAAACACCTGAAGCGTAATTGTTATTGTGAAGATAGGGCAAAGTCGAAGAGTAGTCCAAGAGAATTTGTCCTTGGCATATCTTATGGCGGCGAACTAAATCTGGGAGGGAAAAGAGGAAACATTGACGAAATGGAGGGTACATAATCGAGGAATTGAATTTGGCTTGGGGTTTTTTATGCAATAAACTGAGGCATCGTAGCTCAACTGTTTTGTAAGAGATGAGCCATATCTTCCCTATGGTTTTGTGCATTCGGATTTCGGACCACCAAACTCCCCCATTTTCAACTCCTAATTTTATAATAAATTTGTTTAAAACTAATGTACATAAAAAAATATTTTTATTTTTATTTGTTTATGCTATACTATATAATTGAATCTATATTATTTTGAAAATTTATGTATTTATAAAATTATTAAAATAAATAATAAATTTGTTTAAAACCAATTTACATAAAAATATGTTTTTTATTTTTGATACTATATTATATATTATATAATTCAATTTAGATTATTTTGAAAATTCATGTATGTATAAATTTATAAAAATAAAGTATGATTTGAAAATTATATTATAATAATAACTTATTAGATAAATAGATATTGAAACAATTTATATAAAAATGTGAATCCAAACCAATATAAGATGTTTCATCCATTACCATAAAATATTCAGAAGAAACAAATCCATTCCAATTCAATGTAAGATGCTCTATCCATTACCATAAATTAATGTTGATTTGTAGCTAAATTTAAGTAGGGAACTCTTTTCAATCATTTATATTTAGAAATAAAGTAATAACCCATTGTTTCTAACATTTTCAGTTCTCTTTTCATCGAATTCATGACATTATGGTTTTTATTGTAAAATGGAAATTTTTTAAGTTTTGGTTTTAATGTGTAAATCTTTTGGTCATATCGAATAACGCTAAATATTTTTAAAATATGCATGAGATCGTTCCAACGGTGGTCATCGACTAATTCATGCAAGGATGTGAATGTGTTTCAATTAAAATGCATCCTAACTTTTTATGTTATTAGGAAAGCCTTGCACCAGAAAACAATGAATGTACACAACTTTTAATAAACACTATTATCTGTAAACTATTATGCGCTTGTTGCTGAATGGTAGCGGGAGGAGAGAACTAAAGATATCCAACAACTAGGTGAATATAAGCAATATTTAAAAAATGGTTCTGTTGTACAGTTGCTCAAGAAGGAAGGTTGGACACTTGTTGAGAGCTCTAAGGATGGAACATAAAAGTTGAGTAGGTTGGCATTGCAAAGAGAATGTAAAACTCTTCCAAGTGAGTTGTACGTTACAAATTTTCTAATATGTTCCATCTTTAGTCTTCATTTATTTTACAATGTTTGATACACTGCTTTCATAATGATCTATTTGCTACTTCTGATTATCTATCAAATATGAAACACTTATAAATTGAGTGATAATAAATCAGTGATTTTTAAATCGCCATATATTATTAAAAAATAAAAAATATTATAAACTTGTTCATGTTATTACATAAATAACATTAAACTTATTATATATTAAATTTTATAAACTTATTATATATAAATTTTATATAAGAAAACAATGAATATTATAACCTTGTTGATATTATTACATAAATACCATTACATTTATTATATATTAAATTTATAAACTTATTATATATTAAATTTTATAAACTTATTATATATATTAAATTTTATAATATTATTATTATATATTAAATTTTATAAACTTAATATATATTAAATTTTATAATAATATTATATATATATAAACTTTATATATAAAAATAAAGATTAACATATATAAATATATATTATATTAAAAACTATTATTCTTAAAATAAATAAAAATATATATTTATATATATATATATAAAAATAAATATATATATATATATATATATATATATATATATATATATATATATATAACTATTATTTTTATAATAAATAAGTGCAACAGGCTACAATATAGTGCTTCTGAAGATAATAAAATAAATTTTATTCAAATCTATGTAAACTTATCGAGTTTAACTCGTTCTTATAATTAAAATATGTCATTAAGAAAAAACCTAAGACAAGTTTAACCGTATGTGAAATCACATCTGCCAAAAAAATTGATGGGAGTCTGCCCCACCAATGCCAACAAGCTACCCGAACAAGCCTCCCACCAGATCCATTGGGTTTCTAACCCCTCATATATCAATTAACTTATCAAAAGAATTAAAAATGGTTTCATAACTACACATTTGAAAAAATAAGAAAAAAGAAAAGAAAAAAAAGTGTCTTATTTTTTCATAGGTCAATGGATTCATTTCAAGTGACTTGGTTTATATAGAATTGATGGGTAAAGTGTCTCCATTCAATGTGTTTTGGAAGTTGTGAAAAACAATTAATTCAATATGAACACATGTATGGTTTTTATTTTATATTTGTTATAAAATTATGTTATCAATAGAATTGTACCTTATAAGAAAGTGACACTCATCTATAGTCATGTCAAAATTAATTTCAAACCTTGAATGAAGTGAAGGCTGCTATAACACTATCAATTTATTGACCAATCAGGGGTCATTAAAATACTAATTTTGTTATATTGAAAAATAATTTGTTTTATTTGTTATGTTCAACATTAAAATTTATACACATTTTTTAAGTTAACGTAAAACTAATATAAAAGTTAATGCCAACTCATTGCTATATACTACTTAAGTTAATATAAAATAATTTTCTATTATCATATCATAAATAGAAATACAAACATAATGAAAGAGACATGTACAAAACTATCAATTTTCATAAAAACATGATGAAAGAAACATACACAAAACTATCAATTTTTTTTATTATTAATAACAATTTTAATTTTGTTTTTATTACTAATTTTAACTTTACATGTTAATATCAACATAAAAAGAAATAATAACTAAAATAATAAATAAAAATTTCAAATTACTATCAAACTCAATCTTGATATAATGAAATATTTTTGTAAGTAAAAAATAATTTCAAAGTACTATTATAATAATAAAATTGGTATAAAACATATTCTTCAATCAATACAATTTTAATGTAATCAATTTTTTTTTTTTTATTAATATCAAACCAAATCCCAATATAAAAATAGAGCAGTATAATAATACTTAAATTTGGGTTGTGGATGATGAGATTTGACTTTTGGGTTGTGGATGATGAGATTTGACTATGGAGGACCATTGCCCTAGTGGTTCTCAACACTTTCACTTTAACTGTACATGAACAAGATTTGTATTTTGTCTTTATTGGTTTATGCAAAGAATCATCTGTATCTTCTCTTTATTGGTTTATGCTTTTAACAAAGAAATTTATTGGTTCATTGGTATTTATGCTTTATTGGTTCATTACTGAGATTTAAAATTGAAATTTTGGCTCTTGTTTTAACAATGAATTTGGCTGATTTCATGAAGTCGATTCAACTTTAATGTAAAACTGAAATTTGAAATTCTTAAACCATAAACTAATCTATGTCTTTTTCGCCATTTCTGATTATATTCGGATACAAATATTTTTGGATAAGATTTAGAAGACATTAAATATTGTACTACTAAATATTATATTAAATTTTATATATTTTAAATACAAATATATATATATATATATATATATATATATATATGGAATAACAATATAAACATATTTATATATGAAAGAATAATATAAATTTTATAAATAGAAAGTATATAAAAAATAGAGGAAATATATAAACTTAAAATATGTATTTAGAGATATGTTTCGAGGGAAGAGGGAAGATAGATGGTGTTTTAGGGGCTTTATGTAAGGTCTTCGCTTATGGATGGTAGTGGACACAATGTTTAGGTGGTTAGAAAGGGTTGAGATAAAAGATTGCAATGTCAAAAGTTGTTTGTTTGCTCAATGAACCGAGTGGTGAACCTCCATGTTTCTATGTTTCATTTATACAAGTTGAGACACTTTGGGGGCATGAGCCAAACATCACCCAAATAATGAACCAACTCTGGGCATGAACCAAACACTCAACTTCAAATACATTTATTTTAATTACAATGTTTGTATAATCTCAATTAACAGTATTAATATGAAATACCCCTCAAAGCTTTTATAATCTCAATTAACAACATTAATATGAAACCTTCTTAATGAAACCTCCCTTGAATTACTTTGGCATTTTCATTCACTTGAATATGCTAGTTATAAAAAGGTTATATAAGTGTGAAAAAGTGAAAAGTTCATATATATTATTATAAAAAGGTTATATAATTGTGGAAAAGGTAAAAGTTCATATATTATTATTAATTAACTAAATAAAAAACAAAGTGATAATATTTATAAAAGAAAAAGTATTAAACGTTTAAAAAACTTAAAAAAGAAGTTAAAATAGAGGTTAAGAGACTACGTGAAGTTAAGTATTAGAGAGTTTAAGTGGAGGTTAAGGCACTACCTGAAGTTAAGTATTAGAGTGGGACCTTTACTAATTAATGGATAAAAGGAAAAAAGAAAGGCTACTTTAAATTTCGAAAAATTATAAAAATTATAAAAAGCTTTTTATTAAAAAATAAAGGAAAGGTAAAGAGAATTATATATATATATATATTCTATAAAGAGTATTATTAAAATATTATTGGAAGATTTTAAGAAGAGATATAAAAAGTGAAAACATCATATATATATATATATATTTTAAGAAAAGTATAAATGTGAATTTTAAAAGAATTTATTTTGTGGAAGGAAATTGTAATTAAAGATTCTCATAGTTCCAAATTGAGGTTATGTAAAGGGGATTATACTTTAAATAAAGTATCAAAGTATTATTGAAAATATTTTTATAAGGGTATTAATTAATCTATTAAAAAAAAATAAAGAAAATGAAGAAATTAAACATAATAAATTAGAGACAAGAACAACAACATGGCGGAAAAGGCATAATAGTCAACACATTCTTATTCACTCCAATGTTACATATTTATAGTACAATGGGTGATGTCACCTCATAGAGAGATTTGCTCTAGATCCTAAAATCATGCATGATGACTAGGCTAGGCAATCTTAACTAACTCATTAATCATCACTTGAGGATATATTACTAATATCCTAAATGAATAATATAAATATAGGTGACAATTTAGACTTAGTGATTGGTAAAGGTAAGCCATAGGCTAACAATCCCCCCCTCAATC
>JZKD02S1147952.1:45943-70543 GCA_000966675.3 Picea glauca | reverse complement strand
AGCTATTTATGATAAGGAAGTTTTTGTTGGGTTTTCTTTCCCTAGAGGGTTTCCCAGGATAAATGTTGTGTCTCTTGTGAATGTGTATTTCTCAATGATCTTGTTCTTATTATGCCCTTATCTATTGAAATGAAAAGAACTATAATAATGGCATAAACATTAACAGATTGTCTCCTTCCCGAGAATGTAATGCCTCCACTGGCAACCGACTTGCACAATGGAGTACATTTATTTGTTGTAAGTAGGGTACTTATGGATTACATCTGATAGTGTCTCACTATGATAGGCCATGGGGTGTCTGTGCTGAGTGAGAACTGTGCCCACAACATAGTCTGAAGCATCTGTCTCGATCTCAAAAGGTTGTTGCAGGTCGGGTAATGAGAGTGTTGGAAATATTGTCATTGATGTCAATAGTCGAAGTGTTGATCTTTAATGATGAAGTACATCAGTTGAGATTATCATAGATGTCAATAGGTATATCAATCAACAAAAGATGTCAACTGTGTGGAGAGATAGACAACGCAAGATCAAAAGGAGGAGCGACGTGGGTCGTCGATCCGACAAGAGTGGAATATTGGATATCGGGAAATCAGGAGTTGAAATAAGGGAGGTGCTCTAACCTCTAAAATACCAAAACACGAAATCAAAATTAGGTCCAGACCATTAGATCGAGGAAATTTGAAAACCATTGATCTGCTTTGATAAGTCTCAGCATCCATCGGATTAAACCTGATTCCCGTCAATCGTCAGATCATCTCAATGTGGAAGGATAGGATAAGTGAGGTAAAGAGGTTGTGAGTTCAAAGTGATGAAACCTCATCAACCGTCAGATCACCGAGGCTATGGATTTTTGATCTATCATGAAGCATTTTCAAAGTTTCACGGTCTTCGAGCGAGGCAACTCATATCAGGAGTTCACGATATGCGAAATTGTGACGCACTCTTCTGGCTTGGCCCATGGTCGCAGATAGTGGTCACATAGTCGAAATATGAGGTTAAGGAAGGAGATAGCATTGCTAGCCTTCATTTCAGCATTTCAGATACCGAGAGTTGGAGGAGTTAAGGAGACTCATGACAGAATCCCCGAAGTGCAGAATTGTCAGGAGCTTTGTGGATAAGCTCTTGGTCACCACCGATGGTCACGAGAAGGGAAGGATCTAGTGCAACCAAGCTCTATTTCAACGATCTCTACATGGAGTGTCGATACCCTTCATCACAAGAATGCCGAAATGCGAAATCACGATAAGATAAGGACCGTCAATTTGGAGGACATAACGAAGACCGTTGGATCAGGGATGTGGGTCAGTGAACCATGTCAACAAGGACATGTGGCATAGTAAGAAACTGACAAGTTTCAAGTTGATACATCATTTCAGGTACGTGAAAATCATGAATATGAATGACATGTGGTAGTTAATAGGCTTGTGACACGTCAACAAGAGACATCAGCAAGTTACGTCACAATAAGAATCCCGAAATTACGACAACCATCCATCTCAATGCATGATTAAGTCATAGTCTTCGATCTACAATAGTGGAAGGATAGTGTAAGGATTAAAAACTAACCATTGATCTGGTTCAGAGATGTAATGTGAGGCGTCCGATCATTTCGGCGATATCATAATCAGGATTTTTGAACTATTGGACGTCATGAAGACTCAATGGACAAAGCGCTGAAATCCTGACAACCGTCCATCTCAGTGGGTAATTGAATCACGAGCGTTGATTCTAATAAAGCACTCAAATCGTGCACTAGGTCTAGCGCTTGGTCACCCCAGTTGGTTGTATGGTTCCGAGAGGTAATATGAACTATTTGTTTGTTTCGGTGATTTCATGATTGTGAGTTTAGTAAAGTGTGAAGTCACGAAGACTCGAATGTCTAAATGTTGAAACCCCATCATCCGTCTATCTCGTCAGGAGGATGAATCATGGGCGTTGAACTGAGAAGTTCTCAAATTCTCATTTGTTCTAAATTGCCTTAAGTGTGAGGTCACTGCCATTGGTCATATTTTAAAGAGGTTTGACATTGCAGAGTGTAATGCGTTGCTGAAATTGCTAAGCCAGTGGTTTTGTAACGCACGGTCATGTGAAATGGCTTGAAGGAAGCGCCTCCATGAAATCTGATCTCTGTGAAGTAAAAGAGATTTGATATCAAGTATAAAGGATTAAATTGATCCATGACTGTGATCAATTTATGAAAAACCTTCACGGTATAATGAACTGATACACAGTCATGATTAAAAGAGAATAAATCATGAAAATATGAATAAAGAATAAAGAGGAAAAATGATATTAATTGAAGTTAAGATTATCGTTTTAAATGAAAAGGTACAATGGTTCAAATAAAGGGACACATTGTTTTAAATTTCACACCAGTTTGAAGATTATATAAATGAGAAAAAGTGGTGAGAATAAAGTGTCTCTGCAGTCCAGATCAGAAGATAAAAAAAATGAAGCAGATTCCAGGAAGAAAAGATAATACCTATGCATTAAGGGTGGTTGGGTGGTGCAACGACAGGTTGGTGCCTGCAAAGGGAGTTGGTTCTTTCTTGTCAGTTGTAGCTGACTAAATAAGGGGTCACAACCTCCTACCAGTTGGTGCAGGTAAACCAGAGTGTGGGTGCATCCTGATCAGTTGGTGTTGATCAAAGAGGAAGTACATCTTCCTTCTATGTAACATGTAAAACACATTTTCCAGTTAATAGAAAAGAGTTTGTGGTTTTCCCATTTGGGTTCCACGATAAATACTGTGTTAAAATTATGTTTGCATTAATAAATGAAAAATTGATATAATTGTTGTGTCACTGATTCACCCCCCCCCCCTCTCAGTGATAGGATCTGATCCTTCAATTGGTATCAGAGCAGGTTTTTTCAACATAGTCTAACAAACTTGAAGGTAGATATTGAAGATGGATCAACAAGAAGGAATGTCTAACAACAAAGCACCATTGTTCAATGGAGAAGGCTATGCTCTGTGGAAAATAAGAATGAAAAAATTCCTGTTGGCGCTTGGTTTTGATATCTGGCAATCTATTGTAGACGGTTACATTGCACCGACTACTCCACCCAAAGATTCTGGAGGAAAGAAAATCTGTAATGATAACTCAAGAGCAGTTAATGGAATTCTAGCTGGGTTGACTAACTCTATATGTGTGAAAGTTATGCATTGCAAATCGAACAAAGAAATCTGGGACAAATTGGAGGTTGTATATGAAGGAGATGACAAAGTCAAAGAAGCCAAACTACATACCTATAGAACTCAATTTGAAAACCTGAAAATGAAAGAAGAAGAAAATATTGTTGAATACTTTCACAGGGTAGATGAAGTGGTCAACTCAATTAGAGCGACAGGAGAAGAAGTTACAGATAAACCCATTGTGAAAAAAATACTAAGGTCATTACCAATGAGATACGATGCAAATATTTCCTCAATTGAATATAGATCCGATTTAATCTCACTCACAGTTGACCAACTCCATGGGATTTTTACAACATATGAAATGAGAACAGAAAATAATAAATCAACAAAAGACGAAACAACTTTCAAAACATCCAAGACAAAGATAAATCAGAAGCAAAAACCGTAATCCTGTCATCATGAATAATCTGATGTGGAGGAAGCCAACTTCATTAGAAAACTTCAGAAAGGATCAAGGAAGTAGAAAGGAAAGCTTCCTTTCAAATGTTTTAATTGTGGCAAAGTTGGTCATTTTGCATCCAAGTGTCCCTATCCCAAGGAGGACCTTGAAGAGAAAGAAAACAAAAACAAACAATACCAGAAGAAGGAAAAACCCAACTACAAGAAAGAGTTCTACAAAGGGAAAAATAATTTATACTCAAAGAAGAAGACAACAACTCATCAGAGTCTAGTGACAATGATGAATCTGATGATGATGAAGTTCGTTTCTTAAGTATTGAAGAATCTAATGAGATGGAAAAAATTAAACATGAGAAGGAGTTAGAAGATGAAGCAGAAGTTAATATGGAGGAAGAACTTCTCAATGCCTTAGATGAATTAAGAAAATACAAAACCAGATATAGACAGTTGAAAAGTTTTGTAGTTGAACAGAAAGAAAAATATGAACAAGAAGAAAAGGAGATGGAAAAACTTAGGAACAATCTGAAAAAACAAATCTTAGAAGCAAATAAGATCGAATAAAGTCTAGAAAAGTCTCTTGAAGAAAAAAAAATAACTGTTGAAAGGATGGAGGCATAAATAGTTCATCTGAAAAAGGAAATGGATGCAAAAACCATTCAAACAAAAGCTGAAAATAACCTTAAATTATTAGATAAGACTATTACAACACAAAGGGATTCTGGAAATAAAAATGAAATAGGTTATTCTCAGAAGGAAAACCATGTTAACTCAAAATCCTATGCATATGCTCTTCACAGTACATTCAAGAAGAAAAATGAAGAGAAGATAAGTAATGATCAGAACTCTAGAAGATTACCTCCACCCATCAGAAAAGAAGGCAAGACAATACCAAAGAAGTTTTACCAAAATAGGTATCCTCAAATTTTTTCTGGTTATTGCTCTGCATGCTCTAATTTTGGACACAAAGCTATAAATTGTAGATCACATAGAAAGAAAAATCTAAAGGTTAAGAATTATATCCTTAAGGATAAACAAGCAACAAATCGAGTTAAGAGCAGAAACTATAACTCCTTTGAACCTCTACAAGAAGGGGACTTACGATGCTTCAGATGTCATAACCATGGACATAAATCCATTAACTGTAGACTAATGGAAGTCTCAGAACAACCCAAGTTCATTAGAGAGCAGAAGAAACTTTGGAGAGTAAAAACATCGAAAAGGGAATGTCTTATTGCCCTAAAAACTTAAGATGAAAAGGATCTTTGGTATGTTGACCGTGGATGCTCGAAACATATGACAGGTAACAAGGATAAGTTTTTAGACTTAAAGAAATAAAAAGTTAAAGTTACATTTGGTGATAATGCCTCAAGTAACATACTCGGGAAAGGCACTGTGAGCTTGGGAAAAGACAAAGCTAGAAATGTACTATTGGTCGATAAATTGAAGCCTAGTTTATTAAGTGTTAGTCAAACCTATGATCAGGGATACTTCTGCATCTTTGATTCCAAAAAATGTGATATTAGGAGAGAAGACACCGAGAAATTAGTTGCTACTGCTCCTAGAACTCCTGAAAAATTACATATACTAGATGCAAAATTGGATGAGGAGTGTCATATAAATTCTGTAGATGAAATTTGGCTATGGCATAGGAGGTTGGGGCATATTAACTTTGACAATCTTGTGAAATTCAGCAACCTTGGTGCAGTAAGAAACTTGCCAAAAATCATAAAACCCTCAAATGCTATGTGTAGACACTGTCAACTAGGGAAGCAAACTAGGGTAAGGTTCAAAACAAAAGAATACACAACCTCTAAACCTTTATAGCGTGTTCACATTGATATATGTGGACCTACGAGAACCAAGAGTCTACAAGGAGAGTCTTACTTTATGTTGTTCATTGATGACTTTACTAGAATGAGTTGGATATGTTTTCTCAAAGAAAAATCAGAAACACTCAACAAGTTCAAAGCCTTTAAAACCCTTGTTGAAAATAAAAGGGAGACAAAAATCAAATGTCTTAGATCAGAAAATGGTGGTGAATTCACCTCAAAAGAGTTCGATGTCTTCTGTGAAACTCATGGAATAAATAGACAATTCTCTGCTTCCAGAACACCTCAACAAAACATGATTGTTGAAAGAAAGAACATAATAATTTAGGAGGCTGCAAGGACTATGCTCAATGAAGCAAAATTGTCAGATGGATATTGGAGGGAAGTTGTAAGCACAATTGTATACATATTGAACAGAGGTCATATCAGGGTTAATAGTGATAAAACTCCTTATGAACTATGGTTTGGAAGAGCTCCATCGATGAAATACTTCAAAGTCTTTGGAAGTAAATGCTACATCAAAAGACTAGATGAGAGTCTTGGAAAATTTGATGCCAGATCTGATGAAGGTATTTTTCTTGGATATGATTCAAACAAGAAGGCATACCGATGATAAAATCTTAGATCACATAAGATTGTTGAAAGTGCATATGTCAAGGTGGATGATCTAAAAACGATACGGATAAAAAATCAAGAGACCATATCTAAAAATAAAGATGAAGATGATAATGAGACATTCGGCACACAACTAAAAGAAGTAGAAGAGAATAAAAAATAAAGGGAAGAAGATGATATGGATACTAGTGAAAGTGAAGAAGATAGTGAAAATATAGAGATAAGAGAAGAATTCCCAAGAAGAGATACAAAGACACCCTCAAGAATTATTCAAAAAAATCATTCTGAAGAACTGATTATTGGAGATATGAATGATGGAGTGCAAACTAGAAGACAACTATTGTATCAAACAGAATTAGCATTGTTGTCACATATTGAGCCAAGTTCAATCAAAGAGGCATGTAAAGATGAGAACTGGGTTAAAGCTATGAATGAAGAATTGGATCAAATTGAAATAAATCAAACTTGGGAACTAGTTCCTGGACCAAAAGATAAAAATGTTATTGGAACTAAAAGGGTATATAAAAATAAAATGAATGAAGATGGGCAAGTAATCAGGAACAAATCCAGATTAGTATGCAAAGGTTATGCTCAAGTTGAAGGAGTAGACTATGAAGAAACATTTGCACTTGTATCCAAATTAGAGGAAATTAGGATGTTCTTAGCTTTCTCCAGCTACAAAAAAATTTAAGTGTACCAAATGGATTTCAAATCAACATTTCTCAATGGAAATTTAGAAGAGGAAGTCTATATTGAGCAACTAGATGGGTTCCAAAAAACCAATAAAAGAGACTTTGTTTGTAAATTAAAGAAGGCACTCTATGGATTAAAACAAGCACCCAAAGCATGGTATGCAAGGCTAGACTCTTATTTACAAAAACAAGGCCTCAAAAGGGGATCAACAGACAACAATCTTTATTGCAAAATTGTTGGTGATAACTTGATCACTGTGGAAGTGTATGTTGATGATATCATATTTGGTAGTAATAATATAAAAATGAGTGAAGACTTTGCTAGGATGATGCAACAAGAATTTGAAATGTCTATGCTTGGCAAACTAAATTTCTTCCTTAGATTACAAATAATACAGTCCAAAAAGGGATTTTTTATCCATCGGTCTAAATATGTTAATGATATGCTTAAGAGATTCTAGTTAGAGGATTGCAAACCTGTTAGTACACCTATGACAGTTGGATGCAAACTAAGTAAGGATGATGAGTCCAAAGCAGTAGATATAAAACACTATAGATCAATGATTGGTAGTTTTCTCTATGTAACAGCTTCTCAACCTGAGGTCAAGCAAGTTGTTGGGATGGTGGCTAGATTCCAAGCAAAACTAAAGGAGAGTCAATATCAAGTTGTAAAAAGAATCTTTAGATATTTGAAAGGAACCATAGATATTGGTTTGCGGTATCCTAGCAAGGACTCATT
The DNA here is from genome assembly GCA_000966675.3 of Picea glauca. Taxonomy (NCBI): domain Eukaryota; kingdom Viridiplantae; phylum Streptophyta; class Pinopsida; order Pinales; family Pinaceae; genus Picea; species Picea glauca. The sequence goes on along the minus strand of JZKD02S1147952.1, from coordinate 63,070 downwards.
TACATTAAAAGCCTATTCAGATGTTGATTGGGCAAGAAGTGTAGATGACAAAAAAAGTACGAGTGGAGGAGCATTCTTTTTGGGAGAATCACTAGTTGCTTGGATAAGCAAGAAATAATCCTCAATTTCTCTGTCTAGCACTGAAGCTGAGTATATTGTAGCAGCAGAATGTTGCACACAAGTGGAATGGATGAAACAAACTCTACAAGACATCAAAATATTATTTGAAGAACCCACAACTATCCACTATGATAATACAAGGGCGATAAGTCTCTCTAAGAACCCTGTTTAACTCTCAAAATCAAAACACATTCCCATAAAGTACCACTAATTAAGAGATCAGGCTGAAAATAAGAACATTAAATTGGAATATGTTCCAACACAAGAACGTGTGGTAGATATTTTTACAAAACCCTTAAGCAAAGATGTATTTGAATATGTCAGGCAAAAATTGGGAGTAATCCTTCTTCCTACCTAAATATCTCAAGTAAATAATGCATCATGTGGCACCTATTCAGGGGGAGTCATTCATTTATGAAAGAAAAAAGGTTGATTACATGAGGTGTTACCAATGGTCAGAAAAGTAATTATGCTTATAGATCATAAGAGAAGAAACCCTTTGCCATTGATGTCAAAGGGGGAGAGAAACTTCATAAAAGGAAATCATCAACACAGGGGGAGTTTTGTATATGAAGTTAGTGTGTTGACCTCAATAACAAAGGGGGAGATTGTTAGAAATATTGTCATTGATGTCAACAGTCGAAGTGATGATCTGTAATGATGAAGTACATCAATTGAGATTGTCATAGATGTCAACAAGTATATCAGTCAACAGAAGATGTCAACTGTGTGGAGAGAGACAACACAAGCTCAGAAGGAGGAGCGACGTGGGTCGTCGATCCGACAAGAGTGGAATATCGGATATCAGGAAATCAGGAGTTAAAAGAAGGGAGGTGCTCTAACCTCTGAAATATCGAAATGTGAAATTACGATTAGATCCAGACCATTGGATTAAGGAAATTTGACGACCGTTGATATGCTTTGAGAAGTCTTAACAACCGTCAGATTAAACTTGATTATTGTCATCTGTCATATCATCTCAATGTGGAAGGATAGGATAAGTGAGGTAAATAAGTTGTGAGTTCAAAGTGTTGAAACCCCATCAGTTGTCAGATCATCGAGGCTATGGATCATTGATCTATCATGAAGCATTTTCAGAGTTTCGCGATCTTCGAGCGAGGCAACTCATATCAGGAGTTTGCGATATGCGAAATCGCGATGCACTCTTCTAGCTTGGCCCATGGTCACAGATAGTGGTCACATAGTCGAAGATGAGGTTAAGGAAGGAGATAGCGTTTCTAGACTCCATTTTGGCATTTCAGATACCGAGAGTTGGAGGAGTTAAGGAGACTCACGACAGAATCCCCGAAGTGTGGAATTGCGAAGAGATTTGTGGATAAGCACTTGGTCACCACTGATGGTCATGAGAAGGGAAATAGATAGTGCATCCAAGCTCTATTTTGGCGATCGCTACATGGGATGTCAATACACTTCATCACAAGAATGCTGAAATGCAAAATCATGATAAGATGAGGACCGTCGATTTGGAGGACATAACGAAGACCCTTGGATCAGGGTTGTGGGTCAGTGAACCACATCAACAAGGACACGTGGCATAGTAAGACACGGACAAGTGTCAAGTTGATACATCATTTTAGGTATGTGAAAATCACGAATCTGAATGACACATGGTAGCTAATAGGATTGTGACATGTCAGCAAGTTACGTCACAATAAGAATCCTGAAATTACGACAACCATCCATATCAATGCATGATTAAGTCATAGTCGTTGATCTACAATAGTGGAAGGATAGTGTAAGGATTAAAAACTAACCGTTGATCTGGTTCAGAGATGTAATGTGAGCCTTCCAATCATTTCGTCGATATCATAATCAAGATTTTTGAACTGTTGGAGGTCATGAAGACTTGATGGGCAAAGCGTCAAAATCCTGACAACCATCCATCTCAATGAGTAATTGAATCACGACTGTTGACTCTAATAAAGCGATCAAATCGTGCACTAGGTCTAGTGATTGGTCACCCCAGTTGGTCGTATGGTTCTGAGAGGTAATATGAACCGTTCTTTTATTTTGGCGATTTCATGATTGTGAGTTTAGTAAAGTGTGAAGTCACGAAGACTCGAATGTCTAAATGTCGAAACCCCGTCAGTCATCTATCTCTTTAGGAGGATGAATCATGGGAATTGAACTGAGAAGTGCTCAAATGCTCATTTGGTCTAAATTGCCTTAAGTGCGAGGTCACCGCCATTGGTCATATTGTAAAGAGGTTTGACATTGCAGAGTGTAATGCATTGTTGAAATTGCTAAGTCAATGGTTCTATAATGCACGGTCATGTGAAATGGCTTGAAGGAAGCGCCTCCACGAAATTTGGTCTCTGTGAAGTAAAAGAGATTTGATATCGAGTATAAAGGATTAAATTGATCCATGAATATGATCAATTTATGAAAAACCTTCATGGTATAATGAACCAATACATAGTCATGATTAAAAGAGAATAAATCATGAAAATATGAATAAAGAATAAAAAGGAAAAATGATATTAATTGAAGTTAAGATTATCATTTTAAATGAAAAGGTACAATGGTTCAAATAAAGGGACACATTGTTTTAAATTTCACACCAGTTTGAAGATTATATAAACAAGAAAAAGTGGGGAGAAGAAAGTGTCTCTTTAGCCCAGATCAGAAGATAAAAAAACTGAAGCAGATTCCAGGAAGAAAAGATAATACCTATGCATTAAGGGTGGTTGGGTGGTGCAAGGGCAGGTTGGTGCCTGCTGAGGGAGTTGGTGCTTCCTTATCAGTTGTAGCTGACTAAACAGGGGGTTGTAGCCTCCTACCAGTTGGTGCTAGTAAACCAGGGTGTGGGTGCATCCTGATCAGTTGGTGTTGATCAAAGAGGAAGTACTTTTCCTTCTATGTAACATGTAAAACAAATTTTGCAGTTAATAGAAAAGATTTTGTGGTTTTCCCATTGTGTTAAAATTCTGTTTTCATTAATAAATGAAAAATTGATATAATTGTTTTTCACTGATTCACCCCCCACCTCTTAGTGACAAGATATGATCCTTTAGAGAGCACTGGGGTTGAGGACAAGCGTTGATTTAAATCATCGAATGATTGTTCTTGTGACATTCCCTACACAAAATTTTCCTTACCACCACCCCTAGTTACTTGGTTGAAGGCCCATGCAATATGGGAGAATCCCAACACGAACCTGCAATAGAAATTGGCAAGGCCTAAAAAGATTCAAAGCTCAGTGAGTGTGGTTGGGGATGGACAGTCACGAATGACCTGGATCTTGGTTGGATCCACATGCACTCCATCATCATCAACAATGTATCCTAGGTACTGGGTCTTGTCCATGTCGAAGGAGCATTTTTTTCAAATTTTCATATAGCTTGTACTGTCACAGAGTGTGCAAAACCTGTTTAATATGTTGCAAGTGTTCTTCCCAATTCTTGTTGTAGATGACGATGTCATCTAGATACACTACCACAAAAGAATTGGTGAAAGGTCACAGTATATCATCCATCATCTTCATGAAAGTTGTTGGGCATTCGTCAAACCAAAGGGCATGGCCAACCATTCAAAAAGACCTTATTTAGAATTGAAGGCAATTTTCCATGCATGTGTTTACTCTATTGGGACCTGATGGTACCCAAACTTCAGATCAATCTCACTAAATTATTCCCCCCCCTTGATCTGGTCAAGGATATCCTCGATTTGGAAAATCAAGTATCGGTTCATGAATGTAATTTTATTCAGGGGTCAGTAATTGATGCAGAGTCGCCAGGTCCTGTATTTCTTCTACACAAGCATGATTGGGTTTCCACATGGTGATGATTTGGGTCAGATGTGCCCCTTTTGGAGCAATTATTGGATCTGATGCTTGATCTCCTCATTTTCTAACAAAGAGAGATGATAGACTGTCCCATTGGGTAGTGGTGCGTCGGGGGTCAGATCGTGCTTGACCTGACAATGCAGAGGTACCCCAGTTGGTGAGGAGAAGATGTCTTTTTATTCTTCCACGACCTTATCCACTTGTTTCTGTTTGATGGAGAGATCAGTTGTAGAGGCCATGGATGTGGTTGCAACCTTCCGCTCACTTTGAGAGCAAATCATGAAGAAGAAAAACTTCCTAGTCTGAGAGATGACCTTCCTACATTTCTTGGAAAAGATCAAGGAAATGGTAGTAGGTGGGACTACCTTGGGTATCCTATAAAATTTCCTATCCAGGGTAATAATAACACTACAAGGCCTAGAATCCTATACAACATGATGTTTCCATAAATAAGTTTGGCCCCAAACAACATCACAAACTTCAAGGGGAAAATCATCACACAATACCTCATATTTGAAGGGCTTGATATCATAGGACATGCGACAATGTTGGCTGACGCAAAGATCGCTTCCTTAGCGGAGCCATCCGATGGTGTATGGTTGCGGGTGTGGCATTGTTGGTAGGGCCAACCACTTGACGACCTTTGTTGAGATGAGGTTCTTATAGATACCGCTATCCACGATGAAGTGTAGCAGAGTACTCTTCACCCACATTTGTGAATGAAAGAGGTGCTTGCTTTCCTCTGACTCATCAGGTTCACTGGTTGGATCTTGGTGGTAGAAATAATGGCATTGGGTTTTGGTTCTTGTGGAAGTCGCACCACTTCTTGGTGTCTTTCTTCGTCTTTCCATTGTCCTTCTTTGTTTACGACTTAGACTGGTTGTTCTGAGGCTACCCATCTTTGCTCTGCCCTTTTTTCCATGGGTTGGCATTGCCCTTTCCCTACTTCTACTGTGAGGGGTTCCCAAACCCAAACTTTTGTGTCTTTTGTTTAAGATTCTTCTCGATTTTGACAACATATCGATAGGCCGTGCCCAAGGACGAGATGTCCAGAAACTCCATTTCAGTTGGATGTATCTATGCAAACTTCCACGATACTTGAGCACCAAATGTCCCACATAATATTTGATACCTAACTTGGTGTGAAAGTTATGGAATATATTTGTGAACTCTTACATTGTTTGGTCCATTTCCTACCACAGTGTGGTCCATCTTGTATATAAGTATTCATAACTTCCAACAAGGTAGTATTTTTCCTTAATAACATCCCTGAAGGACTCCCAGGTGAGTGCGGTTGTAAATAATGAAGGTTCCTTTGTTTCCTTTTTCTCACAGAAAGTCTCCCACCAACCTTTGATGTGGGAGATGACTTTGAGGAGCGGAAATGTAATCTTTTCTCTATTTGAAAAGCTATGGACAAAAAAAATCCCTTCTAGAAGATTCCACCATTTGTCTACAACATCCGCATCTATCTCACCTTCAAATATAGGAATATCAAAGTTGATCTGTACCTTGAAGGGGGAAGCGCCTCCGCTCGAGGAAGATGCATATCCTGTTCATAGTTGTCGAAGGATTTGCACAAAACTATCCGTCATCTTGTTCCTTTATTGCATGAGGGCTTCCTTGAGCAACAGTTTGAAAATATATCATGTCATGTCGTCTTTCTTTTCTCCCACCATGGAAGGTTGCTTGGGTGTGTGAGAGCTCTTTTCCTCAAGAGAAACAAGCTCGAGACCCAACTCTTTGTTTCCTGACCTCGTTGGGGACATGCACCAAGAACGACAAGGAGAAAACTTCTTTGATACCACTGATTATAATTTTATGAGCATAATGAAATGAATACATATCTATATTATTAACACATAGATTTAATGAACAATAACATAGATACAGTAAAAATCAACTTCTATTAATTAAGAAATATGTTGAAACTGTAAAATGCATAATGACACAAGCTTGCTAGAATGGTGGCGGCTTATCTCTGAGAAGAGATGTGGCAGATGCACTCATTCGCAAGAATATGAGTACAATGAGGCTCCAAAGGCATTTTTACATCAAACATGAATCCCAAAACACTAGACATCCACAAACCTAACCCTAGGAGATGAAGCACCAAAATTCATGTGGGCCCTGTTGTAGTAATTTAATACATCGACTTCCTAGGGTCATAACTTTTTCATATGATCTTTGTTTTAGGTGCACGATAGCTCGTTGGAAAATTCTATCCGAGAACTACACATTATTCCATCACACTCTAACTTCGTCCACAATGTGACTGTGGTAGGTCCAAAAAGCGTTGTTTATGGCCTCAAAACGACCCCATAAGTTTAGGACTTGAAAAGCTAGAAAAAAACTGCCAAGATGAAATATGTCAGTGAGCCAATTGGAATAGATGAGTGGCCATCGATATCCACTTGGATCACAATGATATCTAAAATTAAAATCTCCAATAAAACAATTTTGGATAGCTAAAAACTCCATGTATATAAAGAAGAAATGAAGTCCATGTGCATACTCACAATATATCACAAGCTAGTAGAATACCAAGGAAAATTTTAAGGACAAAATTTTTCCCATGGGATAAATTAGGAGGTTTCAAATTTTGATTAGGTGAATTATATTTATAGAGAGGTTTGACTATATTTATTAAAACATTTTATAGATAAGACGCTTAGCCTACCCATATTTGTGAGGAGAGTAATGAAATTCATTTTTCCCTTGTAAAAGTTAGTTGGATCTTCCCACTGGCCCTGGTTTTTTGGAATGGTAATTAATTGGAGGTATTTCACCCTATAGATTTCATGTGCACTTTGTTTTAGCTTCCCACTTTCCCCGATTTCATAAAATGAAGTTTTTATAATAATTGTTTTGCGCACATTTATGGGAAGCGAGGGTTATAGGGGGACGATTTTGTCCCTAATTAAATTTCTTGACAATGGAGGCTAGAGCCATTTATAAAATCTACATCTCTTCTACTTAGTCATATTCTTGGTTTATTTAGCAACCCATGTGAGCATTCTCAAACTTGGTGGTTCATTCATCTGAATTGTTCAACTCCATGAGATAGGTAATAGAGATTAGTAATTAGCCATTAATTCTTCATTAATTCATTGTATTGTTGATTCCTCTGTTATTGCTAGTAGACAAACTAAATGATTCAATATTTATAGTCTTGTAAAATGATTTTATTCATTGGAGGATTTTCATAATATGATAGTATTGGCTCTAATGATGATGGATATGTAATCTTTGAAAAAATTTGCATAGCGTTGGCATGCCATAGCTTCATTTTCTTAAGTAAGACACTCGACACCAGACAACATAAATCAATTCAGAGAATCAAAGAAAAATTTGTAAATTCCAATTTCATGTTGACCACATGAATGAATTAATGTATGATGTATGAGATACTTGGATAATTTCAACCACATTTCACCCATCAAGTCAATCCATTCCTCTCGTTAATAGCAATTCTTATGTCTCCCATCTTGTCAAGCAATTGTGAGAACCTTTTCACAAAAACAATGTTGTGAATATTGGAATTATTTTTTATTTTACTAAAAAAAGGGATTTTGGGTCGACTTTAGTTCTAATGGTACTTGGATTATTTCAATGAATTTGCATCGGTATTTTAAAAATGCGCTTTGCACCTATGTTTTTTGTAACTGTTATTGGGGTTTATTTTTGTTGTTTCTGAATTCATTGTTGTTGTGGCACAAAATATTCTTATGGTTGTGATTATTGAGGAACATAAGTGTCTACTTGTTTGTGTTCCCTATGTGTGTTGATTTATTGGCTCTAAAACAAGGTAAGCAGATTCACAATTATGAAAAAAAAAAGAATTTGAATATGATGCATGCTAGTTTGTTTCCTCTTACACCCCTCATATGTGGCATCTTACCTAGTCCCTTTCCTTTGTAAGAACACTAATTTTGACAAATTTTCCTATTGTTTTGCCAATGTGCATAGTGAAATTCTCCAACTTTCCAAATATTTGTGGCTTCCAAGTTGAAATTTTTTCTAAGTTTTGGTGGTAAATGGCCCACACTTCATGGATCAAGTCAATTAACTAATCCCAAGCTAGGTTGTCACCAAAGTTACTTGTTTCCTTGATCGAGGTTAATCCATATGGAATGTTGCACTGGCAATCAAACCTATACTAGTTGTAGTAAACTTCCATCAATCTATAGCTAGTCCACAACCAAAGAGACTACTTTTTAACCATTTTAACTTAGATGAAGAGAAGCATTTTGTTTGTTGTCTTCAATAGCTCTTGGAAATGGAAGAAATGAATATCTTACATTTGTTTGATACATAAAGGATGAATGATCTTAACTTCTACTTGTAAGTTTGTAACATATATTCTTTTGGGAAACATTGGTTTGGACATCTACAATGATTTTGCAATGTGTGCAAAGTTACTTGAACTAGAAATATGTAGACGAGGTTCCAATTATAATACATATAAATGAGAAACATTCTGAGTACAAAAAAATATACTTTGGAGAGAAGTATAAAGGAATACAATGTTTTCTTAGATGTAAGGATATCCAAAGCACCCCAGACACTTAAAATTGACAAGAAAGACCATAGAACTTGTTATCTCCACAACAATTTTTAGACAAGACCCAAGTCTTGAGAGTACAGCGAGAACTACATCATCGCGGAAAGATGGATAGTTTGGAGGATCGGGACATATCTGGCGGTGAATGGACAAATATAGAAGAGGTGAAAAAGGTATAACTCGACAGGCCGTCGATCACAAAACGACTTAGATCAACGGCTCGAGCCCCTATCGGGCGATGGACTTGCACGAGACTTAACCATATAAGGGCGGACCAGGGAAAACCCTTGTGGTTTTTAAATTGGATGCGTGGCACTTCCAAAGATACATCGAGAGGAAAAGCGAGTTGTTGAAACCACTTTTGATAAAGTCCCGATGTCACGTGCTTCAATACGTCAAATCAACCACTCATGGGACGGGCGATGCCTAGTCAAAATCACCCCGTTTCACTCGTTCGGTACTTCACAGTCGTATGATGTTAGGTGACTGCCTCCATGTAACGAACTCGAAAGCTAATCATTTGAAATAGATTATCCAAGCATGACAAGCGAACATACTTGTAAGAAAATATGTCAGTGACTCGTGATTGGGGCTCTATAACTACCAATGCTCAAGTATGGAGGCATCATCTTATCCATAAACGAAGTAATCTCCAATTTTCTCGACCTTCTGATCCCTGTGAAAGCATTTCGGTGTCCACGAAATTGAGATACATGGACAAAGTCATATCCAGTAAAACTGGTCATTCAGGCAACATGGCAGATTCACCTACGAGTAAGAAGGAAAGGGTAATTGCGCATATATTAGCGACTAAATTCCACATAGAACCTGCTACAGACTCAAATTATAAGTTAGGCTAAATCCCATTATGAGAGATCTATTCATAAACAAGTGAGTTGTCAAAAAGAAACGGAGCAAGCAACAGAGGAAAGAAACCATAGCTGAAACGACTGAAACTATTGGAGAGAATCAACTGATCTAGTTGGATACTCTAAAGGAGGAGATCGTTGAGATGAAATAAGTCCTCACATAAAAATCAAGTACATTTCAACAAATTTTGGACAATTGGTAGCCAAGGAAAGGGGCCCCAGATACGACAGACTTGCTCTTAACGGTCCCTTTAAAACATGATAACTGTTATTATGAATAATTCCCTTTTTGTAACTTATCTCTATTTTTAGAAATAGGGGGAAGTCTGAATGTTTTGAATTCCACTGGTAATTTCTCTATATATGTATTATCTCTAGAAAGAAAGGGTGGAGGGGACCTACCCTCTGTGCAGGAAGACCTTTGTAAATTATGGAACTTGAATGAATATATAAAGGCAGAAACAAATTTTGGACTGTTTATGAAAAGATTCTAACTGGTGATGATATGAGTCTTGTTTTCTTTTATAGTATGTGTTTCCTGTAAACTTATACTTCATTTTCATTTTCATCTATCTAAATTGGAGAAATCAAAACCCAAAATTCACCTTTGAGATGCTCTCGGCTTAGCAATTTAGATTATGTTTGTTTATTCTTAAATCAACTCTGAATTCACTTCAAATAATGCTCTGATGCGGTCGTTTGTTTCTTTTTCCTCTAATACCATGCAATTTTTCTGTTAAACTCAGACTCATTTCCTTAATTACCCTTCTCCTCTTGATAGTTCAATGTTTCTAACCATGGATTGTTCATTCCAAACTCCATAGCCCAATGTCATCTTTGTTCCTCCAGTCACTCAACAACAAAAAACCCAAAACAAACCTAATCTAGCCACCCATCCCCAAACGAAATATCAAGTGACATGAGAGAGCCCTCTCTGAGTTGAGCAGGCTAGTGCCTCAACTCTGAAGCATGTTGAAAAAGTTACCTCTGTTGTTTGTCTATTCAACCAAACAAATTTACAGAGTGCTAACATTCTGGAGCTGTTGACGAGGACGGAATTGAAAATTTTTCCCTGGGAAGAATGACATGATTGAGTTGTAAGGTCTGAAGAGCAGCAGACACTTAGGCACATATTGGTTGTATTCCTACTCTGACGACTACACACATCAAAAATCTACATGAAGGCGACTCCACTCTCATTGAAGAATCCAGTTTCCAAACATTTCCGGCGACTCCACTCTTAATACTTCACGCGCAATGCATAAACTTCATTGAAAAATGAGACCCCTTGACATGGGTGAGGAAAGGCATCATGAAGGAAAACATGTACTCAAAATGGATCTCTTCCAAAGCATTTCACTATTCATTTTAAGTTGCCTCTGTTCCTTCCTTGAACATGCCAAACAATTTCTCATGTATTTAATAATGATCATGAAAGAATTGCAATTATATTTCCCCCTCTTAATGTTGCACATGCGTACCCTCACCTTATCACCGGTTTTGATGAAAAATTTCCACCTGAACCATGTAATAACCATGACCAAGTTGATGAACCCCATGAAGCCCAAGATGTTTTTTCTGACCTAGTTCTTGGTCCAACATCCCTCAAGGCCCAACATAGATACATGCCTTTAAAGCTACCCCAAACCCTTCATGATTTCCCTCCAAATTACTATGAGTATCTACCTATGTTTGATGGAGAGTTCGATATCATCTTAGCTGAAAAGAACATTCAAGGGTTTGATCATTTTATAGACTTATTTGAGATTGATCATGATGATGTGTGCATGAGAGCCTTCTCTCAATCCTTGAAAGGAGACACCAAAGACTGGTTTAAACATTTGCACCCAGAAACCATCAACTCATGGGGGGAATTGAATAAGGTATTTTTGGGGTTCTGGGGAAAGAAGAAATCTTTAGATTTACAACTTGTTGAGTTCTATGCGTTAGACAGATAGGGCAATGAAATTTTTTCTGTGTTCAGTAAGAGGTTTTCCAACATCTACTATAATTTTTTCGAATAAATTCAACCCTCTGAGGCTGCTGCCATGCTCCACTACACAACTACCCTTCATCCAGATCTGTCTTTCCTTCTAATGGAAAGAAAACCTAAGTCATTGAAATGAATGTTTGATTATGCTCAAGACATTCAACACCATATTCAAGCATATGAATAGACTCGAGATAAAGAGTTGGAAGATGAATATAAACATGAGATAGCTGACTGGAACCTTGAGCATAAAATTGAAAGTATCATAGGCTCTATTGAATTTCCCAATACTAGTGATCTTGTAAAGAACTCGCATCCCACTTGTTGGAAGAAGAGGTATTAGTTCAGTATCTAATCCATCCCAAAGTAAGCAAGAGGTTGATTATTTTATGTATTCATTTATGGACAGATAAGAAGATGAATGTATAAATCAGTTTTTCAAAGAACAAGTTGAAATTCCTAATCTTTTCTTGTTAGACGACATGCCTGTATATGACCAATATGAAGATGATTACGATATCAAATATGTTCCCTTTTATAGTGATGTAAATCAACCTGAAAAAAGTATCGGATCAGTTGAAAGGGAATCTCTACCCTTATGTTTTGTTGCATTCAAGTTGTTGAAGGAGAATCCTCAGATCGTCATTGAGACAAATGAATTCACGCTAATGTAAGACCTCAATAAACCAATGGACCAGATTGGTAAGGTCCTGAAACACTCTTCTCATGTGCTCGGTCACCCTATTGCTTGCTATATAAAAGATTCTATTAGTTCTAAAGTACAATCATTTGTCGAAGACAAAATTGAAGACGAGTAAGTTCAGAAATATGCCCAAGGTCAAGACGAGGGAGATATCAAAACAGATGAGACAACCTTACCACTATGTTTTTCCTCTTCCATAATGCTAAAGCAAAATATTTGTAAGGTCTCAAATCAAGAGTCCTCCAGACATAAAGATGGATACAAAGAAAGAAGTAGACTTGCAAAGGATGATAATCATATGGACGATCACTTAGAAGATTGTGTCAGCTCAGGTTTGCAGTCTATGTTCAACTATCAGTCTGAAAAAGAAGAAGAAGTTGCTCCTGAGATTGTTGTTCAAGGTCATTTCCTTTCACCTGAAACTAATATGGGTATTCAACATGACGAAATGTTTCAAAGTTGTCTTTCTTCCATTAAGAATGATGTGGTATTTCAATTTTTGAACAACATAGACACGGATGAGGGTTTTAAAAGTGTAGCTATGGAAACTCTAGACTGTGATATAGTGCATGTTGTTAGCTTTTCAAAGTTGCCAGGAGATTATGAGAAGGAACTTATTTCTATTCATTCATTTGAAAGCCAAAATGACAGTCCTCAAACAAATTTCCAGAAGTTTGATGAAGCCAAATCAGAATTGTTTGATAAACAAGAAGATAGTCTTGATGCACATAATATGGTTGTCATATTTGAAGATGTTCAAGAGTGTATGAAATTTTTTGAGATGCATGGAGAAATAGACAAACCTATTGTTGCCATTTCGTTTGAAAATGTTTGCAGAGCTGAAGAAATTGAGTATGAGCGACAAACACTTATGAAACAAGTTTTTCTTTATGTTTTTGCTCATAAAGAAGAAATGATTTTTCATGGTTTTCAAGATCCTATGGCCATCCTATTATAGTCTTTAGTAAAGGAGGAGTTGGTTTCATTCATGAGCTCAAGTTTTGTATGCAACTTGTGTTTTCAAATGCCATATGTTACATTTGTCTACCTGCTTAAGAAAGAAGTGATCGGAGAAAAATCGGGAAGCCAATTGCTTGATTGGTTGCATTGGCACTTTAGCATCACTTGATTGAGTATTATTTTCAACAGTTTTAGGGTAGGTAGGAGTGTGCAAATAAGTCGGTCGGTCAAGAATTTTTTTTTAGTCTGGGTTTTCAGTACTATATATAGTCAGTATTCAATAATAAACTCAATGTCCAACATCCAGTCAGAAGCAGTGCGTAGAGCTTGGTTTTCAGCAGACACCGGTGACATAGTGGGAACAGGGTACGCACACCTATTCTGGGAGCAGCCCAATGGATCAAGAACCGAGTCTACAATTTCTTTGCTACCTCATAGGGAGGATAACATCCCCAGTTGGAGCCTATGTTATCTCCACAACAATTTTTAGACAAGACCCAAGTCTTATGAGTATAGCGAGAACTATATCATCGTGGAAAGATGGACAGTTTGGAGGATCGGGACATATCTGGCGGTGAATGGAAAAATATAGTGGAGGCAAAAGAGGTATAACTCGACGAGTCATCGATCACAAAATGACCCAGATCAACGGCTGGAGCCCCTATCGAGCGGTGGACTTGCACGAGACTTAACCGTGTAATCGCAGACCCGGGGAAACCCTTGTGGTTTTTAAATTAGATGTGTGGCGACTCCAAAGATACATCGGGATGAAAAGTGGGTTTTCGAAACCACTTCCGCCAAAGTCCCAATGTCACGTGCTTCAATATGTCAAATCAACCACTCGTAGGATGGGCGACGGCCGGTCAAAGTCACCCCGTTTCACTCGTTCGGTACTTCACAACCATATGATGTCAGGTGAACACCACCATGTAACGAACTCGAAAGCTAATCATTTTAAATGGATTAGCCAAGCTTGACAAGCCAATGTACTTGTAATCAAATATGTCAATGACTCATGATTGGGGCTCTATAACTACCAATTCTCAAGTATGGAGGCATCATCTTATCCATAAACGAAGTAATCTCCAATTTTCTCGACCTTCTGATCCCTATGAAATCATTTCAGTGTCCACGAAATTGAGATACATGGACAAAGTCATATCCAGTAAAACTGGTCATTCAGGCAACATGGCAGATTCACCTACGAGTAAGAATGAAAGGGTAATTGAACATATATTAGAGACTAAATTCCTCACAAAACTTGCTACAGACTCAAAATTAGAAGTTAGGCTAAATCCCATTATGAGAGATCTAGTCATCAACAAACGAGTTGTCAAAAAGAAATAGAGCAAGCGACGGAGGAAAGAAACCATAGCTGAAATGACTGAAAGTGTTGGAGAGAATCGACCAGCCTGGTTGGATACTCTAAAAGAGGAGATCGTTGAGCTGAAATAAGTCCTCAGGTAAAAATCAAGTATATTTCAACAAATTTCGGACAGTTGGCAGTTAAGGAAAGGGGCCCCAAATATGACAGAATTGCTCTTAGCGGTCCCTTTAAAACAACATAATTGTTATTATGAATTATTCCTTTTTTGCAATTTATCTCTATTTTTATAAATAGGGGGAGGTCTGAACGTTTTGAATTCCACTAGTAATTTCTCTATATATGTATTATCTCGAGAAAGAAAGGGCGGGGGGGGCTTCCCTCTGTGCAAGAAAACCTTTGTAAATTATGGAACTTGAATGAATATATAAATGCAAAAACGGATTTTGGACTGTTTATGAAAAGATTCTAATTGGTGATGATATGATTCTTGTTTTCTTTTATAGTATTTGTTTCCTGTAAACTTATACTTCATTTTCATTTTCATCTGTCTAAATTGGAGAAATCAAAACCCAGAATTCACCTTTGAGATGCTCTCGTCTTAGCAATTTAGATTATGTTTGTTTCTTCTTAAACCGACTCTGAATTCATTTCAAATAATGCTCCGATGTGGTCATGTGTTTCTTTTTCCTCTAATACCATGCAAATTTTCTATTAAACTTAGACTCATTGCCTTAATTAGCCTTCTCCTCTTGATAGTTCAATGTTTCTGACCATGCATTGTTCATTCCAGAATCCATAGCCCAATGTCATCTATGTTCCTCCAATCACTCAACAACAACAAAACCCAAAACAAACCTAATCTAGCCACCCATCCCCAAAATAAATATCAAGTGACACGAGAGAGCCCTCTCTGAGTTGAGCAGGCTAGTGCCTCAGCTCTAAAGCAGGTTGAAAAAGTGACCTATGTCGTTTATCTATTCAGCCGGACAGATTTACAGAGTGCTAACAGAACTGACTCGAAGCAACTTTGTATCAATTTTGAAATTTCAAAGGAGACATTAAGAAAGTAAGTAATACCTACAACAATAGGATCCAAAACAAAGATCCATCTTTCCTCTATTTAAAAGCCACCATGTATATTACTAACATACCCCTAAGCTGGGGAAGAAAACACCGGAAAAAATGAGTAACATATATTTTTATGACCATTAAATAAAACATAGGAATTTTTTTTATTTCATCACTAATTTAAATACAAATCTATGCCATTTATGTTATTTATAAATAATTTTACATTAATTGTTCATAAGATAAATTATATATATATTCTCAAAATAGGAAAGACCTAAATATTATTCACATTATCCTCTAATTATCTTGGAAAACATTAAACTAGTGCATAAACATATAGGCATATAATAAAAACAACTATGATATTTGCACATGCCCAATTGTATCATTTGATTAAACATTGCATGTATATAATTATGTTCAAACATAGAAGAAGCTACAACATTGTGACTGCCCCTACAAGATAAGAGAATCACAGGGGTAGAGTAGTGATTGAGGATGCAAATTTTAACTTTGTAAGTGACAAAGAATATAGGTGTGCCTCTTCTCTTTTTTTGGATGAAGCATAAGCAGTATATTTTATTTTTGCATAGAATTCATAGGAAAATGTTGGTGCAATGCACATTCCTTCTATATTTGCAATGCATGACATTTTAGTGAAGGTGTGTTACTTGGATGTTGAAGCATGCAATATATATCTTATTATGTTCCAGATCAATAACATCAAAGGTAAAGACAAGGAAAGGTCCCTTGGCATTGATGAAGGTGAAGGAAATACTTGATCTTTGATTCCTATGTGAGATAGGTAGTTGTTGATCGCTCAGTGGTGTCTTTCAGTTGAAGGAGTAGATTGGTTTTTGAAAGTAATCAACTTTCATTATCTATTCATTTAGGTATATATTCAAATATTTAATAAGATTAAATTTTGAGGGTGTTTTGTTTGTTTCCAATGGTTGTTTTCCATAATCTCTTACATATTTGATCAATTTTGGGTCACCAATAATGTCTAATGTCAAAGTATGCACTTGCATTTCATGAACTATCAAAACCATGAAAAAAATGTAAAACCAATGTCCAATTAACACTTTAATTATTTATCAAATATTCAATAGTTTAAAATATTGTTAGTGTGTGTGTGTGATGTATGTGATTTGGAATGGGATGTGGTAGCAGAAAAATCAAGACAACAATTATTTACAATATAAGTAAATTTGGGTAGTGCAAAGAAAATAGCTTGAAGACATATTTGTTGTTTTTATAGATCTACAAATGAAATTGTTTAGTTAACCAAGGATCCATTTTCCACTTGAGATGATGTGAAATAACATCTAGGCGTTGAAGAAAATAAGTGTTGCAATGCAATGCTTCCATTAGATAGGAGTATAGAATAATGGTTTTCCAATGTTGGTTTGAAGTCTAGAATTTTTTGAATGGAGCTGCAAATAATCTCTCCATTTTCAATCTTTGTAATAGAGTTTGTTGTTAACATTGATGCCATAACTTTTATATGTTGTTTCAAAAAAAAGATAAAGGGAATTGAAAGACTACCTAAGAAAAACATTGGTGTGTGAATGTAGTAGGAAAAATATAATGGATATGAATGAAATTTAAGAAGAATACATATGTTTGTTGAAGTGTCAATATATTTGTTGAAGTATGTATGTGATTATTTGAACAACAATAATTTATGTATAGTATGCTTAATAATATTTGTGTCA
>JZKD02S1147952.1:18310-34135 GCA_000966675.3 Picea glauca | reverse complement strand
ATAAAAATATAATTCAAATTCTACTTCTATCTCAGCATATGACAGGAAAATTGATGAGCAAAATAAATAAGCAAACTAAGAATCAAAATCAAAATTAGCAACTACTCACCCATCGAAACTTTGCCAAAGAAACTCTAGATTCTGCATTAACTCAATACTCTATTTTACTCAATATCTTGTTCTATCTATTCTACTTCAATCTGCAGAAATTCAAACTAGCATTTAATCACACAACACAGTTAGTAGCTAAGCTTGCAAGCTATTTACTAATTAATTAAAAAGACATGACATATTAACACTATCCTTCACAAGCAACCTGCAAAAAAGAAATTGAAACAATTAAGTTATGAACAACAAATACACGGCATGTGAAATGATAAAAACACATATACAGGAAAATGAAAGAAATGGAAATTGCACAAGCTAACTATCTAACTATTCACCCAGACCATTGGTGGGTCCCCCAGTAGGTCATGGTTACTTCTCAACAGCGAATCACGAGCTGAATCAACACACTTCTAGCATTTAAATTAAAAACACAGTTTTTCACAAGTATATGGAAATTACACAACAAAAAATGATTCTAGCAATTCATGGAAAGTCTTAACTTAACTATTTGTCTGACCGCTACTGTGGTATTTATACAGTTACAATTCCAGAGGTTGACCACTGGAAGGGTCGACCTCCTCTAAAAACAACAAATTCCATTAAATGTGTCTTAACTGCTTGTGGCTTCTAGAAACCAAACGAGCCACTCAACGCTTAGCATAACAACTCAATCCAAGATTTCAAGAGCTCAATAGTTGGATGCCATGAGCGTGAGCAAAACCCATGTCGTCGATTCACCCAGCACAGGTCATCGATATAATAACCACCAACTCGCCCACAATTTTAGTGTTGGATGGAGTGTTAGACGCAGTGTCGGATGGAGTATCGGATGCAGTGCCTGATGGAGTACCGGATGAGCTATTGGATGGAAAAACGTTGTGCGATTTTTCCATGTGACACATAGATCGCACATTAGCTTCTTGTGATCATCAAATCAAACTAAATTAAGCTTAAAACCATCACAAAACATCAATTATACGTACCTAGTATATGCTATGATGATTTGATATAAAAATCCTTCAAAAATTCTTCAAAATAGTTAAATACACATATAATACTGGTCAAAAAGGATTTAATCAACATCATTACTTAACCAAATCACGATCCCAACATTACCCCCACACCTAAGATTTTGTAGGTCCCATTGCAAACAAAAATGAATTGCCCCATATGACTAGATTTGTTGAGAAGGATTAGCTTTATAAGCTTCTCCCTCTTGTTCTGAAGATTTTGTCTTGTGCCTCTTATTATATTTCAATTATGCCCTGAGGTTGCGATTGGTATTGGTCATTTGATCAACCAATCGTTGGAGGGAATTCACCTTTTCTTGTAGTATTGCATTTTCATGGTGAAGATTCTTATCCAAATTCTTCCTCTCTTCCAATTGTTGCAGCAGCTGAACATTTTCTTGTTGTAGCTTTTTAATGGCTAGAGTATGAGCATATATCTTAGAGGAGGGCTTGGATCCCTTGAAAGATGTAGAAAGTCTATCAGTTTTGGGATCTGGGGTAGGCATCTGTAAGGTAGGAGTAACAGGGGGTTTATGAGGAGAAGTAGATTCATATTTTGTCTCTCTATGAGGATCCAATTCTTCTTCAGACACTTCCCTGAGTCTTTTATGAGGGCTTTCAAGATCAAAGGATACTTGGATAGGGTACAAAGTGGTCGAGGTTTTCTCATAAGGTTTTCCTCTTGTATTTCGGGTACTCTTTCAAAAAGATCCTCTCTTCAATCGATTATCTCCTCTCCTATTTGTGGGGACTACAGGGAAGTCTTGTTGAATTACCTCTTGTATCTTTTTGGGTGCATGATCAACAGACATTGAAGGCATTGGGGAGTTATCAATAGGATTCTTGGTCTTCTTGCCCGATGAGGCTGCAGGGGTATCAACAAGTTTCTTGGATTTTTGTTCCGATAAAGGGATAGCTTGAGCAGGAGGGTTTGGAGTTTTCGGATAATGGGGTTTGGATGGAGTAACATACCCTAGATCAAGTGTTTTCTTGCTAATCTTGATTGTAAAGTGAGGGTTTCAAAATTGGTAAATGAAGCCATCCCATGATTTACCCTGTTTTTCCAACTCGACTAAGACAAGTAGTTTGATGAGGCCATGGTGGAATAAGATGTTATGGGGATTGGTTACATTCTTCCGTACTTGGGAAGACATATTCTCCATACCTTTTAAGAAGAAAAAGGGAAAATGCAATGGCGTATTGAACTGAAAATGAGCTAATAATCGAAAGTGGTGGGCTTTAAAAATGAAATATCTACCTTCAGAAGTGATCAATATGGTGATGACTATGAGAGGGTTAATTAGCTCCTATTTAATCCACTCCTTGGAGTATCCCTTTGCTCTAGAGATATTCTGAAACTCAGGTTTGAAGACCTTGTTATAACTCACTCATGGGAACTAGTGGTGTTTAAAACAGTGGTCTCCAACTCTTCGAAGCTTTGTGACTGAGGAAATTGATTCCTCGAAGAACACGAAGGTGAGAGATCCCACGTGCACCATATATGCCTCAAATCTGAGGGCGAATTGCATAGAAATGTCATCATCGTGGCCCTGCAAATGAGCCAAGAACGGTCCCCACCCTGCGCGAAGGAACACTTCTTTGCACTGTGCGAACTCGGGGATGGCAAAGAGGTCAGCATAGGAGGACGACTCATATGGTATGGGCATGGTGAGAGTGAGGAGAAATGGACAGAAGGAGGGATTCGACAGAGTACGGGCGCAATCGGGCCGAAGATGAGCGGGATTAAGGAGAGGTTGAGTGCAATTAGACAGAGGGTGAACATGTTGCATAAATGGGATAACAATTTGAGTGATTCCTCCATTTTTGAATGTGCCCAGGTTGGAAATGGTTGCATTCATCACACACGAGTTTCCATGTGTGAGCATGAGTGCGCCGATTTTGAATTCAAAGAGCATATTTTGGAGGCAATTGTAATGGTGAAGGAGTTAGATCAATGTCCAAGTCTTTGACTTGGACATTTGATCATAAAAATGCTTAGGAATTGTATCATTTAATCTTAATTGCCATTAACTAACTCAAATAAATGAAATTGAATCCTGGTTACCTGAATTCGTGGACATTTACTGTGTGTATACATCTCGTTTGATCCTTCATATGGCGTGTCATCTGACACCTCATATGGTATTTTAAATGGCACCTCATACGACACTCCATATGGCACACCATATGGAACTTCATATGGTACTTCATATGGTACCCATGTGCGAAATGAAATTTATTCATCCTGCAATGGATGTTTTGTCCATAGCATTCAATCTTAAAACAATTTTTATAGTCACAGTGAATAGGAGCAGAGGTAGGATAAGAGTGTTCCATTATTATTTGTTTTGCCAACGTGCTCACACAATATGTTCCTCTTTCTTGCATATTATAAGGCATGTAATCCAAATCTGTGATGAACAGTCTATAACGAAAAAAAACCCAATTAAGTGGTCTGTTAAGGAAATGTACAACAGTTTATAACACACAAGAAATATTTAGATTTCAAAAATAAAATAACTGTTGATATAATAGCTTGTATCATGAAATCAATACACATAATTTTTTTACAAAGATTATACTTCTTCTAGGTAGTGTTATCATTTGTCAACTCATGAAACCCCTCCCCCACACCTAAGTATTGTGACACCTCACAATAAAAAATATAGGAAACCAGTCAATTCTCCCAATAGCCAAAGATTTACAGCTTGTTAAGTGTAGAGATAAATTTCACATATCGGTTTGACGAGACGGTTCGAATATGGCCCCACCTATAGGATAGAACATCCTACATATAGTTAAGAAGAGGTGGGTGAGAGATTTTCGAGATAGTCTCAAATTTAGTTCCTAATGGAAAATTTATGGAGTTCATTAACCTTATCTTAACCATAGATACATTGTGTCAGCTTTGTCTACAAGTAATGTTGTACATCGGTACAAGTTTAAAGTTCTTATTTATTTTTTGTCAGATTATCATCCTCGCTAGGTAGAATGCCCTGCTGCCAACAAGCTTGTTCAGTACTCTGGCGGGTTTACCTAGTCATACCACATGCCGGTACCCACTGCCAGCAAACTTGTTCAGTATCCCAACGGGTTAGCCTCTTACACCCTCAGAGACTGGCCCTCCATCTTTTAAGATTTTAGTATAAGATTGCTTTGTGCAAGAAGATGGGGGGATAGCTCTGAAAACAACTTTTTTCTTTCTTTTTTTTTCTCAATTGGGATGGTATTTATGTTAAAGGATGACTTTTCGTTATATATTCCTTAGTGATTTTCCTGATGTAAGGGGTACTTAAACGGACGTAGCCTATTTAAAGATATGATATAATCAAGCATTTTTAGTGAGTAGTGGATGGTACCATTGGGAAAGAACGGAAAGGTATCTTTAGGCTCAACTAACTTTCTTCTTTGTTCTTTTTTAAGTTATTGTGATGTTTCCATAGCTAATCGCTAATCAGACCTCCTTGTTACTCTTTAATAAAGATACTTTACTCACTTACTCAGGGTTCTTGGGGAAACTGTACGAATGACCTCTAAGCTTGATGGTTATGGTATCTCTTCCTTATATAGTGGTGAAGGTTTTAAGAGCAACTATTATTTAAAATGCCTTGAGAAAAATAAGATGAAAAATCTTTGCAAAAATATGTCTAATTACAACAAGTCATTATTCATTTGATGCTTAGCAGAAAACAAGGTTCAAGTATAGTAATATTTTGAAGAAAAATCCTTCTTTTATATTTCCTTGAAACTGTCTACTCCTGGTGAAATAAATACCTACAGAAATCTCTAGAATTGTCTATCAAAAAAATTCAAAATTATTTACATATGTACAATCGGAAATTCATAAAACATTCAAGAAAAAGGGGGGACTTCCCCATATACTAAGGCCAATGCCTTTTCAGTTGACATGACCTGTAGAAAATCTTCTCTGGAAATGGGCATGTGATAAAGTTTGATTCGGTGTCCATTTACTACAAAGAAGACTTGTCCATCATCAATTGTTTTGATTTTCACAGCCCCGTTGTCATACACGGTGACTACCTCGTAAGGACCCAACCATCGAGTGGTAAGTTCACCTTTACAGGTTTTTAATCAAGATTCAAACAACAAAGCCCAATCACTAGATTGGAAGTGTTTCTTCTTAATAAACTTGTCATGCCACTTGCTCCTTTGTTTTTGGAATAATATTGTTCATTGGATAGCATCTTGCATGGTCTCATCCAACTCATTTAATTTTAGGGCTCTTTGTTTATGAGCCTCATCTAAGTTTAATCCCAATTCTGCAGCAATACGAAAGGTCCTTACTTGGAATTCTATTGGTAGAAGCACTTGTTTCCCATATACTAGCTCATAATGGGTATGCCCAATGGTGTTTCTCCAGGTGGTTTGATATGCCCACAAAGCCTCTGGAAGCCTGTCGGTCCAATCCCGATGATGTAATTGAATAGTATTGGTTAAGATAGCTTCCATAACTTTGTTTGTAGACTCTACCTAACCATTAGCTTGTGGACGGTATGGAGAATATTTGCAGTGTTTAATCCCATATTTCTCTGTTAGTTCTCTCATCAGCTTGGAAGTGAATTGAGTGCCTTGGTCTATAACAATTTCACGAGGAACACCGAAGCGGGTAAAGATGTCTTCATAAATGAATTTGACAACGGATATTTATGTAGCCCTAAATAGGGCTTTTGCCTCTAGCCACTTGGGGACATAATCTATACAAACCAAAATATAATTTTTCTTACGAGACATGGGTGAAATTGGTCCTACAAAGTCAAGGGCCCATTTTTTGAAAGGTTCTATCATAACTTGGGCATGCAAGGACATTTTGTCAGCTGACGTGGGTCTCCCTATTCTTTGAAAAATATCACAACTCCTCACATACTTGGTAGCATCCTTGAAAATTCTAGGTCAATAGTAACCTGAATGCAATACCTTATATGTTGTATGTTTGTCAGAAAAGTGGCCACCACATGGTCCATCATGACAACTTCGTAGTATTTCTGGTATCTTGTCTTCTCAGACACATCTATGAATAATCAAATCAAGACTTGTACGAAAAAGGTCATGGCCAACCCAAGAGTAATTGGAACTTTGCGTAATAATTATACGCTTTTCATGAGGTGACAAATCAGATGGTAACTTCCTAGTAGCCAAATAGTTTTCCATATCTGCAAACCATGGGGTGTTTATAGAAAGGGAAAAAATGTGCTCGTCCAGGAAACTATCATCTACAGGAATATCATCATCCTCATTTTTTATTTGTGAAAGAAAATCAACTACAAAATTCTCCTTTCCAAGTCAGTCAAGAATGATGATGTTAAACTCTTGCAATAGCAGGAGCCACCTAGTCACTCGACCATTAGTTATGGGTTTATTCATGAGAAATGTAATGGTGGAATGATCTGTATGTACAAATACTTTGTAAACTGTGATGTAATGGCGAAACTTATTGATAGCATGAACTACTGCCAATAATTCCTTCTCAGTAACTGTATAGATTAACTCGGCAGGGGACAAGTTCTTTCTCACAAAATAAATGGCATAGGGTTTCTTGTCTTCTTTCTGCCCTAATACTCCTCCTATTGCAGTGTCGGAGGCATCAATGGATATATGAAATGGGAGAGCCCAATTGGGATCTCTAAGAACTGGTGCCATAGACAACCTAGCTTTCAGGGTTTCAAAGGCAATTTAACATTGCTTAGTCCAAACAAAATCAACATCATTTATTAACAATCCAAACATAGGTGCAACAATCTTTGTGAAATTTTCAATAAATCGTCGGTAATATCCGGCATGTCCAAGAAATATTCTCACCTCTTTCTAAGTCTTTGGGGATGGAAGTCTGACGATGACCTCAATATTAGCAGGATCAACTTTAATCCCTTTAGATGAAACATGATGTCCTAGAACTACTCCCTCAATCAACAACATTTTACATTTTTCATGACTTAACGATAGGTTCATTTCTTGGCATTTGATAAGGACTTTTTCTAAATTATCTAAGGCTTCCTGGTAAGTATTGCCATATATTGTGAAGTCATCCATGTATACCTCCACACAATCATGACTAAGATCAACAAATATCCCTAGTACTACTCGTTGAAATGTGGCAGGAGCATTACACAATCCAAATGGTAAGACCCTATAGGCATAGGTGCCCCAAGGACAAGTAAAGGTAGTCTTGTCTTGATCCTCGGGTGCTATGAGAATTTGATTGTACCTACTATATCCATCTAAAAAGGAGAAATATTTATTTCTAGACAGGGTATCCAAAATTTGGTCAATGAAAGGAAGAGAAAAGTAATCCTTCAGAGTGGCTTTGTTGAGTTCCTGAAAATCAACACAAATTCTCCATTTCCCGGTCACTTTCTTTGGAACCACTACAAGCGGGGATACCCACTTATTGTAGGAGATGGGATAAATAAATCCAACATTTAATAACTTTTGGATCTCCTCTTTTACTATATCTTTGAGTGATGGGTTCATCCTTCTCTGGGGTTGCCTAACAGGTGTTACTTCCCCCTGGGTATATATGTGATGGATACATGTGTTAGGGTGTATACCCTTCATTTCAGTGTATTCCCAGGTGAATGCCCCTGATTGTTATTTAAGGATACTTACTAACTGTTTTTGTTGGTCTGCATCTAGCCCGAAGTTTATATATAGAAATTTTTCTGGACTAATCTCGTAGAGCATGGTACAAGATGTGGCAGACTTGTCTATCTTGAAGATGAAAGATGTCGAAGACAAAATGGATGGGTCCAATTGTTCCTGAAATTATTCCCCAAACATGTACTCAAATTGGGGAAAATATTGTGGAAAATCAACACATGTGATAGCATAAATGAACTGGTTTAGCAAATTTTCCGTTTTGTGCTCCTAAAGTGCCCAGGAATGATCACTTGGCAACATAGGTTCTTCCCAGTCCTCATTCTCATATGGACATTCAAGACACCATAGATTCTCCATGATAGGTTGGTCTGGAGGGTATATGGTGAGCTTCTGGATAGAAAGTCCATTTGAAATGGTCATTTCTCCCTCTCTACAACCAATAAACGCATTGGTTGTGGCTAACCAAGGTCTTCTCAAAATAACGGGATCGCGTTTGGTAGGATCCTTTGAGTGGATGACTAGAAATTCTACTAGGTACTCTCATGAGGCTAAAGCAACTATGATATCATCCAAAATTCCTTCAGGTATAACCCTAGTCTTATCTACTAATTCCAAAATGGTTGGGCTAGGTCTAAGAAGAGGTTTTAATAGTAATTCCTCCAAGGTAGTAATGGTCATGACATTGATGGTTTCCCCTAGGTCTATGAGAGTGTTTCCAATGGAAACCTCATTAATGGTTATGGTCACTATGGGGTTTCTTGGGTTCCCATATTTTTCTACCTTAGGCTGCTCTGATATGTACTCAGAAAGTTATCCTATCAAATGTATTGTTGGAGGATCCTTCTACTTCCTCCCTGGCTTCTTAATACACAATTCTTTGACCACCTTACTATAGATTGGAATATACTTAATGGCTTGTAGCAAGGGAATCTTGACACAAATATTCTTCAATTCATTCAAGATGTCAAATTTCGATCGGGTGGTAGGTTTCTCGATTACTAATATTTTTGGATAAGGAGGGGCCTTCGTTATTTGTGAAGGTTCATTTTGGGGAAGATTGGGTTCTTGGTCCTTAGGAATAATAACATCTTCCCACCTAGTGTCATCCATGGGTTGTTTGGGGGGTTTCCTCTTATTCTTCTTCCCGGATGACTACTGAAGGCCTTTTCCTGTCCAGAAATCTTCTTGACCAGAGTTGAATCTCTTGCAATGGAATAGGAGAAATAACATATGTCAGGAAGGCATGCATCTCAACATTATGGAGAGGTTGAGTGGGCTTATTATTGGGATTGGGTACTGGTTGTGCCGGTAAAAATTTCAGTCTTGGAGAGCTTGAATTCTGGTATTGTTGTGGTTGTTATTGTGGAATAGGAGGTAAAGGTGGTGGAACAAAACCTGACAGAAGTTGTGGAATGTTTGGTGGAAATTGAGGGTAAGGATGGTTGGGCATAGAGACAGGTGGAGCTTGAGGGTTCCTTTGGTTATGCCCTCCTCTCCATCCTTGAAGCCAAGGATGTTGGTACAATGTACACCAATTTTCAACTTGGTGAGTTCCACTGTTGTGGTTGTTGATAATAGGGTGGAACTTGAGGTTGTAGATCCGGGTATGTAGGTTGATTCCTAGGTTTCCATGGCCTCCTAGGTGCATAAGAGGACTCCCCAGGATCCCCACTCCTATAGATGGCTAAAAAACCATGCAATTATGGACATTTTTCAGTTGAGTGGTCCTCCGTGTAGAAGCCACAAACTGAGATTTTATCTAATGGGCATTCCCTTGAGGAATGCCTCCTCCTGCATCTTGGGCAATATATGCTCATTGCTGCATTTTCCTCCTCCTGTTTCTTTTTAATCTTTAGGGTGTCCAATTGGGAACCTATTTTTCTTAAGATATATATCTTGAAGTTCTCTAAAAGGTTCCCTATCTCTACTCTTGTGATACCACCTGAACTAACTGGTTTTAAGTTTCTACTGTAAGGATCCCGAACATTCTTCTCTATTTTAGCTCTGCTCCTTGAGTAATTTTTACACATTTCATAGATTTCGGCAAATGGTTTATGGGAGATGTCACCTGATTCCATCAGGTTAAGTATCTCTAGGTATTCCTCTGAAATTCCCTTAAGGAAAAGATCCCTAACTGCATCATTTGGAAGGTCATGGTATTTTTATTTCTAGAAGATATAAGCAAATCGTTCCATATAATCCTCGAGATTCTCGTCTTCTAACTGTTGGACTTTGAAAATATCATTACGAGACTCCTTGGTCTTGCAGTAGTCTTGGTAATTTTTAAGAAATATATCTTTCATGGCTTCCCAAGACCTAATACTGGACTCTCCCAACCCCATCAACCATCTTAGTGCAGAGTCCTTTAGGGTGGCAGGAAAGAGTTTTAGTTTCATGGCATCTTGTAAGTAGTTGTAGCTCCTACACAAGATGTCGAACTCAAATAGGAAGGTATTCGGGTCTTCATTACTTTTACCGTAAAAGGTGGGCAATGTTGAGAGGGGAATGTTTTTCATATTGACATTCAGTGTGGTGTCCTAAATTGGAAACCCGAAGGTAGTTTTGGTTTGGTTTCCAGCTTCTTCTCCCTCCTCATGTCTTACATTGTTGTGATCCTCTTGATCATCCATACCAGTTTGGTTTCCAAAAAGAGAGTACCTAGGTGGTTTTATCCCTGAAGATAACAAAGTATCCCAAGGTTTTTGTCTAGGAAAGGTATCCCTCTGATGGGAAGGTCTTCCTAATGCTTGAATGTCTGGGACTCTACTCGAGTCGGTTGATATTATCAGTGCCAAAGTTTATGTATCAATTTGAGAGACAATTATATTGGATGAACTACCAAACAAAGTATTCACCTGTTCAGGGTCTATGATGTTTTCAAAATTAGGATCTCTTGATGGTGGTAAGAAAACAAAGGTTGTATTGGTTGGTTCTACAGAAGGCTCGAGTTGTCTTGCCTCATGTCCCACTATTACTGATGCTTCAATTTTCTATTCTATAGTGCTCCATGTCTTAGTCTCTTAAGAGACTACTTTAGCTCTTTGAGTTGAGCTAGTTCCTATTTTTTGGTATCGGTCTGCGGAGTTTATGAGTGGAATGTTCCTTCTCCTGAAAAGTTTGGAAGGAACCTTGTTTGAAAGGTCTGATTTGGATTTAATGTATCTACCCTTTGGGTCCCTAGGTTTGTTCATGAAAGCAAACAAAAAGAAAAACTACCATTGGGTTTGGGGGAACCTGCTATAACATATGTGCAGGTTCTTACCTCTTGTCTTAAAGTTCCCCTGCCACCAATCTAATTCTAAAGTTTAGAAATGATCTATTTCCTACCTTGAGACAACTCCCCGGCAACGATGCCAAAAGTGATGGGTGTTCTATATGCACTAAAAACCATTAATTAAATTGTCAACCTGGGGTAAGTAAACTTAGAGTTGTAGCACTATATTTGCCAAGGTAGAAAAGTTACAGGAAGTATAGTCTAACTAAGGAGATGGTCTATCTAAGGGATAATATATTTAAGAAAATCCTATCAATGAGCAAACCCTATCAAGGAACTTAAACTATTTACCCTAAGTAACTTGAACAATGGATCGATGGATTGTCCTAAAGAAGCAAATGAAAACCCTAAAATGAACAAGTTAACTTAATCAATATAATGAGCAAAAGCAAGCCATCTATCTAATCTATTCAACTTAATGAACAATAGCAATAGTAAACTAGTCTAATCAATCTATTTCAAACTAATGAGCATCAACAAGTAAACAAATAATCAATCAAATAACTAACCTATGGAAACTTCTTCAACAAGTAAACTAATAAGCAATCAAATAACTAACCTATGGAAATTTCTTCAACAAGTAAACTAATCAAAACTACTCAACATGTAACTAATCAAACTATTAAGAAAGTGAACTCTATTCTTAAGATAAAAATCATAATTATTTATAATCTATAAAAGGAAATCTTAACCTATTGAATTAAAAACATCATAACATAATTCAAATATTAATCAACAATTGCTCTTAATCTACAATAACAAGAAACTTCAAATATAATGATGATGATTATGTCTTCGGTGTCTTATGACATCACGATAGCATCTAACAATTAGTGATAGCTCGAGAGGAATAATTTCAATATTAACTTCTATAGAGAAATGAAAGGTATGAATCAGGCAATCTAATGAGAGCTTAGCCATCATAGAAGAAATTTCAACTATCCTGAAAATCCATGTGATCCCCCAATTTATGCATTAATCATCAACAAATAAGAAAACACTATTCTACTTAATTCATGTAGAAATTTCAATACAAATTAAGTATTTCCTGTGATTCTCCTAATCTAACAATTATATGCCACTGTTAAATACAGAATCGCTTCTACTATTATTCTTGTGGAAAATTAAACCACGATCACAAAGTGAAATATCAAGAACACATAACACAGAAGTTTTACCGGAAAAGCGTAAAGCTAAAAACCCCACTATCATATATTATGTATATATCATGAATCATGAAACAATCTCATACAAAACTCTAATCCAAGATCTCTCAGTACAATACAATCGTCTCACACTGTCATACACAAATCGACAAATACATGTGCCAATTCTCTGTGTCCAGACAACCTGCCTCATCTTCACAATCTCTGCAATTGGAATTCTCACAATGATTTAAATTTCCTAGTTTGCACATGCTCATAAGAATATCCACTGCATGTGTGATCAAATCACAACTGATAGCCAAACTATCCCTTTCACTTGTTATCTCAACTGGGTCTCCACTGGATCTGACATGCATGCAGTTAACCGTGGTGAATCTTCAGTTGCATGAGAGTTCACTGATTAATTGAACTCTCACTAGTGCATGTTTAGTTACAACTAGTACAATTGATCTTAACTCACTTAACTACACTTATAATTTTTTCATAACTCCAACTCACTCGGTTATGAATGAAATAATAGATTAATATTTATTGTCCAATTTATTTAAGGGAAAAGTAAATTAGACACATGTTTCTTGTTGACTTTTTAACACTCCCTCTCAACAAGAAAAGGATTATCCTTCACCCCAATCCTATCTCTATGATATTCGAATTTGCTCCTGGTGAGCACCTTTGTTAAAATGTTTGCATCCTGATCTTCTGTAGGAATGTATTGAAGCAACATGATCTTCCGCTGCACACAATCTCTGAGATGATGATACCAGATATCTATATGCTTAGATCTGTCATGAAACACAGGATTAATCGAGAGTTTAATGCAACTCTGATTATCACAATAAATCACTGTCAGATCTAAATGAGAACCAAACAAAGCAACCAAGATCTTCCTCATCCAGATAGCCTCACATGCAACATGACTTGCTGCCATGTATTCCGCTTCCGCTGAACTAAGTGCCATGGATCTCTGTTTCCTGTTGTACCAAGAAACAACTATAGATCTGATACTATAGATCCCCCCTGATGTGATATTTTTGTCTATTGGGATGCCCGCCCAATCTGCATCCGTGAAGCCATCCAACTTCACCTCATCCATCTGTTTGTACCATAATCCATACTCAGATGTGCCCTTCAGATATCTCAGGACATGCTTACCCGCCTTCCAAAAAAGTTTGGTAGGCTTAACCATCGCTTGACTTAGCTAGTTAACCGCATAGCAAATGTTCGGTCTCGTGTTCACTAAATACATTAGCGAACCCACTAATTGTCGATAAACAGTAGCATCCACTACCTCTCCAGAGGTAGCATCCTCTTTCCTCCAGTTTCCTGGAAGAGGAGTATCCATGGGTTTGCAGCCCTCCATGTGAAACTTACCCAGTATCTCCCTTGCATACTTTCCTTGAGACACAAAATGTTCACCATCTCGCTGCCATATTTCCAATCCAAGGAATTAATGAAGAAGGCCCAAATCCTTCATCTCAAACTCCTTTGCAAGGTCATCCTTGCATGAGTGTATCATATGCTCATCACCAGTCAGTATTGAATCATCAACATAAAGCACAATGATTAAAAGCTTACCCCCCACCACAATTTGGTATAGGTTTGCATCCGCTTCACTTTTGGTGAAGCCCAGTTCGATGAAATAGTTGTCTATCCGAGTGTACCAAGCACGGGGTGCTTGCTTCAACCCATACAATGCTCTCTTGGGTCTGCACACATGTGACTCCCTACCAAAGGTCTCAAAACCTTCTGGTTGTTCAATGTACACTTCTTCCTCAATGATCCCATTGAGAAACACAGTTTTTACATCCATCTGATGAATGTGCCAGCCCATCTGCATTGAGAGTGCAAGGATGGATCTTATGGAAGAGTACCTTGCGACAGGTGCAAAGGTCTCATCATAATCTATCCCCTCAATCTGTGAGAAGCCCCGAGCCACAAACCTGGCCTTGTATTTCTCCACACTCCCATCAATAGCTTGCATTACCTTGTAGATCCATCTCGATCCTACCACTGATTTATCGACCGATCTTGGGGCAATTTCCCATGCACTGTTTTTGACAATGGAGTCATACTCCTCTACCATAGCATCAACCCAAGTGGGTTCCTGCATTGCTTCCTAAAAGGAATATGGTTCAGTCACAATACATTTTCTCATGAGAGCCATGTATCCAGCAAATTGATCAGGAGATTGTCTCTGTCTGCACTGTGAAGTAGGGGCTCCTACATTCTGTGCAGCATCTAGTCTCAATCTGTCAGCTTCTGTGGTGTTCTTTCTTCCATTTCTGATGGATGGCTCTGGTTGAGTGGTTTCCTCCACTCCATGAACCTCCTCATGTGGTTGATCCACATCTTGAGACTCATCCTTGGGAACCAACAGTTCCTCTTCTGCATGCAAGTCTACCTCCCTCTCAAGCAACAACTGCATGGCTTTCCCCTCATCGAATTTTATGTCCGGATGCATAACAGTCATTTTATTGTTCGGTAAATACACACGATAATTATGGGGTGTTTCTGTGTACCCCACAAATATCCCAACTTCAGCAGTCAGTTCCAGCTTCTTCTTGGAATCCTTGGTCACATACACATAAATAGATGAGCCAAAAATTTTAAAATGAGAAACATCTGGTTTCTTACCAGTAAAAGCTTCTTCAGGTGTACTCATGCCAATTACTCTATGAGAACAACGGTTCTGCACATAAACTGTAGTATTGCATGCTTCTGCCCACAAATGCATTGGTAGGCCCTGATCATGCAACATCGCTCGTGCTGCACCCACGATCGTTTTGTTCTTTCTCTCCGTGACCCCATTTTGCTGTGGGTTATGAGGCGCTATAAGTTCTCTTTGAATTCCTTCTCTGCTGCAGAAGTCTTTGAATTTGTTAGAGATGTATTCTCCACCATTATTTCTCCTTAGAGCCTTCACTTGCTTCCCCGACTCTTTCTCCACCAATGCTTTAAACTCACAGAACTTTGAGAATGTTTGATCCTTCTTATACATGAATAATATCCAACATTTACGAGAAAATTCATCAACAAAAATAACATAATACCTATGTTTTGTTGTTGAAGCAACCGATAATGGTCCACACAGGTCCGTGTGAATTCTCTCCGGGATTACCAAAGAACGGTTCTCCTTTTCATGAAAGGTGGACTTTACATACTTCCCCAGGGTGCACCCCTTGCACTGATCTAATTGAGCAAGTGTTCCCCTTGGAAGTCCAGTAGATATTTGTTGCATGATCTTCAAGGATCCATGATGAAGATGGCCCAATCGCCTGTTCCATAATTCACCCTCATCCTGGCTCACCACTTTTTATGCCTTGCCTATCATGGCACTGCAGCCATCTACCACCAGCATGTAGAGATTCTTAACTCGAATCCCTATCTTCTTGACTTGACCCATTGCTTTATGTCGCAGGTAGGCTTTACCACTGCTAAAAACAACATCATTTGTCCTCCAACATTGCGACTGAGACTAGGTTTTTCTTCAGACCTGAAACCTGCATAACATTTTTCAATTGAAATGGTTTACCTAAATCCCTCTGAAAGGTAATGGTACCAATACCAGTTGCACTATATCGTCCATCGTCGCCCATCTCTATATGCATTCTGAGATCTTTCTCCTCCAAGTCAATGAAAGACTCTTTATCTC
>JZKD02S1147952.1:6131-18260 GCA_000966675.3 Picea glauca | reverse complement strand
TGCACTTGAATCCATGCATGCGATCAAAGTGAAGTAAAGTTCAAATTGTGAGACAAGAGCCTCACCAATTGCAGATCCAGCAACTGTCTTGTTCTTCCTCTTCTGCGGACAGTTAGTAGCGAGATGCCCATGTTCGTGACAATGAAAACACTTCACTTTGGACAAATCCATCTTCTTGACTTTAGACTCGGATTTTGAATGGAATTTCTTCCCCTTCCCTTTCCTTGCCTTGGCAGTCAAAGCACAATCCTCTTCATCATCACGCTTTGATGAAGATCCATCTCTGGTGTTCCACATGAACTCCTCTTGCACTAGATCCGACCATAGTCGTTCCCAATCCGACAATTTTTCCCTTCCATTGACAGAGTCTTGATAACTATGCCAACTCTTGGGAAGTCCTAGGAGAGCCAAGCTCACAAATCATCAGCAGCAACTGTTATTCCCACACTGCCAAGCTCATCCTGACATTGGACAAACTTCGTGAGATATTTTGGAATGGTGTCGCCCTTCTCCATCTTGATCTTCCCAAGTTTATCTTTGAGCACCAATTTCCTATGGTCGTTGTTGTTTTGGAACAGATCCGTCAAATCATTCCACATTGCATGTGGTGTGGTTTTCCCATGGAGACTTGAGACAATGTGGTCTTGTACTCCCTCCAACAGAATCCTCCTCGCCTTCGCCACTTTTTTTTTCCATGCATCAAGATTTGTAGTGTCTGTCGCATCTGGCTTAGGAACATCTTTGTCAATGTAATCCTTCAAGACATTGTCTTCGAGTACTGCTCCCATCCTGTCCTTCCAAGCAATGTAGTTCGAGTTGCCCTCAAGTGCATACTCCAACATCAATCCATTGAAAGACATTTTCGATCTTGAATCAACTGTCGCACCAAGAAAATCCTGCAAATTTGAATGTTATCCAACCACAAACTCAACTGCTACAATCTCTCTTGCCCTGGGAGTTTCGCACCCCACCTGTGAGTAGCCTAAGGGAAGTTCTCACCCTGCCAATGTCTAGCCTGCGAACTCTCTGAGGAAGTTCGCACCCTGCTAGTGTATAGCCTGCAAACCTTCTAGGGAAGTTTGTACTGTACTTCACCGTAGGGTGAGGGGAGTTCACACCTCTCCCTTGATCAGCCTTCGAGAATGCACAAGGAAGTTTGCACCTCTCCTTTGAGTAGGGTGCGAGAATTTCTGCTTTGAGAACTGAGCGTAGTCTACAGTACTCACTTTCGCACCCTGCTAGAGACGGGACTTGCGAGAATGAAATTATGTTCGCACCTTACTTTCTTATCTCTGTGGCCTCCATGGCTCTGATACCATGTAGAAATTTCAATACAAATTAAGTATTTCCTGTGATTCTTCTAATCTAACCATTATACGCCACTGTTAAATACAAAATCGCTTCTACTATTATTCTTGCGGAAAATTAAACCACAATCACAACCACAATCACAAAGTGAAATATCAAGAACACATAACATAGAAGTTTTACCAGGAAAGTGTAAAGCTAAAAACCCCACTATCATATATTATGAATCATGAAACAATCTCATGCAAAACTCTAATCCAAGAGCTCTCAATACAATACAATCGTCGCACAATGTCATACACAAATCAACAAATACATGTGCCAATTCTCCGTGTCCAGACAGCCTGCCTCCTCTGCACAATCTCTGCAATTGGAATTCTCACAATGATTCAAATTGCCTAGTTTGCACATGCTCATAAGCATATCCACTGCATGTGTGATCAAATCACAACTGATAGCCAAATTGTCCCTTTCACATGTTATCTCAACTGGGTCTCCACTGGATCTAACATGCATGTAGTTAATCGTGGTGAATCTTCAGTTGCATGTGAGTTCATTGATTAAATGAACTCTCACTAGTGCATGTTTAGTTACAACTAGTACAACTGATATTAACTCACTTAACTACACTTATAATTTTGTCATAACTTCAACTCACTCAGTTATGAATGAAATAATAGATTAATATTTATTGTCCAATTTATTTAAGGGAAAAGTAAATTAGACACATGTTTTTTGTTGACTTTTCAACAATTCAAATGCACTCTTATGCTAATGTAAGAAAATTCACACAATTAGAAACTTATAACTCAAACTCAAACTTCTATTTAGAATTGCAAGTTAAATCTAGAATGGAAATTTCATATAAACTAAACTAATCCTACTATTAACAATTCAAATTGAAAATTGAAATACTCATAAAACTATAATTCAAATTCTACTTCTATCTCAACATATGACATGAAAATTGATGAGAAAACTAAATAAGCAAACTAAGAATCAAAATCAAAATTAGCAACTACTCATCCATCGAAAATTTTCCAAGAAACTCTATATTCTGCATTAATTCAATACTTTGTTTTACTCAATATCTTGTTCTAACTATTCTACTTCAATCTGCAGAAATTCAAACTAGCATTTAATCACACAACACGGTTAGTAGCTAAGCTTGCAATCTATTTACTAATTAATTAAAAAGACACGACATATTAACATTATCCTTCACAAGCAACCTGCAAAATGGAAATTGAAAGAATTAAGCTATGAACAACAAATACACAACATGTGAATGATAAAAACACATATACAGGAAAATGAAAGAAATGGCAATTGCACAAGATAACTATCAAACTATTCACCCAGACCATTGGTGGACCCCCCAGCAGGTCGTGGTTACTTCTCAACAACGAATCACGAGTTGAATCAACACACTTCTGGCATTTAAATTAGAAACATTGTTTTGCACAAGTCTGTGGAAATTACACAACAAAAAACGATTCTATCAATTTCTGACAAGTCTTAACAATCCTTAACTATTTGTCTGACCACTACTATGGTATTTATATTGTTACAATTCGAGAGGTCGACCTCCTCTAAAAATAGCAAATTCCATTAAATGTGTCATAACTGCCTATGGGTTCTAGAAACCAAACGAGCCACTCAATGCTCAGCATAACAACTCAATCGAAGATGTCAAGAGCTCGATAGCTAGAGTCCACGAGCGTGAGAAAAACCCATGTCACTGATTCGTCCAACACCTGTCGTCGATATAACAACCGCCAACTCGCCCACGGTTTTAGTGTTGGATGGAGTGTCGGATGCAGTGTTGGATGGAGTACCAGATGGAGTGTCGGATGGAGTACCGGGTGAGCTACTGGATGGAAAAATGCCATGCAATTTTTCCTTGTGACACATAGATCGCGCATTAGCTTCTTGTGACCATCAAAACAAACTGAATTAATCTTAAAACCATCAAAAAACATCAATTATACGTACATGGTATATGCTATGACGATTTGATATAAAATCCTTCAAAACTTCTTTAAAATAGTTAAATACACATATAATACCGGACAAAAAGCATTTAATCAACGTCATTACTTAACCAAATCACGAGCCCAACAGGGGGGTTCGTGGAATTTTTTCCAGTAGTTTTTTTCCTTTTTGGTTGTTATCAATGGTCTTGTTTCAAATCTTGCTCCTGGGTTTCCTTGGCTTGAGGGCAATTTTTTGCAAAATGTCCATATTCGTGGCATGCTTTACATTTGAAGGGAATTTTCTCATAATCTACCTGTTGAATATAAGACCAGTTATCTAGATTTAGTTGGATTTCTTATGGGAGACCTTTTTCCATATGCACCTCCACACAAAGTCTGGCACCCTAGTCTTAGGAACCCTAGCACTCACACAATTATTGTGTATGTTTTTAAATATGAATGTTAAACAAAATAAAAAAATAATATTATATCAAGGAAAAATCTTAATGGGGACTTCTAGATTGATTATATTTGTATTTCAATACAATTTAATTAGCTTCCATATGTTGTTTCTAAACATCGACAGAAGAATGCCAATGAATGCAATTTCTTACAAACTTCCTACGTGTATCTAAGGATTCTTTGGTTTTGTCTAGATCTAATAGTTTTCATTTAAGAAGTTTTGAATATTCACCATTTTGCATTTATGTGGTAGTTAATTTTGTCATTTTCATCTCTCTTGGCTACTAGGTTGCTTTGAGCTTGTACATTTCAAAGGGAGACTATGGGATACCCTTGATCACCTTTTCCAGTGAACTAAAATTCCTACTCATTTAGATATAGAATTTGTTACAAATTCCAACTTGAATATGAGGATTCTTTGTTTTGTCAAGGTTTGATAGCTTTCATTTAGTATGTCTTAATTTTTTTCCTTTTTCATTTACATGGTATTATGTTCTCACATTATCATCAATCTTGGCTATTGGATTGCTTTGAGCCGATACAATGAGAAAGAGATTATGAAAAAATATTTGAGAGTTTCTAATCCTTGTACCATCCTTAGGGATTACTATATGACCTCAATTCAAGAGTTGGATTGAACAATGTAGATGGAGTTATAGGAAAGCCCTTATGGATTCATGTACTTCCATTTGTAACTCTTGTTTATCTTGGAAATAATATGCCAATGATAAAAGGATTAGTGACTTGATGTTTGTCATCTTGATGGGGCATGCTTTTGGAGAAGTAGAAATGTTGTTTAATCACCCTAAGTTAGGAAATAAGAGAGAAGAAAAGGGGCACCATTTATATGATAGCAAAGGAAAACTAACCAGGAATGAGAGATATTGTCTCAAAAAATTTAAATCTCCAATCTAGTCTGTAAGCAATGCATTGTTTATTCTATCGCCCAAATAAGACCGCTAATGGTAGAGGCTTTCAAGATTTGAACTTATTGTTTTAGCAAGTTTGTGAGGGGTTGGATTTGGTTTGATAGGCATTTCTTGGACCTGATCCTCACTTAGAGTCTCATGTTGTTGTGTTGGTCTTGAGTGGTCCTAAGAGATAGCCTCTCTAATCATCATATCCTATACTATATCTTCTGCTAATATATAAAGATTTTTACTTATTAAAAAAATGACCACTTTTTATATTTACCTTCTCATATTATCAAGAATTATGGGCTTTGAAGCCCCTATTTGTACATTGTCTATCTTGGTTTTAATGGGTTTACAGAGGTAACAACAAGGGTGGATCAAATTTTGTTTTCATGATATGTCTTAGGATGCCTCTTGATTTGCATGAAATAATGTAAAATGGAATGAAAACCCCTTCAAAGGATAAATATAAGTGATTCACCCTTTCTACTTTCAAATTGGCCTTAAATTTCTCATTTATTTGCAATTCTTGCATTTAATCTAGTGGATCGACTTGTACTAACTCCATGTTTTGGGTAGTTTTGATATGCATCCACCAATCTCTCCATGGCCAATCTATATGCTTCCCACTCTCTAGGTTTTGTGTCATGTAGTTCTCTGCACTGTAAATGTTTTGTCCAAACTACTATGTAGAGATTCCATATGTATATTTTTTTTTGTCTAAAGGGAGATTTTGTGTTTATGATATTGACATGGGATCCTCTTTGGTTTGGACAACTAGTTCTATCATAAGATGGGTTGCTCACGCTTTAAGCTTGGGCCTTTTAATATTTGCATCATGATCCATAAGGATGTGTTTTTCCTAAACTTCAACCCATAAATTCTTCTACAACTTAAATTAAATTATTAAGGGGATTGTTGCCCCATCAAGGGAAACTACTTCCAAATCGCCCTCTCAGGGGTGTGATGATGTTGCTTGGATGAGATCTCTTTCTCGTATATGCTTATTCAAATTTGTTCTTCCAATTCTTCCATTAGAGACATTACGATCTAGCCTCACAATACTCATGAGTTATTTCAAATGACTTTGGAATGGTATATCAACTCATATGCCTTACACCTTAGATGTATGTGCACTCGCAAATGGTATCTTTATATTAGTTAATGCGATATGATCTCGTGTGTGGGTTTCTTTCTTAGACATGGTGTGATGGTTTCTTTCGTAGTTGTGAATGTGATAATAATTGGGTTTGATCTACTAACACTTCCTAACAATAAAATTTGTATTATTTTGTCGCGTTATACCATGGGGGGACATAATTGTCCTTAGATAAGTGTCATCATGGATTGGGTCAAATCGTACTACCGGTGATCTGGTTGAGTTAGTATACTACATATCCTAAACAAACCTAATACTTATGCATTTCCCTTTCACTTCCATCTTATTCATAACAAATATATTATCCTTGTTTATGTTTGACTTATCATATGTCATCCAGAAAGGTCTAGCTAAGCATATTGAAGATCAATGTAATACTAAGGAAAATAAAGCCAAAAAAGGCTAGAGGTGAAGAGTGAAAAAGTAAAATATGAAAAAAATAATGAAGCTTGAGTTATGCCACCTCATTAAAAAGGCCCAACCCATAAGTCCTATGCTAAAAAATGCATATCTAACGAAAATACTAAGAAATCAAAGAAAAAATACAAAAGGGGGTAATAGATAAAGTGTCGAGGTGGTAACTCTAAGCAAAGCTCCCTCTTGAAGGTTCACATATGTAAATAATGAATATTTCTAGCTCTTGAAGCTAGTTGGACTAGTTAAAGGACCTCTTACATCATCGCATATGACTTTGAGGGTCAAAACATAAAGTTCCCCTTCCCTTTCCATAAATTATCCATTATTTTTACCTATCTCTAACCAAGTGACCTAAGAAAAACATTTTGTCCTAGGAATTGACATATATAATAGGGGTAAGGTTGTCTCACCATGGTAAATTTAGGAAAATTATAAAATCAACTTATGTTATGTTGTTGTTAAAATGGATTACTTAATGTGCATTGCCTAATGACTTGCTTTGAGACTTGATTCATCATTACAGGTGGGTGCCCCATATTGGGGTTTGTGCACCATGCCTTGAGATCCATGACATTACTTCAAGATCCATGTACCCGTGTACAACCATATTTACCTAGATTATGATCTGTGCCATTTTTCTTGGGATCTACGTACTACATTGGGATATGTGTCAGTGTATTGGGTGATGACAATGATGCCACATCATCGTAGAGGTGTCCACATCATCATTTGTACATTTATCAACATATGTAGAATACATGAGATAATTATGGTGGTGATTCTAGCACACATGTGGGGCACACCCCTTTTTGGACCATTTTTCACATGTGTGAGTGATTTCTAAAACCTTGGAGATGATTTTTACTTGGCACATGTGTGAACACTTCTCTTAGGAAATATTTCTCTTTCATGGACTCACACATGTGGTTTCTATAACCTTTTGGAAGGGAACACCTCATTATCCACTAGTTTCTCACATGTGTGCATGATTTATTACATGATTTTTGGGGTTAGTTAGGGGGTACCCTTGTTCTTGGGCCTCCTTTGAATCTATGTGCATTTTTGGAAAGCTTGTTGATACATTTCGAGGAGGGAGAACCTATTTATGTACTCTCATGAACCACACATGAAAGGAGTGTACGAAATACCTTGCTCATGCATGATGGTTTATATTGGGGAAACCGAGTGCTCACTAAATGCTCTTGTTAAATAACATATTTTCGGAATAAATCATGATCATATAGCTAAATCAGATCTAGTTAAACACTCACACAACACCACTCATCCAATATGCATGGATAAGGCCTTGTTAATTGCTAGAGAAGAACACTATAATAAAAAAAGAATGAGAGAGGATCTGGAAATTGAGATTAGGAATAACACGCTATACCGAGACGAAGGGATGAAGCTAAGTGACATGTGGAGGCTTGTTATATGCCAAATTATTTTAAAAAAAAACATTGTTATATAATGTGATCCATTGCCTAGAATATATGCAACAAAGGAAGTGAGCCAACCTCACTATCATAAGAAATTCCAGTCGGATTTCATATTTATTTACTCGATGATCATCATTATCCCTCATCCCAATCTTCTAATTGAGTGATCACCCTTATGATGTACTCAATTTAAGGCAGTCTGAAATGTCGGTTTTCTAAATTAGACGCAGGTTTCCAATAAAATTCAATTTACATACTTCTAGGAGGGCACCCCTACATTTGAAGATTTTTTGTAACCACCTATAGTTTTCTCCCATGGTTTTCATTAGGAACATAGTATTGGGCTCATGGTTTCCATTTGAGCACATGGTATTGTTTTAGCTCATGGTATCCATTGTATGGTATTTGGAGTGTCTTATCTATGTAAAGAGGGTGTCTCCTTCATTTCTTGTTGTTGGAAATCGACTGGAATACCTATTTTATCATTTTTTGGGTGTGGGATCTCTTATATTCTCTTGATTAAAATGTTCTAGGATAATTAAATAAGCGTTTGATATTGTAAGTATTCACTGAGGAAGGAGTTATTGCAAAGCAAGAAATCCAAGTGAGGTATGGTGAATTTTCTATTTCATTTCTTTGTGAATTTATAAGCTAATTCTATTGTATTGGGGGTGAATATCATAGGTTTTTACCCCCTTACCCTAGGTTTAGTTTAAATTTAAAATCTTGTGATTCTTAGGTTAAGTTCTTTAGGATTAACCTGTTGATAGGTCGAATTGGCATGTCAAGCAGGTAAGAGAGAGTTGCTCAATGAAAGTCCCCAATTAGGCTCGCTTTCATTTGGAAGAACACTTCCGACCAGGATGTGGGCCTGGTTGCCACTGGGTTAATTGAGGGAGAGAGAACACAATTGAATTGCTTCTCACCAATTTTATCTAAATCATGATCTAGTTCTCTAGAGCAGAAACAAAATTAAAAGTTATATTCTATCTCTACTCTACTCTAGCCTATCGTGATTAGGAGCAAGACTAATATAAATGAATACAATTAAGGATGGTGTTATTGAAAGAAAAAATAGTTCATGTCAATCAACAACACATTAACATAGTGAAATTGCATATTAGATCACAATTAGTTGTTGGCAAAACATGTGACATCACCGTTGTATTCATCAGAAATCATAACAGTATGAGTAATTCCAAACACAACACATATAAATAGTTCATATGAAAAACATTAAAAAAAAACCCACAACAAACATATATGTAGAACAATCCCTAATACATTTGACAACAATTATGATCCCAAATGCCTTCTGCTTCTTATTCATAAAGAGATAATAGTATAATCCATATGTACAATCTGAAAAATTCATTCTATCTTACTAGGAGCTCTTTTTTATAAGACAAGAGAGTCTATTTACATTCCATAATTGTCATCATTCCATATGACAACTACCTCTTTTCATTTCTCATCTCCTACTTTGAATTATTTGAACTTTTAAATTACAAAATTTTACAAAAATGTGGGAATGTCAAGCATTTCCCGAATTTGGATGATCTATAAAGTTGGACCATGATTCGCATGCTTGGATGATTTTACTTATCACACCCAACTTTTTTTCCTCCAACTCTAGCTCGCCATCACATATCCTATCAATGACCTCTATCTT
The DNA here is from genome assembly GCA_000966675.3 of Picea glauca. NCBI lineage: Eukaryota > Viridiplantae > Streptophyta > Pinopsida > Pinales > Pinaceae > Picea > Picea glauca. Next base: position 8,913 of record JZKD02S1147952.1, on the reverse strand, counting down.
CAAGTTTGTCTTTGTGTTCTTTATAAAATCTTGTGTCACCAGCATACACATCATTCCCTAGATCATGTATTGATTGACGGTTTCCCTGTCGATTTTTTCCAACACTTCGATTTCCTTCTTGGGCTTCTCTCTAATGGATGACACTTACTATGCCTTGGCTTCACTTTCTCCTTGCACATCTAGTTTCTCGTTCTGTGGCATGTGGAATATTTGTAGGAGTTCATCGGTCGCGGTCCACATCCTTGTGCATGTTTTCTTATTGTTCCTTGCACAACATGGTAGATGTTCTTCCATCTGTCCAACAACATTTGGGTTTTGTCTTTCTCCCTCCTAGTAAACCTAAAAAATGTCACAAGGGTTGTCTTGTATGCATTTTTCCAGTGCTTTATTCTTTTGAATGCTTATTCCATATCCTCGTACTAGCTTTTGATTTTTCCCAACTGATCAGTTAATTTTGCAATTTCCTCATTGTAGGCCTGGATATCCTTCAACTCTGTGAAGAAATTCACCTGTGTCTCTTTTTTCTACTCATTGATTTCAACAAATTCTACTTTAAACAAGCTTGGGAATTTATTCTCCTCCTTGTTGCCTTCCAGCCAAAGTTTTTTCATTTCTTCTTCTAGGAGAGATATCATATGACCCTGCTCATCTAGTTGATCCTTTTCTTTCCCTTTCACTTTCAGGTCTAATATCTCATGAACATATTCCTACCTGGTGTTCTTGATTTCCTTTGCATGTATTTGGTCCTTCTCAGCTACTTTGACTTGGAACTCATGTTCCATTTTCTGATCTCTTTTTTTGCGGTTGTTGGTCCATGAAGGGGCACGATTATTTGTTTGGGTGTGATGGTTCACAAAGGGGTGCGACACACCCAAAGGACGCGACATTTTGTGATGGTGACCTTTGGATCAATCCATATGAGAGAACAAGGGTGCACAACCAACAAAGGCAGATTTGAAGAACAAGGAGAGCAAGATCAACTCTATGATTTTGAGGTAGACTTAGATGAAGAAAGGAGAGCTACCTCAAGGAGCTAAGTCACTTCACATGGGAGCACTTGTTCTACCTTGAGGTGATTCGGTGGACAGAGTTGGGGTGACCTTCTTTTTGGCTGAGTTTGGGGGAAGTCTTGTCGTAGGTCTGAGGAGGCATGCTAGGAGGCAGAACTATGGGTTTGTGTGAAGTCTTGAAATAGAGAAGAAACAATGAGTCTTTGGTGGATGTATGTTCGGGGTGCTTTGAAAAAGTTGTGAAAGATGTTATGATGAATGAATTTTGGTGTGATGAATTTGTGTATGAGTGCCTTGGTGAGGTGAGGTGAGTCATGTGACTCTACCCAAGTTGTAAACTGAGCCTATAGTACTCATATTGTAACAGTTTTGAAATAATAAGACTTAGCCAAGTGTTAGGAATGATTTGTGCCACCCTCACTATATTTGTGTGTCTCTTGTCTATTTCGCAAGTGTTCTCTTCGTTTCATGGATGTTTGGTTACATATGACTAAGTATTAAGTTGTTAACAATTGTCTAAGTATACAAGAGTTGCACTAGAGTATGAGTGTGACTTGTTGGTAGCCTAGAATGGAGTATGGGTATACTCTAGGTGAAGAGGCATAGTTCAGATGAAGTATCCTTGGTGTTGTCAAGCAACCAAGTGAGAAACGACACAGTGTCACACGCCCTCTAGTGGTGCACGATCATAAGATTCAACTAGGCACACTATGCGGACGTGACACATATGATTATAAAAAATACTTAATAAGTAAGTGAAAACTTGAAGTAAGTGGAGGAACCATCACATATATATTTGGAAAGAGGATGGAAATAAATTTGTTATGCAATATGACCCAACTAAGCATTGTTTTTTACATCTTATCTAGAGGTTATGTTATGACAAATTATCCATTTTACATCAAATATCTATTTTTTCTTGAAGCGTCAAATTCTCCATATTCTCATTCTCTTGTAAGAAGTGGTTGGGAATGGGTGAGATGGTTATCTCAATTAGAAAAGGAGGATATGCAAGAGAAAATCACAAACACTAGGTTTTGTCATCATCTTTAGATGAGGTTATGACTGATGATAATACTTCATGGACCTACATGAGAATTTATATGGTTAATTTCCATATTAGGTATTCTTATCTACTTGGGATTCATAAAATGAGGGAGAATTATATAGCTAAAAATATTTATGAACTTGTTGTTACAGTTTAAAGGAAATTGGTGGTATGGATCATTTAATGATAGAAAAAAAGTTAGTTTGTGTTGGAGAAAATGGAGCATCAGTAATGCAAGGGCAAATAATTGGCCTTTATGTTACACTACAATTATAATCATCACCATCTATGCTTATTATTAATTGTATGGCTCATAAGATGAATCTTACATTTAAAATAGTAAGCAAGTTTCCATCAGTTTCAAAAGTTGAAGTTCTTGTATGTGAGGTTTATGCATACTTTTGTCATAGTCCCAAACGATTTTCAAATTTTCAACAATTTGTTGATGGTGTTACAAATGGAAAAAAAATACTAAAAGATGATGATACAAGATGGATCTCATTGAATGGACTACCTTAATGAATATTTAATGAGTACCAATCCTTGGTAGGGATGATGTATGAACATTGATTTAGCGTTGTAATGGCCCTAATTCGAAACCCTTTGTAATTGTACATATAAGCTAGTGAGCCATTGGTACCAATGGAAGATGTAAATGAACATATAGGTTGGTGAACCATTGACACCAAGTTTGGTTTTGAGTGCACCAGAGTAGTGCGCGGGG
>JZKD02S1147951.1:887223-899128 GCA_000966675.3 Picea glauca | reverse complement strand
TCAATTTTATTGAAATAATATTTAAAATGTATCAATATCTCTATACATTGTAATCTAAAGTATCATTGTACTCTAAAATATTTTTTATATTTTTTTAATATATATTATTGCCGCTTCCAAATTCAAGTTTCTTGTAAATTTGAGGAAAACTTCTACTAGTTTTGGACACTCGTATCCACATTCCCAACTTTCCCACGTTTCAAAAACTCGTGCAACATATATATATATATATATATTAGTTAGTTTGTTTTTTATCTAAGTTGTGAGTCATATCAATTTTTAATATGGAATAACACACTTCATCACCTAATGTCCTATACCATGGGGACCATTTTTTTTTTTATATTTATATTAAATTAAAATTTAAAAAAAAAAATATTTGAAATTTTTTTATTTTTTATTTTCTATTAATAATAAATATTAAATATTAGTTTGACAATTTTATATAGTTTTATTAATAATAAACATTGATTTGACCATTCTATATTTTTAATTTTTTATTAATAATAAATATTGATTTGAAAATTTTATGTAGTTTTAAAAGTATTTGTCAAATAAAAACTAACAATTTTAAAATATAAAATTTTATGGACGACCATAGGATCAAGCGCTTATCTACGGTCACAAACTCATTTCGGCAATCTCCCCAAGTGGCCCTTCTCTAAAACTCAAATGCCACAGTGAATTTTGGTCCGTTCGCGGCGGATTAAGAGATGTCCACAATTATTTTTATAGATAGTGACTCCATAAAGCGAAAAATATTTTTACATTCAATTTATAACAACACGCAAATTCAATAATAGAATCGGTTTTGATAAATAAAAGGTTTATATTTCATATTTTTATATTAAAAAATAATGTAAAATCGGTTTTGATAAATAAAAGTTCAATATTTCATATTTTTATATTAAAAAATAATGTATATCAAAATGGGTTTCAAAATAAAAGGTTTATATTCATATTACATATCTAAGAGTTATTGTAACACCTCTGCACTTGAGTTGTGCAAATTGTTAGCATGCACCCCTTTATCGCAAATTTAGACGGAAAAGTTGTGATGGAGAGTGCTCGGATCAAAGGAAGGACTTGATATATGATGGATTTGGGGTTCCTTGGGCGCACGTCGTGCTAAGGAACGACTCCACAATCAGTTGCTTGACAAAGACGAAACGAAAGGTGGCCACCCCATGGAAGCTTGGGCACCCAATCGAATATACAGGTTAGTCAAGCAAGGAAGAGCACCCAAGATGTGCGACAGACGCTTTGTGAAGTGATTGGGTGAACGGACGAACAAAGGCACAAGTTGGTCGCCCATAACCGAAAGATGACGAGTCAGACGATTTAGAGCACGTGATTAGAAGGGGTGCGCACCCTTTGGCAAGTCGGCCCGAAAACAAAGAGTTGTGTCGGTTGGCAAGAGCCGCATCGGCCAAAACGGATGCACCCCTTGACCAAGGGAGCACTCTTCTATATATTGGCAAGGTGAAACCAAATGAAGGCAGATAAGTTGGAGTTGGAGACACTTCTTCATAATCGCAGATTGAGGAGCCAAAGGCAGCGACCAAGGTAGGAGGGCGAGCTCCCCCCAAGGAGCCAAGTAGACCCTTGAGTGTAACTTGAGTTGCCTTGGGGAGGAAGAACCTTAGGTTTGGGAAAGTATTTCTCAAAGGAAGTTGGTGGACAAATTGAACTGTGGTGAAGAAGGAAGGGTCGCTCCAATCTGAGGCAAAGAAACAAGCTTTATGAAGACGAAGCATGATGAAGTTTTGTTCAGACTGAGGCAATGAAGGAAGGGCGCCCAAGGGTAGCTCGTTGAAGTAGGGTTGTGATGTTTTCACAACAGGTTCTTCTAATGAGAGAAATCTCCTTGTAACTCTTTCTTTGTGTGTGGCATGAGTTGAGATCAACGCACGATTGTTTTGTATTAAGATTTTGGGTGTTAGGCCGGTTTGGTTGCCCACTTGCACATTCGTTTTTTATACTATGGATGCATGATGTTCCTTACTTGTTATTTGGATAAGTATAAGAAACATGCACATAATAATTAACTAATAAACGAAACGAAGTTAAGTAAGACAATATGGTTTTTCCATTGAGCGAAAGACGTCAGTGTCGCACGAGAGTCGGGGAACGTTGGCTAGCATACTTCATGCAAAGTTGCACTTTTGGAAATAGGGTGACTTGATGAATGACAAATGTGGGGATTGTGCATTCATATGAAAACAACCAACAATGGAGATAAAATGATGGGTGGAAACTAAGTTGGGAGTATGGGAGAGTTTGTGACCTAGAAAATATTGAAATGTGCGATCTTGGACTGTTTCATGAAGTGGATGGGACGAGTTCATGTAGACAAGCAGCTAGTGGAGCAACAATTCGTGTGTGCGATCAAGAGGCCTTCACGCAAGATTGTTTAGTCTGTTTGAGATGATGTGAACATAATTTGAACATAACACTTGCATGAATCTTATGAAATAAGAGTTGGAAGACTTGATCATAGTTCATGGTGGTGTCGAGGTGTATGAGTGCCTTAGGCACATTGGTTGAGTCATGAGGTGACTTGATCATCACAGCAGAGGTCCAAATGAAGAAGTGTTTTGGTAGAGGAAAGAAAATTCATTCTAAGAGGTGGACGGAGGAAGCAATTGACCAAGGAGACTGATGATAAAAAACCGAGATAGGTCGGAATGCAGACGGGGTGGATTTGGTGATGTTCTCCTTCTCATGGTATGGGACATGGGATAGGCAGGGTGTTCTCAGGATGCTTATGGATGATGATACAACTCAGAGATCCAAGGATCATTGGTTGGAGTTAACGTAAGAATTGGTTCAGACGTGTTTTTGCATGGAATTCTTTGGGTGACTCGTTCCACTTGGATTCGTTTGGATAGTACATTGAGACATCTCTAAAGGATGTTGTGGATTTATGTAGATCAAAGGATCACACAAACAGAAGGAAACAAAGAACAAATGAAGAGTAGTGTGGAGGTAATTGTTGGATGTGCGAGACTTCTTCACTTGGAGAATTTAGTGGATAGGTGATGAAGACAATGGGAGGTTGACTGATGAAGCTAGGCTCATACTTGACTTGGGCAGACTTGTTAATGAAAACCAGGGTGCCATGAAGGGCACGGTTGCAACAACGATGAGACAGTCCTAGGCATCCTACAGTTTGTGGGATGGGTAACGAGAGTGAATTCGGTTGGTCGCATGGGTGGTAGATGTGCGGTGATCTCCTTGAAGTTTTGAAGATATTTGACGTGATATAGGCTAAGTGTAATGATGGAGGAAGGGACAACATATTTCATAGCAAGATTGATGAATTTAACAAAGGAAGACTTCATTTTGGGGTAACATCACAACAAGGAGGGGCAAGGAGGTTTTTCCTTGGTGAGTTTTTGTATGAACGAGTTGAGTTGCAGATGAGAGGATATCAACTCTACTTGGAGGTGTGCCATCGTGCACGTGATATGATGGTTGGACTAGCTAGCTAACTTATTTGGCACTTGGACGAGCTAGTGCGTAGTGACATGGTGAAGGGGTCAGACTTTGGGAGCACAACGATTCATTTGTGAAACACTTGGTTGTTGTAGAGGAACTTCATGATGGTGTTGGATCAAGAAAACAATGAAGGGGAAAGATAAATCTTGCCTTGGTGTTTTTGGATTGAGCACATGATGTACGATGGAAAGAAATGACTATGAACAATGTGGAAAAGTACACTTTCACAGATTCAGCACGAAGTTGGATTGGCTACCCAACTTGTTCAAGATGTGGAGGTGTGTAGTGTGCAGAGACATGATGAGATAGTTGGAGTATGGGCGCAATAGTTCAACATGGGTTCAAAACTTAGACATTTTTTAGTCTCGTTGAGGTTGTGACAGAGGTTGCGATCGCAATAGGGTAGAGAGGAATCATCACGACAATGAAGGCAACTTGGACTACATTGGAGACAAAGTTGGGGAGAGGCAGTTTGGATGCACTTCAACTTTGGGCAGTGAGGATAGTTGCATGATGTTGCGAATGATTGCATGTGTAGTGGAAAGTTGGGGTTTCACTAGAAACTTGAATTTTTCACTCAATTTGAATTTGGGCTTTCTATTTCGACATGAAACTTGGGGTTTCCAGTAGCAGCAGCGATGGAGGTATGAATTTGGTAAGAGTCGAAGATTGCAAATTTTGGACGTTGTTGAGACGACAAAACTTCGAGTGGGGGAGGGTGTAACACCTCCACACTTGAATTGTGAATCGAATGCATCTGCCCCTCCACCGCAGACTTAGATGGACAAGCTATGATGGATAGCGCTCAGTTCAAACGAAGGACTTGATATATTATGGAGTTGTGTTCATTGGGCATGTGTTGTGCCAAGGAGCAACTCCACAATCGGTTTCTTGACGAAGACGAAACGAAAGGTGGGCGACCCATGGAAGCTTGGGTGCCCAACCGAAGAGACAGGTTGGCCAAGAAAGGAAGAGTGCCCAAGACATGTGGCAGACGCTTTGCGAAATGACTGGGTGAATGGATGGAAAAAGGAACATGTTGGGAACCCATAACCGAAAGGTGGTGAGTTGGCTGGGTTAGAGCACGTGCTTGGAAGGGGTGTGCACCCTTTGGAAAGTTAGCCCAAAAATGAAGAGTTGCATCGATTGGCAAGAGTCATGTCGGTTGGAACAGACATGCCCCTTGACCAAAGGAGCGCTCTTCTATATACTGAAAAGGTGAAACCAAATGAAGGAAAACAAGTTGGATTTGGAGACACTTCTTCATAATCGGAGATTGAGGATTCTGAGGCAATGACCAAGGAAAGAGGGAGAGATCCCCCCAAGGAGCCAAGTAGACCCTTGAGAGTAAGTTGAGTTGCCTTGGGGAGGAAGAATGATAGGTTTGGGAAAGACTTTCTCAAAGGAAGTTGGTGGAAAAATTGAACTATGGTGAAGAAGGAAGGGTCGCTCCAATCTGAGGCAAAGCAACAAGATTTACGAAGAAAAATCATGATGAAGTTTTTTCAAACTGAGGTAATAAAGGAAGGGCGCCCAAGGGAAGCTTCTTGAAACAGAGCTATGATGTTTTCGCAACAGGTTCTTGTAATGAGCGAAAGATCCTTATAACTCTTTCTTTTTGTGTGGCACAAGTTGATCTCGGGTCACTATTGTTCTGTATTAAGGTTTTGGGTGTTAGGTTGGTTTCGTTGCCCACTTGCACATTCATTTGTTATACTGTGGATGCATGATGTTCCTTATTTTTTATTTGACTTAGTATAAGAAACACACACATAACAGTTAACTAATAAAAAAAATTGTTGGGTTGTTATATCCTTTGCAGTAAAAGTCTAGTTAAGGTGAATCGTCTAATGGTTGAGGTTGAGGTAGATTGACAACATTGACAATAGGTCGAAGTCGTGGTAGATCGAAAGCAAGTCAAAATTCGAGGAAGTTGACTGAGTAAAGTCGAAGTCAAAGATATCGATGACAAGTCAATCGACAAGAGGTCGAAGTGCGAGCGTGAGATGATCGACTAGATACTAAATGAATGTCGACTGGTAGTCTAATGGTAAACCCGACTTGTAGTCAACTGTAACAGAATCTCAGGATTTGTGGGATTTGTAGCCAATGATATGCATGGATCTATAACCATTTTTGGGCGTCGATATTTAGGTTTTTTCCTGTTGTAAAGCCTATAAAGATGTGTGTTGTAAGGCCATAAAGGTTGTTTTTTTAGGTGATCATAGAATGCACATTTGGAGGTTAATGCATGTGTAAGTGTAGGTTGGTGGTCATGCATATGTAAGCCGATTTGGCTACAGGTTTGTTCTTTCCTATGCAAGAGGGTATGATGTCGATTTTGTATTAGGTGTGGACCAAGGTTAGACATGTAACCTTTTATTCTGATTGAATAAGACAACAAGAGAGCATAATGCTCAAATAAATGTTGGTTTTCCCAATTAAGGGTTTCTAGGGTAAAATCTCGATGTATTATGTGATTGCTTGTGTGATTTGCTTTCTTGATTAAATTCTTTTTCTCTTCTGCTAGAATTAGTGTGGAAGTGTCCTACATTTCTTGACATGTGGTATCATAGCTTAGGTCTTCCCTGACAAGTGAGTTATCAGAGAAATGTAATTCTTTAGCAAGTATATCATATCTTGATCTGCAAATCTTGAATCTAAGAACTAAACCCTAGGTATAGTAAGAGTTGTAAGTCATAATGTTTTTTAAAGATCGTGGTAAAGAATAGCGGGAAGTTCCATAATAGAGATAGAAAGATTCAATGGCCAAAATTTTGAGTTGTGGAAGCTAAAAATCGAAGATATTCTTGTGGATCGAGAAAAATGGACAACAGTCTGTCCAGGTACCTAGCCGACAGGAATGTTGATGGAAGAATGGGAGAAACTCAAAAGAAAAGCAAGAAGTATGATAGGACTTTGTCTTGCAGATTCAGTGTTATTGAATGTCTCGGGTGAATATTCGGCCAAGAAACTATGGGACAAGCTAGGAAGCTTATACTAGTCGAAATATCTGGTAAATAAGTTGTTTCTCATAAATAAACTATATCTTATGAGGATGAGTTATGACAGTTCAGTGATTGAGCATTTAAATGCATTTAACACCATGTTAAGCCAATTATCGTCTATGGATATAAATATCACCGATGAGGAGAAGTGTATCATTCTATTATGTTCTTTTCCAGAGTCCTGGGATATCTTAGTCGTGGCTATTGGGAGTAATACAACCACACTAGTGCTAGAGGACATGGTTGTTTCTCTGTTGTCTAAAGAAATGAGAAAAATAGCATGGAAGGATCGGCCACAGATGCTCTGGTAGCGAGAGGTCGATTGATAGACATAGATAAAGGAAGATCCTCCAGTAGAAAGTTCAAGTCAAAGGGTAGATCTAAATCCCTGGTTCAATTGGTGCGAAGATGCTGGAAATGCAGTAAAGATGAGAATTATAAAAAGGACTGTAAGTTGAAGGAAACATAAGTTAGTGCTAGATCCAACAAGAAGCAATCAACTAAGAGAATGACGACCTCAGAGAAGGGAGGTGATGTGTACCTAGCGTCGACCAGTACACCATTTGATCAAGATGTTTGGTTGATCGAATCAGGAGAATCATATCATATGACACCACATAAAGAATGGTTCTGTGAATATGAACAATATGATGGGGGCGATTTGTTCTTGGGGGACGACTTGAAAACCAGAATTGTCGGAAGGAGAAGATTCTGATTGACACTATAGGATCGGAGGAAAAAAACCCTTCCAAGTGTGATACACATTTAAGCTTTCTCAAGAAACCTGATATATGTCAGTAAGATGAGTGATGTAGGTGTTAATGCTCTGCTTCAGAAGGATTCATGTAAGATAGTCAGAGGTGTGATGGTATTAATGAAAGGCATTTGGATTGGTACCTTGTACAAGTTGTTAGGGAATGTCAACTCGACTGGATGTGACAACATCGTTTCTCCTGAAATTGACTAACTCAATGTCGACACAACTCAACTCGACTCAATCCAAGTCGGTTCAAACCAACTCGACAAGAAATGATGAACTCGACCCGACCAGGTTATGGCCCGATAGGATGGGTTGAGTTCATCATAGTGATGTGTTTGGCTTGGTTACAGTTCCTTCACTTGGTGGATCCCTATATTATGTCTCCTTCATACATTCTCTGGTAGAAAGTTCAAGTCAAAGGGTAGATCTAAATCCCTATTTCAATTGGCACGAAGATTATGGAAATGAAATAAAGCTTGGAATTATAAAAAGTATTGAAACTCTAAGGAAATATAATTCAGTGTTGGATCCAACGAGACGCAATCCACTGAGAGAAAGACGAACTTAGAGAAGGGAGGTGATGTGTGTTAGCACTCTGTAAATTTCCTAGAGGTTGACGAAATAATAAATCTACAAAGGTAAATTTATCCAACCGCTTTTGAAGCTGGGATCTAGCCCTTCCAACTTCAGAGAGGGATCTCTCTATATGATTGAGATATGTTTCAAATTTTAAAATATTAGGCTAGGTAAACAAATGAGTTGGCTTTGTTGATGTAGTGTTGATTGAGTTGGTTGAGACAGTCTACACATCCATTGGGCTATGGGGTTTGTGTCTTAAAAGTTGAAATCCAAACCAGAAAAGCAAAGAAAACCTTTCACAGGGAGAGATAATATAATCACTGGATTCTTCAATAGCATATATGATGGAGAGCAGAAAAGACGAGAAAAATTATTTCAGCAAAGAAGCAGTTAAGAATTTCTTTATTGAAATAACCAGAAGAAAAATGTGAAAATCTTTTGAGTCAGAAACAGGGTATCCGAGATAAATCATGTCACGTTTGTTACTTCTAAAGATTAGATTTAGTAAACAGTATGATAAAAAAGAAAAAGAATAACATTCAACTTGGAAAGGAAAACATCACCAATGAATACACGCAAGAATCCTGTAAAAGTGTCTTCTTTGTATTAATGGAAGATCTCTTCAAAAATATTACAGTCTAATAGTGTCAAGGTGTGAAGATCAACAACCCTCAATACTTCGAAAGATGAAGTATTTACAACTCAAAATTACAAATGATTCTTTCATTAATGACCAGGACGTGATAAATCTATTTTTATCCTAACAAACTTAACAAATTTCAAAAATCTAGGAACTGTTAGATGATGTGGTGTAACTGCATGATGATTTCTGGGTGGGTCGTTGGCAAGGTCTCTGCACGACCTCATCTTACTGGACAAATGACTGGACTGGGACAACTCATTAGCTACTTGATCAGATCGCAGAGTTCTTCCCATCGAAGATGACTGGGCACGTTGACTTTGAGTAGCCTTCGATACACTTCATCCATTTCTGCGTACTTGGCGAAGGTAGGCTTGGTGAGGAAGATATATCGAATCTCATGTTGGATATTGATGTCCCACTGAAGAGCATATAGAAACGCCTTGCCATTGATGCTCCCTTTAATTCCTACAAACTTTGAACTGTCCTTAGCCACATCGGCCAATCTCTTCTTGTAGTCTGGGAGTGTCATCAATTTGTCATCGATTACCTTCAGACCAAGAAGACCTTTCTTCTGTAGAGCCTCAATCTTACTAAAGAATATTTGTACCCCTAGGTCCATGGCCTGAACCTTTTCTTCTAGCTGAAGCATTAATCCTCTCTTGGTCAAAACTCTTTTGACCTCAAGGATGGTCTATGTTCTGTCTTCAATTTTTAGCTCTTCCAGCTCTTCCATGGTCTTAGAATTTAGGGACTTGATGATCTCGTTCACCTGTGTTGGCATCTCTCCCAATTCTGATCTGATCTTCTGGATGGCCTGTTTGGTTCTCTACACCAATTCATTCTGCTCAAACATTATCTGTATCATGGGCCATATCTCGTTCACGGACTTGGTGATGTCTATCCATACACTTTCTTTAACCTCGGCCAAAGTTTTTCCTGCCACTGTTTGCTTCCGAAGCTGCTGTAACTCCTGTTTAAGCTGATATGTCACTAGATTTTCCTTGGAGAGGCTAGTCTGAAAGGAAGATTTGAGTTCATGAAGGTTCTCAGTCTCCTTTTTGAGCTTTCCGATCTTTGTTTCCTGCAGGTTCATCTTTTCCATAGACTTAGCCAGGTCGGTTGTCTTCTCCAGGGATGTCAATGGAGTCTCGGATGGGACTTATGTCACTACTGTTGTGCTCACTCCTGAAATTGGAATAACACTCAATGGAATGACTTCCATTAGCTTTAGTTTCTCTTTCTCTTTTAATAGTTTCTCCATCTCAGCTTCCATTTCCTTTAGCTGTGCATTCTTCTCCATGAGTAGCTTGAACATTTCATCTTTCTCTCCTTCTTTTTATGCTATATCCTTCGCCTGTGAATCCTCTGTGGGCAGGAGTTTCAATTGTTTCCTTAAGGAGGCTATATCAACATTCTTCTTCTTAATCATCTCCTCAATTGCTTTCACATTCGAAGGATCGTAACTGATCTTGAGGACCAGTTCCTCCAAAGTCTTGATTCTGTTGTCCTTGGCAAATGACGATATCTTTTCTAACTTCAATTGTGTTTGAACATTGTTTAGGGACATTTGCAGTTTCGACGCAGTAGTGGAAGTATGCGCCAGTGTGTAGAAGACCATTTCCCCTGTCTGCTTGTGCAGATCCATCTAATCAGCCGGATGCATGTCCTTCGTCTGGAATTCGAAGGTGGCCCTTTTGTAGTCAGTGATCACTTTTGGATCCGGTACTTGTGCCTGTAGGAATGCCATATGCATTTTTCCCTTCTCGGTGTCAAATGTTGATGGAAGCCTATGTTGTGCAGTCGATGTCTGCTTCCAGAACTGGGCGCAAGTACTGCTGGTCAGGGTCTGGTTCCTTTTCTTGATCAGCTCATATTTTTCAAAGATACTCAACTTCAGTCCTACCTTGCCTGACTGGGTGGTCAATGGAGAATCTATGGATTTCTTCGGCAGTGTCGAGGTTATGACCTTCTGGAGGCTTGCACCGAGGGGTGGCCTATCAACCTTGGTCACTGTAGTAGACGGGGCTTCTTTTTCTCTGGTCGGGCCAGGAACTGAAAAAGTCTTAGGCCTCTTGGTATGTAGCTGAAATTCTTCAGACGATACCTCAGTGACAGGCAGAGATAAAACTTGCCTGGGCCTCTTCTCTTTCGGGACCTGTGGGGTGGTTGTTTGCGAGACAGTGGTCGAAGGGTCTTGCTATTCTGCTTCGACCAAAGTATTAGGTTCCCATACTGTCTGATTAGCAAATTTCTCGATTTCAGGTCTTGATTCGTGAACATATGGGATGTTCTTGTTTTTTACCCTCATCTCAGAGATGATCCCACATGGGTTGTAATGCCATGGGAAACTCATGAAGAGCTTCATTTCCCTCAGCAGCCTGTCTGCTTCTTCCCTAGCACCATGATTGTTGCAGATGAAGGAGCCAATTTTCCCTTTGATTCTGATATGTTTCTTTTTCTTCAGTGACACAAAATGGATATCATCGAAATTTATTATCTGCCTTATATATTCCAAAGAAAATATTCTGACAGGCAGTTACTTGGGAAGCTTATACAGTTCCAACTCACACCCGTATACTCTGATCTCAGTGTAATATTGGTACAAATACCAATCCCTGGTCTTTGTGTTATCTGAGAGATGCAGGATCCTCTGAACTTCATCATTTATCCGAGGCTCGGGCCTGCCACTAAGCATACTTACCGCTGGGTGGTAGAATTGATCAATGAACTCTTTGAAACTGAACTCTGTGGAGTTTTGCTTGAGCAAGGAGGTCCACGCTGTCACTGCTTGGGGCCTACCATCTCCATCCATCTTCTGCATGGAAAAAATGAATTTGTCCGCCTGGAAGAAGATGAACAGGTACGCTAATATGGACGAGTATCGGAACATGCCTTCTGTGCCGAAATTCACAAACTGTTTGAGAATATTGTTTGCCAGGAATGTGCTGAAATTGAACTGGGTGGTGGGCTTCTCATCGGTAGAGAAGATGGATAAAAATCCCAGAATGGGTTCATCTACCCACTGATCCGAAAAGTATCCTAACAAGGCACAAAGGGATGATATGATTTGGTTTCCTTTAGTCGAGAACATGGAAGAAGGATAAGGAGGATTGGTGGAGGGAAATTGAGCAGATGGAGGGAGGAAAAGCTCGAATATTTGAGCTCTTTGGGGGAAGGTCATTTTCTGGTATAATTCTGTAAGAGTTTCCAGGTTGAAGGGTGATACAGAGTCGGCTCGGGGGATTTGCATCATTTGGTCGATGGACTCAGGCGTAATGAGGAAAAAAATCTCTCTGGATGAGGAGACGACGGTTCTTTGTTCGGGAATGTAGTGGGCTTGGCACTTGAGTGCGAACTCTGGAAAATGGTGAATTTGAGGGAAGAGGTAAAGGGGTAAGTTGGACTCCCAGAGTC
>JZKD02S1147951.1:847810-875572 GCA_000966675.3 Picea glauca | reverse complement strand
TTTTGGTTGATCGACTCAAGAGAATCCTATCATATGACACCACATAAAGAATGGTTCTATGAATATGACCAATATGATGGGGGTGATATCCTCTTGGTGGCTGACTCAACAACCAGAATTATTGGACAGGAAAGAGTCTGACTAACACTGCAGGATGGGAGGAAAATAACCCTTCTAGGTGTGATTCACATTTCGAGTTTGGAAAGAAACCTGATATTTGTCAGTAAGATGAGTGATGGAAGTGTGCATACTCTGTTTCAGAAGGATTCATGTAAGATGGTCAGAGGTGCAATGGTATTAATTAAAGGAGTTTGTATTGGTACCCTATACAAGTTGTTAGGGAATGTCGACTCGATTGGATGCAAAAACATCGTTGCTCCTGAAATTGAGTTGACTCAATGTCGACACAACTCGACTCGACTCGAGGCAATTCGTTTCAAACTGACTTGACAAGACATGATGAACTCGACCCGACCAGGTAGTGCACGAGAGGATGGGTCACATTAGAGAAAAATGACTTCGATCTATACAAAGAAAAGGTATGGTTGAAGGTTTTCCTGAATGTGGTTTAGAAGTAGAATTTTGTGAGCATTGTATATATGGGAAACAAAGTCAGGTGAGGTTCCCATCTGGAGTGACAAGGGAAAATGGGATACTAGAAATGGTGCATAATGATGTGTTTGGGCCAGTTATAGTGCCCTCACTTGGTGGATCCATATATTGTGTCTCCTTCATAGATGATTTATCCATGAAGACATGGATATATTTCATGAGGAAGAAATCATAGATTTTCAAGAGATTTAAGGAGTTTAAAGCTCTTGTGGAAAGCCAGACAGAGAAGAGGATTAAAGGGTTGAGGGCTGACAATGGTGATGAATTATGTGGAAAGGAATTTGATAAGTTTTGTAAGCAGTTTGGCATAGAACGCAAAAATACCACACCATATACCCCACAAAAAAATGGATTTGTTGAGAGAATGAACATAACGTTGATGGACAAGGAAAGGATCATGCTAAGTGTTGTTGGGATTGCACAAGAATTCTAGGTGGAGGCAGTCGAGACTGCAAGATATCTGGTAAATATGTCTCCTTCATCGGTGCTAGTCGACACAACTCCAAATAAGGTATTTTTGGGTAAGAATCATTTGGTAGAACATCTAAAAGTGTTTGGTTCTGATGAATTTGTGCATGTTCCCAAGGAAAAGAGGACCAAGCTAGACAAGAAGGAAGTCAAATTTATTTTCATCAGATACAAAGAAGGTGTTAGCACTAGAAGTTAACTTCATCTTGCATTGAAGGTAATCCTAGTACCCATAATTTTATATGTCACAGGTTGGTTTTAAAGAGGTCAAATGGGTGCAAACTCAATGATAATAACGTTGTAACTCAGAAATCTGGACTAGCGTGCATCAGCAATTGAAGTCTAGAATCAACTTCAGTCAGTAAGCTGGAGTAAGGGTGAATAGAGGGAAGACTTTGGTGAGGAGGGTGTAGAGGTCTGATGTGGACATCAAGTCTTCCAGCAGCCTAAGGAGGAAAAACTTAAACGCAAGATCCTCTTGAATTCAAATCTCAAAGAAATTGAAATAAATTATAACACCACTATAATATAACATTTATCATAATACAGTCTTAAAAATCCATGTGAATTAGTCAATCATGAACTCTCTCAGTATTAGAGGAAAATAAGTTGGAGTGAGAAAGCTGACTTAGATTAACCAAGATGTCTCAAAAATAAATACATAACCAGAGAACTAGTGTTCTCAATCAAAATATTAGAATAACAGGGAGCCTAGCTCAACCATTCGACCTTAACAAAATATCAAAACTACCTATATAAACTAAAATGTTGCAACCACCAGGAATGTGATCATATCACTACCTTCAAATCCTTCAGTTGGTGCCCGCTCTGTCAGGCTATACAGACTATTTTTTGTTGTTAGGTGCGAGCTCTTCCATCTAGACCTTCTCTGTCTTTCCATTTATGTGCTAAGATGAGGTCTCAACCACCGCTCTCATTCTTAGTAACTGCCTTCATCGGGATTAGGACTGGGCCTCACACCCATAACTGTTCTCAGAGGGTGCCAATGACTTCTGCGAGTCCATCCTGACACCTCGAGGCCATGAATGGTCTTTTTCTATGACCAATGTGAGCTCTGCAGGTGGCAGTCTGATAGCGTATGCGCAAGGGTGATGTGGAGTGAGGTGCTTGGTGAAAACTCACATGCCCCAACGAGTGAGGGAAGGCCATGCACTACTTTTGGATAGGAATTTATATGAGCATGTGATTGTGGGGCCACTCAAAGGTGGTTTGGATTTAGACCAATTTTGGGCCCACAATCCATCTCCCTTCTCTATGTATCGCTCTTGACTTACCATGGTTTTAATTGCGGGACCACTGGAGAAAATTATCGCCCGAGCATGTTGTGTTCCTGCAATGGAATGTGGTCATCGATATCATGATATTGGATGAGGATTTCATGATCAACGACTCAAATCTTCTCCCTCAAAATCAATGGATCAGATCTTTCCTTTCAAAACAATGACCGAGATTTGCTTCGCGGATCGGCCTTCGGGCATTTCAATAGTCAAATTTTTCTTGCTCCAAGCAAATTATCTGGAGCTAGGGATATGACGACACACAACTCTTGTTGATCAACGACTCAGATCCATTTCAGGCCTTCGGGACTGCGCGCCTTCCTCACTTCAAAATTTCTGAAGTGGAATTCTTTGCTTTCTCGATATGTGCACACCTTAGCACAACGCGCCCCGACTTTGGATGACACACATTTGTGGGTTTTTAAGCCCCCCTTCTTTTGCATTTTTTCATCCAATGGCCAAATCCAAAGAAAAAAAATCCCAATGCAAGAATGTGTGATAACATTAGGCTCCATGGGGGATAGAGTCCTCCTTGCGAGGCTCTAAGAACTCCTTTTGTAGTTCCATTCGCCTTCTGCATTGGGCTATGGAGTGAAGCTCAAAACACCCTATTGAGGAATACATGCCGATAAGTAAAATGAAAATAAACACACATTCTCCAAGGAGATTATTTACGTACAGTCCTAAACTAATTTAATTTTTCCATAGTGCTAGGTGAAAGAAAACTTCCACCATAGCCATTCAAACAACTTCCTAGCTACAAATTTGTTTATTCTATCAATGATTGATAACCGATAATGCAACCGTGACAGCATAACGATTACATTCTTAAGTTTTCCTCCTAATGTCGATGTCAGGATAAAGCTGGGCAGCTTCAAAACATGAAGGAAATATAACTCCATGTATTCCTCGACAGGCTCATAGGAAAAGTGGAAAACTCTAGAAAATTTGCAACATGTAGCCTAATTTGTCTTGCAGTTGTTCACACCGGGCTACATGTCTCTGGAAAATGCAGGTGGGTGAAAGGTCGGTGCAGGTTGGTTGATCTCAGGCGATGTCTGCTCACTAGTAAGCTCTGGACAAGAGATAGACTTCCCCTTCTTCTACTCATTTTCTTCTTCATGGCTCTCCCAAGGGTCAGATTCATAATCATCATAAATATTAATCATGGGAAAGCTCTTCTCTTCAATCTGCTTCTCGGTGTCTTCTGCAGGTCCAGGATGGATGATTTCCTCATAATATTTTTCTTTAGTGAATAGAGGATAGGAATATGTTGTATTCTCTTGGAAATCCTGCATATCCAGCTCAGAAACTAATTCATAGTTGTCATAAACGGGTTGGTTGCTCCCCAAGCTATCAAAATGTGATGTAGGTCTCTGTTGCTCTTCATTTGAATACTAATCAATGTTGGGTGAGTGAAAAACTCCCACATATTGCAAAATAGGGGCGATATCATGATCCTTCATTTCAATCCCAGGTGAAAACACATAGTGGGAAATATCTTGAAGGAAAAGAGAAGAATCCTCTTCCACAACAATCTGCTCTTTTAATTCCGATACGACAGGTTCATCAGGGGCAGAATATAATGGTGATTCAGCTATGAAATCACCAACACCATCATCATCAGTAGGGCTATCAAGGAGATCTGCTTCAAGGATTGGAAAATCCTCTGTGCTTTCTTCAAAAGAGAAACGAACATGATCTACCTTCAATTTATCCATCCTCACAAAAAGTGACCTTGCCAGCCATGCCAACTCAGCTAGGGCATATTCTTCCTCCTCACAACCTTCTTCCTCACAACTTTCATAGATTTCATCCTCACAACTTTCGTTCTCACAACTTTCATTTGAAACAGTCATACCTTGAACACAGTATTTATATTCTTTACAACAATTATGACAAATTAACTCGGAGGAATAATACCTTTGAAAATGCTTATTGAAAGCTGCATGACATTATTCTAGGGAGGAGATGCTAGCAGGGGGTAAGGAGTGATACCATTCATGAGCATGTCCTGCTAATGAGAACACAAACATATTTAATAATACATCCTCATGATGTATCTCCCATTGATGCATGAGTTCATGAAACTCACGGAGATGCTCTGCAGGGTTGTCCTCTTTACGCTCTTTAAATATGGGCAAAAAATCACCCCATTCATCCATAGTAGGAACAACATTTGGAAAACCAGGAACATAGGAGAAATTAAAAGGAGAAAACCTTCGAGCTAGAATTTTGTCCATTTCAGACCAGTGGAGTCGCCAATCAATCCTTTAACCATGGAGTCACCAAGTGAATGATATGCAGTCTAAAGGTGTCTAGTATTTTTTCACCATCAAAAACTAGATCTGGTCATTATCGTTCTTCCAGAGAGATTTTCAATCTGGGCCATCATCTAAAGCCTTCACGAGAAAGTTTTCCTTTCTTGATAATCCTCTCTGGGTAAGTTTCAAGTGTAGCTTGAGGCAGCTGTGTGGGTCTACCTCTGGAAGCCACGATCGAAACAGTGGATTCACCGGGTGCACAGTTGAAATATTTGATGTACTGAGTTTTGATTCACCTTTAGAATCAGTAACCTTTGTTGTTCAATCCCAGGGAAAAATATTCAATTCGTTCCCCGACAACGACGCCAGAACTGTTAGCACTAGAATTCACCTTCAGATTGCGTTGAAGGTAAGATCAGTACCCATCATTTTATATGTCACGGGTTGGTTTTAAAGAGGTCAAATGGGCACAGACTCAATGATAATAATGTTCTAACTCAGAAATTTGGACTAGCATGCATAAGCAATTGAGGTCTAGAATCAACTTCAGTGAGTAAGTTGGAGTAAAGGTGAATAGAGGGAAGAATTTGGTGAGTATAGTGTAGAGGTATGCTATGGACATCAAGTCTTCCAACAGCCTAAGGAGGAAAAACTTAAACGCAAGATCCTCTTGAATTCAAATCTCAAAGAAACTGAAAGAAATTATAACACCACTATAATATAACATTTATCATAATACAATCATAACAATCCATGTGAATCAGTCAATCGTGAACTCTCTCAGTATCAGAGGAAAATAAGATGGAGCAAGAAAGCTGACTTATATTAACCAATATGTCTCAAAAACAAATACATAACCAGAGAACCAGTGTTCTCAATCAAAATATTACAATAGCAGGGAGCCTAGCTCAACCATTTGACCTTAACAAAATATCAAAACTGCCTATATATACTAAAATGTTGCAACCACCAAGAATGTGATCAGATCACTGCCTTCAAAGCCTTCAGTCAGTGCCCGCTCTGTCAATTTGTGAAGACTGTATTCTGTTGTCAAACGCGAGCTCTTCTGTCTGAACCTTCTCTGTCTTTCCATTTATGTGTTGAGACGAGGTCTCAACCACCGCTCTCATTCTCAGTAAATTCCTTCATCGATATTAGGACTGGACCTAACACCCATAACTGTTCTCAGACGATGCCAATAACTTATGTGAGTCCATCCTGATGCCTCGAGGCCATGAATGGTCTTTTTCTATGACCAATGCGAGCTTTGCAGGTGGAAATCTGATAGCGTATGTGCAGGGGTGATGTGGAGCGAGGTGCTTGGAGAAAACTCACATGCCCCAACAAGTGAGTGATGACCATGCACTGCTCTTGGATAGGATGTTATATGAGCACATGATTGCGGGGTAGCTCAAAGGTGGTTTGGATTTATACCACTTTTGGGCCCACAAACCATCTCCCTTCGCCACATATCTCTCTTGACATACCATGGTTTCAATTGGGGGACCGCTCAAGAAAATTATCGCTAGAGCTTGTTGCATTCCTGCAATGGACTATGGTTGTTGATATCATGATCTTGGATGAGTCTTTCATGATCAGCGGCTCAAATATGACCCCTACAAATCAATGGATTAGATCTTCCCTTTCAAAACAATGACCGATATTTTCTTCGCAGACTGGCCTTCGGCCCTTTCAATAGTCAAACTTTTCTTACTCCAAGCAAATTCTCTGGAGCTAGGGATATGACGACACATGACTCTTGCTGATCAACAACTCAGATCCATTTCGGGCCTTCAAGACTGACCTCCTTTCTCACTTCAAAATTCCCGAAGTGGCATTCTCCGCTTTCCCGATATGTGTGCACCTTAGCACAACATGCCCTGACTTTGGATGACACACATTTGTGGCTTTTAAAGCCCCCCTTCTTTTGCATTTTGTCATCCAAGGGAAAAATCCAAAGAAAAAAAATTGTCCTGCAAGAATGTGTGATAACATAAGGGATGAAAGGATATAAGCTATGGAATCCTACATCAAGGAGAACAATGTATAGTCAAGATGTGGTCTTCAGGGAATTCAGAGGTAAATTTGATCCTGAGGAATTTGTTCATACCGAGAATAATCCTAATATGGTGCGGTTTGAATTGAGGAACAAATAAGATGATTCAGATGATTCGAATGAATCTGAGGAAGAGGTGGAACAATCAAATTCGGTGATAAGGAAGTCATAAAGAATAAGAAAACTAGTTGAAAGGTATAGTCTACCTGACTTTCATTCCACATTTGTGCTAACTGCCATCGATGATGAGCCCAAGTTGGTCGATGAGGTAGTCAACTCAAAAGAGGGTAAAATATGGAAGGATTCCATGGTCGAAGAGATGGAATCCTTGTACATGAATGAGACATGGGCTTTAGTCAAGTTACCTAGTGGAAGAAATCTAGTTGGTAGCAAGTGGGTGTTCAAGAAGAAGATGAATGTTGCAGGTCAAGTCGAGAAGTTCAAAGCTAGAATGGTAGAGAAAGGTTATTCCTAAGTCGAGCTATGTTGGTTACTTATTTATCTGTCTAAGTTTATATACTTATCTTGAGTTCACCAAGGTTCATGTCTTCTTGGGGTTCCAACAAAGCCTCTAAAACTATTGGCCCTCCTGGTAAACCAGAAGGAAATGCAGTGCACAGAGTGCATTGTGTAGTCTCACCCGAGATAGTTTTAATGGGTGGATGGAATACTCATGTGTTTGCGGCCCAAGATTGAGTGGGGATCTGGGAAATGTGCACTGAGAGTTCTACTTAACTCATTAATGTAATAAATTGTTATTCACGAGTATGCATGGAATATAATCAACTCATTCATTCAACATACTACTATATACATAGAACAATAATGACACACATGCATTCAATCACATAACACAGGTTTTACCATGGTTCACCCCCTCCTGGGATACATCCACAAAGATCTGGATCTCAAGCTCTTTTATTATAGAAATTCCAAAACTACAGTGTCGCATGCTTTACAACTCTTCTCAGTCGGGTTGAGATCTATGATGAGGTAGACTAGATCACACCAGGATCCTTAGCCTGCGATATAACCCTCAATATCCACCCTCCTTACTCCTATATAGCTCAACACCTTCCAAAATTTGGTCGTATAGAAAAATATCAAAACTAGTTATCAAAATAGGACTCCTCCTCTAGACTCTCTATATGTCGTATAACTCTTGCCTTCTCCTTGCTAGATAACAACCCCCTCTATGAGACTTAGGTATCTATATTTATATGTTTCTGTCTCACCAGCAATTACAATGTATTGTAAAAAACCCTAACCCTAACGTCGTTAGGTCTTCCATGCATGCACACGTGTTGCTCTTCCTTCCATCCATCGCTTCCCTCATGCATGCCTTCTTTTCAAAAATATCCTTTCTTTCCACTTTGGCCTACTTCCAACAAGCCCCCAACACTGACATGTGGCTCGTCCCGAGCCACCTAACCTTTCTGAGCTTCGTCGATCTCCCTGGTTATCGCATGGAAATTCTCCCTGAGCTCCAGTGCTTGCGTTTGAACCTACATGGTCTTGTCCTTGAGTGCGTCTACTGTTTGTACTACAATATCGTCATTGATCAATCCTGCACACTCTACCTGGGTCTATGCCATATTTGTCTTGGCTTCCTCTTCCTGTGAAATGACTTATGCTACTCGCTATTGGAGAGGTTTAATTTGAGCTTGACGCTCCTTTTTCTGTGTCTACGCAGTGATGAGTTCTGCCTACAGGTTCTTCATATCTTGTGCCCCTTTGACACGCTCTATGATGCACATTGTTTTTTGCCTCTGCTTGAGGTCTTGGATAGATTCGCTTATCCTTTGTTCTTCCTTGTCCCACTATTGGATTTGTTGATCCTCTTCCAGCTTCATCCATAGTTGTATCACTTTGTCGAACAGGTTGGACGTTGCGTGGACCTGTCATTCTATCTCCTATATCTATTATGTTGCATCCTTCTTCCTTTGATCCCTTACCTATGTTGGAGTGGTAGGTGTGATATTCTCATGGAGATTCTTGATCTTCTACTGATATTGATTAATTGTCTGTGCAATCTGATCAATCTTCTTTGTTGCTGTGAGTTCATCCCTATGCACGGTCTTTGGAATATTCTCATAAGTTCTGAACACCTTTTGTTCCAATCYGTTCATGCGTTCCCTCTCCTCTTGGGTCTCGAGCTTGGCCTACTCATATATCAATTCCATCTCGTCATGTTTATCCTTTACCTACTATAATTCAACTGTGTATTTGCGTGCACGCAACTGAACCTCTTGGGTAACACTAACCTGTAGCTTAGGTAGAGCCTTGGAGGGTATTTGCGGAAATACTAATTGGAGTTGAGCTAAGTCCCTTAGGGGTGTCTTCCCCATGATCTCGTCCATGCACAACATGCTGGGTGTAATGTGAAACGTTGCACTTGGCTGCAGTATTGTGTTGATTGTATCCCGCTCACTTATTGCAGGTTCTCCTCTTGTCCCTGATGTTGATGGCTCTGTTTCAATGTTGTTGTCGACTGCCTGCGCTTCCCCAATCTTCTTGAAGAACTATCGCATATATGATAGCTCCTCTTGAGTTCTTTCCCTATGGTTTACAACATTCTCAAAATCCTCGGATGTACGATCCTGGACCAGTTGGGCTATAATTTCTGCATCATCCTCCGTGATCGTGTATTCTGGAGGTGTTCCATGCACCTTCATATTCTTGCACACACCCCCCGTATAAGTAGTTGGTCTCTTAGTCGGGCATGGTTCTTGTGGATTGGGACCTGGTGTAGTCCCCAGCGTTGCCTTGGCCTGTTTCTATTGTACTTGGGGCGGTTGTGTATTATTCTTCTTCCCCTTCTGGGTTCCTGTCTTAGATGTCCCCTCTTTTTTCTGCTTTGGCTTGACCTGGCCCATCCTTGGTTTATTGGGAACTGTGACTTCCTGGGGATATGTCTATTCCATCTCTGCCTCCTCTTCATATTCCATTACAGGTATTTTTGGAGTGAGGATTTGAATCCTCCAGTCTTCTTCCCAATCATTGATAGTCATTTCTCTGTCACCCTCCATGATGCAATAACATAGTTGTAGCCACTACTTTTTGGGGTCATTCTGTGCCTGGATCCACATTGCATGTCGAGTGGCCTTGAAGTTATCTATGTCTCAATAGTATGCAACAACCTGTGGTGTTATTCTCCAGAGTTTAGCGATGGTCTCTTGTAGGTCTTGGGGATATCCTTCGAGTATACCTGCATTCATATTTCTGTTCCTAGCATCTGAAATGACGCCAAGCGATAAGTATCTCACTCCATGATTGGGTTTGGGTCTGGTGGCGAAAAATACATATCTCAATTCCTTCCATCCCATAATGGCTATCAGCATGAGAAACCATGAGTAATGAAATTATGTCCCCATATCTTGCACATCCTTGCAATCATCTAGAAACAAATTCAAAAGATAAGGGGCCCAACTAACTTTGGTGCCCTTGACACACTGTGCTGCAACTATGACAACCCCGACCAAAACTTCCTCCTTGCGACATTTTCTTAGCAGCTTGCAGGACATATTTGTCGCGACATCATTGATTCATTTGATGATGATTCTACATGTCCCCCTTTCAGTGCCGTATTTATTTTTCATCTCCTCAATGAGTTCTTTCTCCTTTGTTTTATGGTCGGGAAATTACGCGGGATCCATGCCCTGTGATGGGCACAATGAGCTCTACATCTATTGAGATGAACTTGTCCAACCATATATCTCCTCCATGTGTGACCTCCATCAATTTGTTAATTTAAATGCTTGCATACTGTCCTTTTCCAAAGTGTGGTAGTTCCAACAGACCTAAAATGCTCGTTTTTACTAATCCCACTGCCCACTGGAGTAGTTGATGAATTGATTCCCCAACGAGATTTACGCCCATAGTCTGTAGGTAGACTTGCTTCATGAACTCTAGGAACTTGTCAGTGTTTGTTACATCATGGTCTCAGTACTTTATTTTCTCTATATAACCTAGCAAGTTTTCTTTCACCTGTACCCCTTTCAGTATACGTAGAAAAACAATTGTTGTAGTGGGTTGTTTGCGCAGTGACCTAGGTACTGTGTGCTTGTCCCTGCATGGTGGTTGTTGACTCGAGGTTCCAGTATCCATTGATTTTTCTTCAACATACTGTTCCAACTAACCCATGACATATTCCACTGCTCCCTCCTGTGGATGGTCTGACATGGTTGTTAGAGATTCATCTAACTCGATCGTTACTTCCTGATTTGTAGTCGTCCCATTGAATCTTGAGGATTCTTTAGGGTTTTCTGGTTGCACTTGACTGCCTGTGTCCTCATTGCATCAGTATGAGTACTTTAGCTTCTCAACATAACCTATCAAGTCTACTTTCACCTGTACCCCTTCTAGTCTACGTGACAAAACAACTGTTGCAACGAATTATTTGCACGGTGACCTAGGTACTGTGTACTTGTCCTTCCATGGTGGTGGTTGACTCAAAGTTCCATCCTCCATTGGTCGTTCTTCGACATACTATTCTGGCCAGCCCATGACATCTTCCACTGCTCCTTCCTATGGATGGTCCGACATGGTTGTCTGAGATTTGTCTAGCTCGATCGTTTCTTCCTGATTTGTAATCATCACATTGACTCTCGAGGCTTCTTCAGGGTTTTCTGGTTGTGCTTGACTACCTGTGTCCTTATTTCATCGGCCCTGCCCCTCTTCCGACATATCCAAGTCCATTCCCTTAGGTTTTTTCTATTGGGTTTCTTCTACCATGGGTGTGGGGTTAACTGGTGTTGTATCTGGTGATGGGATTTTGTCTACATTGACGACTTTTGGTGGTTATTGTTCTTTTTCCTGTGATTGTATTTGTGCTTGGGTTCTCACTCTATATTTTCTGGAAGTCTGGCTCAGTTTGACTTGTTTGGGTGGTGCCATGGTGGAAAATATGGTCATTTTCTGAGCTCAATAGCCTCTGCAACCTCTGTGAACTTCGCTCTGTGCTTCGTGTGCTTTCTCATTCTCTTCTTCTTCCGATTTCACAATAAGTTTTTTTCTTCCGCGTCCTTGCGTTGTATGGGCGTCGTGTGAATCTTGTTGAAGACGTTACCTTTATGATGAATTCAATGAACCTTTGGTTCCTTCTTACTTGTCATTACTCTCCCTCGCCGTCTCTAGTTGGCGTGATTAATGCGGTGTCCTATTAGTTGTTTCATGCATTCAATTCCACATACCGTCGTCTTTTAGTACTTTTTTTGTCGTATTTAACTTTGCCACTTGTTCCCATTTTGAACTAACCATTGGCCTTGACTTCTCTAGGTTTGTATTCATGTGCTCTTTCTCCTTTTGGCGCACTATACCTGTGTTGGTACCGTTTAATATCCTTCTTGCTCTTCTTTTTTTCTATTTTTTTTTTCCAACTGTGCGGTGACTTTCAAGTTATGGTTGGTCGACTGTCCTTGTACAGCTTCAGTCGGCTCCCATTGATCATACCTATGAGTTATGCGCCTCCTAAGTATTTTATTTGTACAACTCCCCCATATGTGACAGTTTTTACTTCATACAGCCCTAACCAGTGCATTCTGAGTTTTCCTGGATGCTGAATGGATTTGTTGTCATACATCAACACTAAGTATCCTTCCTTGAAATTTTTATTCTTGATGTGTCTGTCATGCCAAGCTTTGTCCCTTGCCTTCTGAACTTGTTGGTAGAACCCTTCTAGGATCCAATCGTCCTCCATGACCAACAATTTATTCAGTCTTTCATGTACTACGCCTCATTTTGTCATGTGTGTAATTGTTGCCACGCGTAGACTGGGTACCAGAAATTCTAATGGCACCACTGCTTCTTGTCCATATACCAGTTTGAATGACATATGCCTTATCAAATTCTTGCATGTGGTCCTGTATGCCCACAATACTGCTGGTACTTTTAGGTCCCAATCATCCATGTTGACATTACAGATCTTTGCCAGTGCATTCTCAACGATTTTGTTAAATGCTTCTACTGTTACATTTCCTTGTGGGTGCTATCGTGTGCGCTTTTGATGGTGGACTTCAAAATATTCAGTCATAGAATTAATAGTGTTGTTAATGAAGTGCATGCCCTGGTCGCTCATCAAAATTCTTGGGCAACCAAATATAGTGATTACTTGTTCAAATAGAAAGTGTGTTGTTGTTTCCGTGCTGCAATCCTTCACTGGTGTTTCTTCTGCCCATCTTGCCAGGTATTCAGTTGCGGTGATAATGTATCTTGCTCCTGTCCTCTTTACTGATGGGTTAATTGGTCACACAAAGTCTATTTCCCATTTGTCGAATACCTGCAATGCTACCTGTGGTTGAAATGGCATCTCATCCCTTCTATTGGTTTTACCAACCCTCTAACAAACATCACATCTCTGGAAGTACTCTTTTCAGTCTCTGTGAATGGTCGACCACCATAGTCCCACGTGAAATACCTTCTGCGTGGTATCTTTTCCTGCATAATGTCCTCCTGCTATTCCCTCGTGGGATTCTGCTAAAACCCTTGGTCTTTCATGTTCTAGCACATATCTTCGCAAGATGCTATCTGCACCCATTTTGTATAAGTGTCCTGCGATCAACTAATAGTCTATAGCCCAGACTACCAAGTTTTTCTTTTGCGTGGTGTTATATTCCTATGGCACAGTACCTGTATTTAAGTACTGAATGATATCCTGCAAAGTATTCATCCGCGATCTAGATTGAAAATAACTGTGCATCCAAAACATTTTCCTCTAAATTTGTAGGTTCTTCTCTGTTCATGAGCCTTGATAGGTGGTTAGGTCCTGCATTCAACTTTCCTGGCTTGAATATTACTTCAAAATCAAATTCTTGAAACAATAGTAACCATCAAAAGATTCTCCCCCCCAGCATTGGCTTGTTGATGAGGTATTTAAGGGTTGAGTGATCTATGAACATCTTAATTTTTTTTCCCAATAAGTAATCTCTGAATTTTTACAGTGCGTAGACCATACCTAAGCCTTCCCTCTCAGTAGTGTTATAGTTCTTCTCTGTTTCCGATAGTTTTCTGCTTGCAAATGCTATAGGGTGATCTAAATCTCCCACTCTTGGTTGCACCAAAATAGCTCCAAGTGATATAGATGATGCATCTACATGTACATGGAATGTCTTCTCCCATTCTAGAGATACTAGTATTGGTGTGGTGACCATATTTTCTTTCAGCGTATCCAGACCATGTTGACAGTCTTCATTCCACTGAAACTTTGTATCTTTTCTTAACAGTTTCTCCATAAGCACAGTAATCTGCGCATACCCTTTGATAAACTTTTTGTAGTATCATGTGTGTCCCAATTTCACTCTTAGTTGACAGACTGTCTTTGGTGGTGGTGTTGAGCACTCAACACACCCTAAAAAGCCTATGCCATTTTTTTCACTTTATGGGTACCACTTAATCTTTGCACTATTTGAATTCCATTTTCTTTTGAGAAATGTTTTGTCTTTTCTTGTTCTCTTAATGCTCATTAAGCTATTCAGGTTTGTATAAATTTATGAAACCCCATGAATTAAAGAGGCTTAAAACTTAAATAAGAAACCAACAGCCAAAACACTTCACCCAATGCGCTCAATATTTAGCATCGGAAGGAATTAAGAGGTGAAAAAGAATCACTCGAAAAACCTAAGTTGTCGAGCATCGATCTTCACTGGTATCAGTGAAAGGAATTTTTGTTTCACGAAAAGTATCACATACAGACATCGTCGATACCTGATACCCTTCAGCATCAGTAAAAGGAGAAGGCAATAAACGTTAGGGAATAAAGAAACGATATCGTCGATAGCCTATACCCAATGTGCATAACGAAATCAGGGAAGACCTAAAAGGATCACGATGAACATTCTGACCACTCTAAAGAGTTTTCCCCGATCACTGATTCCCGAATCATTTCAGCATTGGGCATTTTCGAGGAAGCTAATCCAAAGAAAAACACACGATAGGTTTATCCTTGATCATCGATCCCCGATACCTTTTCGGCATTGGTGAACCCAGGTTTATTTTAGAACGCACAACTTGAATAAAGTCCCGACCTCGACTAATACGCACGAATTAAGTCACAGGTCTTCAATGCCAAGTGTCTTTTCTAGATTGGAGAAATCGTATAGTCTAGATTAAACCCGAGTCATTCTTGGTTCCCTAGGTCCCAGTCACACCTCCGAGTCAGTTTTTCCATGTAAGCACCAGACGATGAAATTGATCGGCGTCGGAGGTTTTTCGCAGAAAGATATCAACGAAAATGTTCATGGAACATCCCCGATCATCGATCTACCCACTAAGAAAGCGACACGATGGGATGTTTTAGTGCTAGATACATTTAGATTCAGAGAATTTAAGGGACTAATCAATTCCAAATACTGCATTACTTTCTGCTTCATGTGAAAATCAAAACGGTTGTTTGAAATTACTGATAGACCACATCACCCTCCGCCCCTCTGTCGTTAACCCACGATGAATTCAAGTTGCAGATATTCGACAATATATTTGTTTGAATTCCACTCATCACCTAAATTAAATGGTTGATACGACATGGTAGGTTCTTCCCCGGTTTAATTTCTCTTGTGCCATTATAAATGAAACCATTCTGCGCGCAAAGGAGTTTCAGAGCATCCGGAGAAGCGAAATGAGAAATTCAAAAGCTACAGAGATCTTGTGAGTATAAAATAACCAGGTTTAGCAATATTTACAGCTATGTACCAGTCTGTGGATTTTTCATGCTTACACTTTATATATATATTTTATCTAGTGTTTCTCTGTACGTAGTCTCTAAAATATTTATTTCGATTGCAGGAACAATGTCGCCAAGGAAGCCGACCACTAGGCGATCACTGAGGGTGTTGAAGATGAAGGAGACAGATATAGAAGAAGGTCCCTCTCTAAGGGTAGCAAAACAGTTGGAATACGCTCTGAGGCCAGAACCAGTCATTAAGACATCTACAAAGAAGGTTTTTATTCAACCGCCTGCCTTTTTATGCATCTGGGCCTGCCTGTGGAAGAACGCCTATTCCCTGATATACCTTATGCTACTCCTAATGAGGAATTG
Organism: Picea glauca; assembly: GCA_000966675.3. NCBI lineage: Eukaryota > Viridiplantae > Streptophyta > Pinopsida > Pinales > Pinaceae > Picea > Picea glauca. The sequence continues at coordinate 859,843 of JZKD02S1147951.1, read as the reverse complement.
AATCAATTTAGAATAATCACAAGAGAATACGCCAGACATACATGCCATCGCTTATGATTGGAAAAGGAAATCTATTGTCCAGAGAACCACCAAGAAGAGGAGGATCACTTTAGATCGATCTAGCCTAATCACTACAAAGGAAAATCTGATCAACACAGAGCATGCTAAGATGTTCAAACTAGTTGGCACAGGGATGGAAATCACAGATGCCACCCTGGACAGAGCTAGAAGAGATGAAGAGGAGCTGGTCACTTCCCCGAAGGAATCAGAACATTTGCGCCACTTGGTGAAATACTATCAGGACACCACACAGGCCGCAGTGTTCCTAAGGAGTGAATTCCAGGAAGCCTACAACAAATTTATAGATGAGCGGCACCTATTCACTGTAAGGATATCCGAGCTCTAGGAAGACACCCTCATGGCACTTGCGATGACAAAATATATGGAGAGGTGGTACAAGAAAGCACAACAAGTTGTAGAGAGGGTCGACTATATCAATGCGGTCCAACAGGGCTGAGATACAAAAGATCATGGCATTTGGGTGTTAAAAGAGAGAAACCTTGATTGCATAAAGAAATCAGCCGAGTATTGGGAAAAAGTGGCTCGGGAAACTCATTGGGAAATCTAAGAAAAATGGGCCAAGTGCGAGAAAAGAAGGATCAAGATCAATCGGGTAATGAAAGACATTGGACTCCCTGAGTTCGGTACACCTGCCAAATTTGTCGACTTGCGTGACATAGTCCAGATTCACACTGAACAAGACTCATCCTGGGACGAGGAAATAGAAAAGGTAACAGATATGGTGCCAGGTCAAGTGCAATAGTTCACAGAGCACCCGATCAAAGTGCAGGCTATGTTGCAACAGTTGAGTGCCAGAATAGTCAAGTATCAGGCACATGCAGTAGAGATAAGAGAGATTCACTTAGCCCTAATGGAACAACATAGATTCCCTTATGCCAACACATGCGAGGATATATTCATCAAGTGGTCGGAGTACGAGAAGAGTCACCCACTGAAGCGATATCCTAAGATGACTCTTAGAAAAAGTTATAGAAGAGAATGCCATGTGGTGAGTTTTGTTTCACTTATTTGCACTTTAATGGTTATTTTTAGTTATTTTTATGTTATAAATAAGAGCATCAACTGGTTAGTTAAGGGTCGATGGTTGTTGCAAAGACCCTCATTTTTTGGTTTTGTTAAGAACTATTTCGGAGATTCCTTTAATTGAGAAGTCCTTTTGGGACCAGAGACAGGTTTGTGTTTTTTTTCATCAAATGCATGTATGATTGGATGTGGAGAAGAACTATTTCTTATTTTGTCTCATGAATGGATGTTGTAACGAGTAAGAGATACTAAATCTATTGTTAAGTTATCTGATGCAATGTTTTACAGTTCTTTTCTTTAAGGATGAAGATAAATCGTTGTGTTTGTATGTGATTAATGATTAGAGTTGAGTGAATTATTTTACTTGCCATCGTTTATTGCATGCATGTTTTCTTCTGATAAATTGTATCTTAGTTCTGTAATTGGAATACTCACACAGTTAACGTATTAGTACTAGGATTGTGGTAGATGATCATTGTCTGCATGCTAGAGTGAAAGGGTTATCCCAAGCTCAGCCTCTTCTCCAGTAGTTAAGTTTGTTCCCATTTATCACTTAGTTGTTTTACACCGGCTGTATCTTATATCAGTCCCACCTAAGAGAAAATAAAAAAATAGAACGTTTGAACCGAAGGAGGAAACCTTCACAAGAAAACATAAATCCCATCGATTATTTTGGCCAAATCGCAAGATATGGAGAACCATTTCACTATTAAACATTGTAGTGTATAATTGGGCCTCGGTGGCGGGTTTGGTTCCTGCTATTGAGTTAAATGGATTTAGGGACCCTCAACATAATTGGCACTAGAAGGAGGGTTTAAGAATGAATTGATGAATATATACTTCACATAATATTTCAGACAGCTTGTAGATTCAAAAATATCCCACATGCATGGCTAGTCATTCCCAATACATCCCACACACACTGAGTACTCCCAAGACTAGTAACTCACCTAGCATGAGGAATAATTCTTGTTCCTTGATATACCTTATGCTCTTCCTCACGAGTAATTGAATCAATTCAAAAGAATCACAAGAGCATACACCTGACAGATCGGTGCACTGCCCTTAGCTTCATTACTTCCTCAAAGAAAACAAGAAAGAAGACCAGTGGTCGATACCCCCAACCAGATTTTTGTGCACACAATAGAATACCTAATAGATTTCACTCTCACCGAAATTGAACATCCTCTTAATCTAATCCCTGAAAATCCAGCCGACAACTTCTTTGAGCCAAACGATTTTTCAGAAGAAGAAGGGTTTAATTCATAACACTCAGTTTCAGGATCCGAAGATATGGAAGATAAAAATGACCATGATAAGGAGAGGGGAAACCCACCGAAAAAATTTCAACCTTGGTTGGCCAGAGACGCTTTTTCCATCCCTGGGTGAGTACATAAACTTTCCCGACATCTGGAAAAATTACTCCCTAAATTTGACCCTGAAACCTCAGGATTGCTTGAAGACCATATCAAAAATTCATACTAGCTATCAGATTGAAGAATGTCCAACATGAAGATGTAGTATGCATGATTTTACCCTGTACCTATGAGAACGCATCCTCCACATGGTATTTTAACTTACCTGTAGGATCCATAACTAGTTGGACGAAATTTCAAAAGGATTTCTTGGATAAATTTACCGAAGAAACCACTACAAGAGATTTGATGGATGAATTGTTCGCACCACCATGAGTTCAAAGGAAAAGGTTAAATATTTCAATCAAATATTCACAACTATCTTAAACAAATCCAACCCAAAGCTAAACCTACTCAGGAGTTGCAAATTGTATATGTTAATGCTCTCCCAACTTCTATTTCCATGTTTCTGAAGAGGGTTGACAAACCAACCTTATCTGAAAATTTCGAAGAATCCAAAATGATAGAGTTCCAAATGAAAGGATTCAAAGAAGGCCAAGTCTCGTTAGTTAATAAAGAAGTTCAAACTCCTCCCGGGAGAGGACTCTTGTTGACTAGACCCTCGTAGAAACAAACAAAACTAGCTCCTAAAAAGGGAAGTGGAGACATAGAGGACCTACAACACATGGTCAAGCAGTTGTCAAATGAAATCATAGACATGAACAAAAATGCAGGGGAGGGAAACCAAGGCCAGAGTCCCTATAAATCATTCTTTAAAAGAAATCCTCTATTCAAATAAATTGAACCTCCCCAAACCAACTTAAATATCGATCTGGGGAATGTAGCATCCAACTCTTTTTGTACCTATCATCAGGAGAACCACTATGAAAGAGACTTCCCTCAATGGGTGCATTCCATGAACTTGATGGAAAACCGGTTTCTAGATGAGGTCTCCCTAACTAAACAATCAAGCAAATCAACTGTAAAAATCGTCAATCAGGAAGAGGTTGATCTACTGGAAGAAACAACCATGTTGATATGGGATCCTATTCTAGATATGCCTTTCGATGACCTGTTTGAGGTTCAATAACAACCCACAGAAGTCTTGGTTGTGAAAACACGAAGTAGGGGTCAACCTATCTCAAACGAACTTACTATGACCCCAAATTTGGGAGGAAAACCAGCTCTCGATGCCCCGAAAGAACCTTTTTCTCCCCGAAGAAACCCTATAAACATCCATACACAAGAATCGCCCAAGCTAGATTACAACATAGTAGAAGATTTGAATAATTTGAAGGAAAATATATCGGTCATGGACATGAGTAGAATCCCTCAGCAAAAAGACTTCCTGCTACAAGCATTGAAATCAGTAGAAAATCCTATAACAAGCACTGACCAAAGACGGAATCTAACTCCCATAGATCTAGGGAATAAACCAACTGTGAACGCCTGCTCTGAAGATAAGAAGGGAAAATCTTTTGTCCCACTGTTCCTTTTAACGTCTGAAGTCTTCAACAGAAACCTCCATAACTGTTTGATCGATTAAGGAGCATCTTCTAATGTTATGCCATTGTATATTTGCAAAAAAATAAATGCAGTCCCTCTCAAAAGTGACAAACATGTGATACAACTAGACAAAACCTAGGTGAAGGTCATGGGTGAACTCAAAGAAGTAATGATCAAAATAGTGACACATCCTAAATTTGTGCAAGTGATTGACATCATTGTAGTATATATCCCAGAGGCTTATGGGTTATTACTAAGCCGATATTGGTTTGAGAAGTTAAACAGATACTTTAGTACAGACTGAGCTCACTTTTGGCTACCATTAAAAGGGCACACAAACATGACCAGAATCGATAGGGAAATATATCTAAAACATATTGTCACCGAATTAGAAACTCTAAATGAACCCTCATCAACAGATTTCCCTGTGTTAGGCAATTATTCCTGTGATTCCGACTTCAGAAATTTCTCCCCTCTCTCATCTAATGTTCCCCTTACTCAAAACTCTGAAATGGTTTTTCAAGATAAATTGTCGACAGGGGCAGAGGAAACCCTCTTCTACCAAGAACCTGCATTAAAAATGATAGAAAAAACAGGAGGAAAAGAGGAAAGTGACAGGAAAGAGTAAGTTGATAGATTTTTCCCACTGGTTTGGACCTTATACTTTGATGACTCTAAATCGCAAGAAGGGTATGGGGCAGGGTGCATTCTCATTGACCCGAAAGGTAAACAACATTTCATGTCCTACAGACTAGAGTTCAAATGCACAAACAACATCGTCGAGTATGAAGCTCTAGTACAGGGGATAAATAAATCCATAGACTTAAATGTAAAAGAATTGAAGGTTTTTGGAGATTCTGAAATCATCGTTAGATAAGTAAGGAATACTTTACATTTCAATTCTCTGCACCTAAAGAATTACCAACAGGAAGTGCACATGCTAATAGAGCATTTTGAAGCTTTCAACATCACAATGATTCCTAGAGAAAAGAACATTCATGTTGATTCCCTGGCCACCGTTGCTTCAAGGCTATCACCTCTAGAATATTATGACGCCTCACGGTTTACTGTGGAATTTCTCTACAAACCATCGATTCCCAACAATATTTCTAATTGGAAGGTCTTTGAAGGAGATGAACAAATCATAAAATTTTTTACTAACCAAGATAATTTCAAATACTTGGCTATTGATGATGAAGTATTCTAGGAACAATAAACAGAAACTGACCCTCATACAGATCAATCGACTGACAAATCGAAGTCTCACATGATACCGAAGGGGATAGCTAATTTAGAAAACCTTTTTGACCTAAAGGAAAGATTTAAGGGGTCAAAAAATGTGAAGATCAGTAGTTCCTGTCCCATTCATGAAACTATAAATCTTAGAACGTCAGAAAACCCAAAAAATGTAATCCTCGGCAAGACAATATATAAAGAGGAAAGGAAGGATTATCTCAAACTTTTGAGACAATATCAATATTTTTTTTCTTGTTCCTACCGAGATCTTAAGAATTATGATAATTGTATCATAGAACACACTATCCCATTAAAATATGAAGTGAAACCCTTCCAACAGAAGCTACGGAAGTATCACCCTTCCCTGGAACCTCTCATGTGTCAAGAATTGAAGAAACTTTTAGATGCCAAAATTATCTTCTAGGTCAGACATTCCACGTGGGTAGCAAATTTGGTTCCTGCGAGGAAAAAGTCTGGGGAGATCCTCCTATGCGTAGATTTTAGAAACCTCAACAGAGCTTCAAAAAAGGATAACTACCCCATCCCACTGATGGAGAAACTCTTGCAAACCGTGTCTAGCTCTGATATTTTCTCCTTACTGGACAATTTATCAGGTTACAAACAAGTTCTAGTTTCAGAAGAAGACTGCTTGAAAATTACCTTCCGAACCAAGTGGGGAACCTTTGCTTACAAAAGCATGTCGTTTGGGTTAATCAATGCAAGAGAGACCTTCCAGAGGGCCATGGATGTAGCATTTCAAGGACTAATCAACATGTGTGTAGTAGTCTACTTGGACGACGTGACTGTATACTCAAAGAACAAAGAAGAGCACATCCAACACTTAAGATAGATTTTCTAAAGGTGTAGGAAATACGACATATCCTTAAACCCTAAGAAAACTATTTTCGGTGTCGAGGAAGGTAAGTTGTTAGGCCACATTATATCTCAAGCAAGCATTCACATAGACCCATAAAGTATCAAGGTTATAGCTCAGCTTCCATTGCCTCACAACAAAAAGGCTATGCAATCGTTCTTCAGAAAAATCAATTTTGTGAGGAAATTCACCCCCGATTTTGCGGAAACTATCAAACCCTTACAAAAAATAATTTGTAAAGATGTTGAATTTAAGTGGGATGATGAACGGAAGAAGGCCTTTAGCAATATTAAGACTGCAATATCTCAAGCCCCAGTGTTGCAAAGTCCCGATTTCAACAAATATTTATTCCTCTATAATTTCGCTTCCAACCAATCGTTAGCTACAGTATTGACTCAGAGGGATGATGATAACAATGAGGCCCTAATATCGTTCATGAGAACTAATATCGAAGGTGCCTAAATAAATTATCCTACTATAGACAAGAAGGCTTATGCAGTTTACAAAGAAGTAAAACATTTTGGATCTTACATCCTCAAGAACCATACCAAATTGATCGTGCCTCAACCTGCAGTCCAATCCCTGTTTACTCAACGGGATATGGGGGAATGAAGAGGAAACCAGATGGCAGTAGTCCAAGAATTTGATCTAGATATAAAACCTACTAAACTGGTTAAAGGAAAAGGGTTATGGAAACTGGCAGCTGAAGCCCAGGACCAAGTAAATGACGACCCCAGATGGGAGAATGAATTGGAATTATGGTGTGTTGAAGCTTCATACATCTCCCCAGGACAAGAGTCTTGGTACGAGAAACTGACTTATCTCCTGTATCATGGGACTTTCCCAGAGAACCTAAACCCTAGGGAAAGGAGAGATCTCAGGTTAAAATCTGCACAATATCATCTCATAAATTATGTGCTCTTCCATCTTAATTATGACAGGGTACTTTTAAAATGTCTCGAATGTGAAGATGCAGACAAGGTTCTGAAGGAACTCCATGATGGCCCGACAGGTGGACATTTTGTATGAAACACCACTGCTCATAAAATACTGAGAGTTGTCTATTATTGGCCTACTCTGTTCAAGGACGCCCACACATACACTAGGAACTATAAGATGTGTCAAATAAGTGCAAGAAGGGAAAAGGGAGCAGTTGTGTCACTTCAATCGGTGGTTGTTTCCAGGCCTTTCGAGCAATGGGGGTTATATATCATAGGAGAGATAACAACGAATTCCTTAAAACAACATAGATACATATTAACCGCCACAAATTATTTCATGAAGTGGGCGGAGGCCATCCCTCTGACTCATGGAAATGAAAAGGTGGTGATCCAATTCATAGAAAAACAACTAATCACTAGGTTCGATGTGCCTTTTGTCCTTGTTTTCGATAATCCAACTTACTTTTATTTCACTTTATTAACATATTTTTCCCTAGAAAAAGGAATCATAATTAGATACTCTGCAAACTATTATCCACAAGAAAACGAAGTGGAAAAATCAACTAATAAGAATCTATTGAGAATATTAAAGAAAACAGTTGAAGACAACCAGAGGAATTGGCATAATTCAATTCCTAATGCTTTATGGACCAATAGATTCACACCCAAGGAATCTCTAGGGAATTCTTCATACTTTCTGGTATACAGACAGTAAGCCATTCTCCCGAATGAGCTTTATCTTCCATCTCTTCAACTTGCTCAGGAGTCTAGAGGGAAGCCCTCATCAATTTTACAACAAATAATTGACACCTTGCTCATGCTAGAAGTAGAAAGGGTGAAAGATAAATCAAATTTCATAGCCCACCAACAGATATTTAAAAGATGGTTTGATAAGAATAAGGCTAAAGATAAGAAGTTTGAAGTATGAGACTTAGTCCTAAATTGGGACAGAGCAAATGAGCCTAAGGGAAAACATTCTAAGTTTCAGAATCTATGGCTTGGACCTTTCCAGGTGGCTGAGAAGATTGGTTTAGGCACATATCAACTACAGAATCTGAGGGGGGAACTTGACTCTCTCCCAGTGAATGGCGAAGCCCTAAAGCAATATTTTCATTAAAAAAAAAATAATAATTTTGTTGTTTATATGTTTATTTTAGATGCGTGATTTATCTTTTGCATTTATACATTTTTGTTTTATATTTTGCAATTGTGCTTTTGAGATTTTCAAATATTGTTTTTAGCAAGACAATGGTTGACCTCAAATCATGCGACATAGCGAACTCTGTTCCTAACTCGTCGCTCACATACAAACACAAGAAACGTTGAGGAACACGCGGTCGTTCCGAGGGGTTTTTGTTTTTATCTAAACTGCGCAGATGAACAACTTTGGGGAAATGTAGAAGTGTTTTCTTGGTGGTATGGTAAAACCTTAAGGGAAATACGGTAAGTTGGAAAGGAATAAATTCACCTCAGAGGTAGAGCTAGTGATTTTCAATTTAACCATCTAATTTTTGCAAATAACAGACATCCTCCTCTCCCGCTCACTCAAGGCATTTTGCCAAAATAAAAGTCAACTATATAAAATGAGCACATAGTAGGAGAGGGTATGCAGATATCTTCGCTAGGACTCTGGATGCTCCCTGGAAATGGAGCAAGGTCTATGACGTTGGGGTGACTCCACCGGGGCTATGGATGCTCGTTGGCAGTGGAGCAACACCGTAGCAAATGAATGAGGGTAACTAAAAGGCCTAGTTACAGTGGATGTTTTACTAGAATCTTGTCAAAAGGGGGCATGGGTCAAGGTGACAGGAAAAGAAGGCAGAATAAAGGTTAAAAAACTCCACAGGCATGCCCAGATGCATATATCGGGGAAATTCCAAATGCAAGGGTAAAAGAAGCTCTGATGAAAACCAGTTAACTTCCTAATCAAATTTTTCCTTAGTCGACCCCAAGGAAGGAACGAAGTTTCTTATTTCTCCCAGTAAGTCTCCATTTGTTGAGCACTCAACACACCCTAAAAATCCTATGCCATTTTTTTCACTTTTTGGGTACCACTTAAGCTTTTCACTATCTGAATTCAATTTTCTTTTGAGAAATGTTTTGTCTTTGCTTGTTCTCTTAACTCTCATTAAGATATTTAGGTTTGTCTAAATTTATGAAACCCTATCAATTAAAGAGGCTTAACACTTAAATAAGAAATCAACAATCAAAACACTTCACTCGACACGCTCAAGATTCAACATCAGAAGGAATTAAGAGGTGAAAAAGAATCACTCGAAAAACCTTAGTTGTTGAGCGTCGATATTCACCGGTATCGGAGAAAGGAATTTTTGTTTCACGAAAAGTATCACATATGGACATCGTTGATAGCTGATCCTGTCTAGCATCGGTAAAATGAGAAGGGAGTAAACGTTAGAGAAGAAAGAAACGATATCTCCGATAGCCGATACCCGACGTGCATAACGAAATTGGGGAAGACCTGAAAGGATAAAAACAAACATTCTGACCATGCTAAATATTTTTCCCCAATCACCGATTACCAAAGAATTTCGGCATCGGGCATTTTTGAGGAAGCTAATTTGAAGAAAAACACGTGATAGGTTTATCCCCGATTGTCGACCCCCGATACCTTTTCAGCATCGGTGAACCTGGGTTTATTTTAGAACGCACAACTTGAAGAAATTCTCGACCCCTACTAATACGTGCGAATTAAGTCACCGGTCTTCAACGCCACTTGTATTTTCCACATTGGAGAGATCGTACAGTCTAGATTAAACCAGAGTCATTCTTGGTTCCCTAGGTCCAAGTCACACCTCAGAGTCTGTTTTTCCACATCAGCACTAGACGATGAAATCGAACGGCATCGAAGTTTTTTCATAGAAAGATATCAACGAAAACATTCATGACACATCCCCGATCCCCAATCCGCCCACCAATAAAGTGACATGATGGGACGTTTTAGCGCTAGATATGTTTAGATTCTGAGAATTTAAGGGACTAATTAATTCCAAATCCTGCATTAGTTGCTGCTTCATGTGAGAATCAAAATGACCATTTGAAATCACCGATAGACCAAATCACCCTTCGCCCTTCCGCCATAAACCCACGATGAATTCAAATTGTAGAGATTCGGTGGTAGATTTGTTTGAATTCCACTCATCACTCGAAATAAATGGTTGATACGACACAATAGGTTATTCTCCAGTTTAAATTCTCTTGTTCCATTATAAATGAAACCATTTTGCATGCAAAGGATTTTTAGAGCATCTAGAGAAGCGAAATGAGCAATTCCAAAGTTGCAGAGATCCTTTGAGTATCAAATAACCAGGTTTAGAAAGCTTTACAGGTATGTACCAATCTGTGGATTTTTCATGCTTACACTTCATATATATATATATATATTATCCAGTGTGTCTCTATACACAGTCTCTAAAAGATTTATTTCAATTGCAGGAACAATGCCACTAAGGAAGCCAACCATTAGGCGATCACCGAGGGTGCCGAAGCTAAAGGATCTAGAGATATGTGAAGGATCCTCTCCAGGGGTAGAAAAATAGTTGGAATACACTCTAAGGCCGGAACCAGTCATTAAGACATCTACAAAGAAGGTTTTTATTCAACTGCCTGCCTTTTTATGCATCCTGGCTTTCCTGTGGAAGACCACTTGTTCCCTGATATACCTTACGCTCTTCCTCACGAGGAATTGAATCAATTCAGAAGAATCATAAGAGCATATTCCCAACATATCAATGTGCTTCCCTTAGCTCCGTTACTTCCTTGAAGAAAACAAGTAAGCAGACCAGTGGTTGATACCCCTAACATACATGCCATCACTTATGACCGGAAAATGAAAGATATCATCCAAATAACCACCAAGAAGAGGAGGATCACTTTAGATCACTCCATCCTCATCACTACGGAGGAAAATCTGATCAACACAGAACATGCTAAGACGTTTGAATTGATCGATGCAGGGATGGAAATCACAGATGCCACCCTGGACATAGATAGAAGAGATGAAGAAGAGTTGGCCGCTGCCCTAAAGGAATTCAAACATTTGCGCCAATTGTCGAAATACTATCAGGACACCACACATGCCACGTTGTTCCTAAGAAGCGAATTCCAGGAGGCCTACAAAAAATTTACAGATGAGCGACACCTATTCACTGTAAGGATAGTCGAGCTCCAGGAAGACACCCTCATGGCACTTGCGACGTGAAAAGATATGGAGAGGTGGTACAAGAAAGCACAACAAGATGTAGAGAGGTTCAACTATATTAGTGCGGTCCAATAGGGCCGAGATACAGAAGAGCATGACATTCTGTTGTTAAAAGAGAGCAACCTTGATTGCATAAATAAATCATCCGAGTATTGGGAAAAAATGGATCGGGAACCTCATCGAGAAATCCAAGAAAAATGGTCCAAGTGCGAGAAAAGTTGGATCAAGATCAATCGAGTAATGAAAGACATCGACCTCCCCGAGTTCGGTACACCCGACAACTTTGTCGACTTGCGCGACATAGTCCAGATTCACACCGAACAAGACTCATCCTGGGCCGAGGAAATAACATAGGTAATAGATATGACACCACGTCAGGTGAGATATTTCACGGAGCACCTGATCAAAGCGTGGGCTATGTTGCAACATTTTATTTCCAGAATAGTCAAGTATCGAGCACATGCAGTAGAGATAAGAGAGATTCACTTAGCCCCAATGGAACAACATATATTCTCATATGCCAACACATGCGAGGATCTATTCATCAAGTGGTCAGAGTACAAGAAGAGTCACCCACTGAAGTGATATCCTGAGATGAATCTTAGAAAAAATGATAGAAGAGAACACCATGTGGTGAGTTTTGTTTCATTTATTTTCACTTTAACAATTATTTTTTGTTAATTTTATGTTATAAATAAGAGCATCGACCGATTAGTTAAAGGTCGATGGTTGCTGCAAAGACCCTCATTTTTTGGTTTTGTTAAGAACTATTTTGGAGCTTCCTTTAATTGAGATGTC
>JZKD02S1147951.1:829004-842074 GCA_000966675.3 Picea glauca | reverse complement strand
TTTATTAACCCTTAATTTTTGTTATGACAAGCGTACTGATACAAGCAATGAAAAAATTAATGCTTTAATGGAAAGATATGCCTGGAGATATGCTTTCAAGTCAAAAAATATCTTCATTTACCCATTATTAATACTGTCGTATATCGGTGATTTCAAAACTGGAATTTCGAAAATCGTTGCCTTCCCCAATTTACGAAATGCAAAAGCAGCTTAGTTATCACTAATCATATTTGGAAACAACTTAGCCTTAATCTCAGACTTTGTTTAAATAAATCGTGATTTTGCATTTCGGAACTTTGGGGATCCTGTTGTCAGGAGATATGTCATAAGCAAACTCCGGGTCGCGAAATTGTGATAGGATTAGTGAGGCGCTAATCATTCGTATTAAAGTTTTAGTTAATCAATATTAATGAATAATTATTTTTTACTTTTACTTTTTAGAAAATCGAGGACCAGGAGTTCGAAAGATGAGAGTTCGAGAACGCTTTAGTAGAAAGAAACCTGAATCGCGAAAGATTAAGGGAAATATGATTGCGTTTAGGAGTTTAATTAATTATGGCTTAAAGAGTGCTTTGTGAAAAGCGACGGAAAATGTAACATTTATTTCTTCCCCCCCTTTTATTTTTTTATTTTTTAATATGTTAAATGGCTTCAAGATTTCAGCGCCGGGAAAATGGGGTGGTTGAAGATCATACCTTGAGAGGAACCAAATCTCGAAACCCGAAAAGGAATGAAAGATTCTGACTCCCCTTTTTGGACTAAGGGAGGCTCCATGACTTAGGAAAAGATGAAGCTTTGGTTTTAAAGGGTAAAAAAATTTAAACTTTGTGTCAACAGCATGAATTTTTTCTTCTAATAAATTGTATCTCAGTTCAATAATTGGAATACCTGCACGGTTAACGTATTAGTATTAGGCCTGTGGTAGACGATCATTGTCTGCATGCTAGAGTGAAAGGGTTATCACAAGATCAACCTCTTCTCCAGTAGTTAAGTTTGTTCCCATTTGTCACTTAGTTGGTTTACATCGGCATTATCTTATATCAGTCCCACCTAATAGAAAATATAGAAAGAGAATGTTTGAACCAAAGGAGGAAACCTTCACAAGAAAACGTAAATCCCATCGATTATTTTGGCCAGATCATAAGATCTGGAGAACCATTCCACTATTAAATGTTGTAGAATATAATTGGGCCTCGGTGGTGGGTTTGGTTCCTGCTGTTGAGTTAAAGGGATATAGGACCCCTCAACATGTGGCAAGCTAACAATCACTGCAATCTTTGCAGGATCTACTAATAAGCCTTGTTTGCATACTATATGGCCCAATAGTATCCCAAACGGTGTTCTGAATATACATTTCTTAATTTTTAGTGATATTTGGCACTGCCTACATCTTTCTAACATCAACCGCAAGACCTCTACATGGTCTTTCAATAAACTATAGACTATCCAATCATCCAAGTATACCTCTAGAAACTGCTGGATAAACTCCTTAAATGCAATGATGACTACTCTGGAAAATATCGTTGCTACATTCTTCAGTCCAAACGACATGACTATGTACTGGTAGGATCCCCATTCTATAGCAAACATGGTCTTGTATCTATCTTCCTGTGCTATCTTGATCTGGTGGTATCCTAAGAATCCATCAGTGAATGATTAAACTTTGTGTCCTCCCACATTCTCCAACACTTCATCCGTAAAATGTGTAGGGAATGGGTCGTGTAGGCTTGCATCATTCAACTTCCTCAAGTCGATGCGTATTATGATCCCGCATTGTTTTTTCTTCTGAACTACCATCAAGCTTATCCATTCTGATTCCTCCACAGGTTCTATGATTCCAGCTTCGAGCATTCTATCAATCTCATATTTAAATTTCTTCTTATATACCGGGTTAAGTATGTATGGTCATTGTCTGATTGGCCTTGCTTCAGCTATGAGTGGTACCTCAATTTCTCCTAGCTCTCTCGCTATACCATTAATTTCTATAAATGTTGTGGGGAACAGGTCAATGTACTCGCGTAGTAACTATGTTATGCTTTCTATTGTTTTCTCATCCTAATAGTCTCGAATGTTGGCCATTTTGGGATTCTCAACTATCCCAATGTTGACTTTCTTTACCTTGATTGACGCAGCAATTACTTATGATTCTAGGGGTGGACCTTCCACTTCTCTTTCACCTTATTCTTCCTCGATATGAATATCGTGTGGATCATCTTCATCTGGTGCTTCTTCATGCACATGGTAGCATGACAATAATTCTTTTATTGTCTATTTGTTCCGATGTTGTTCCTCTGTTATGAGTTCGACTTTCGATTCCTTAACGAATATCACCCCTCTTATATGCTTAAGTGTTGCATCTATGTTGGGGTTCTCGTTCTCAAATGAGAAAGTGACTGTAAAATTTTGTTGTAGTACTATCCAGTTCGAAGTTCCTCTGCGCAGTTCCTGGTCTGTATACTAGTTCACTGGTATGCCTTCTAAGGTGTGTAAAAAATGATGAGGGCATTCCTCTGGGGGTTTCATTTTCCACAACTCTCTACACTTCTCCAATTGTTCTGCTGGTGCCCCCTGTCCATCGTAACTTATGATTCTTTTTACTTTTATGTTCTACGCCAAACCTTATGCACAGTAACCGCTTATATTAGTACCAATCCGTGATTGTTTCTTTGTGTGCACCCCACCATCTTCTAGGTGTGGCCTTGAGTGCTATGTCGAGTGCTAAGAGTCTCTGATTTTCTAACACTTCATCCTCATACTGTGCCAAGAATATTTCTATATCATTTACTCCATGGAAACTAGGTGGTTCCCTTATCTCCATACCTACCCATCTTACTATGCGATCTATTCTTGTGCACCCTCTTGTGGAAAATTCATGTAGTCTTTGTTGCCAATTCTCTAAACCTGTATCTGAGTCTATCACACATGAAGTAATGATCCACCAATTGAGTATCCCATTTGCAGTTGGGTTTACATAGTCCTTATCATGCACAGTTGTTATGTACAACTCATTGATTTCCTCTAATTCTAAGAAATTGGGTTCTACAAACCTTTCCCCTTCTTATGGGTCTAACAACGCGATGACCTTGTATTCTCTTGACTCAAATGTCATTTTCCGTATCTTTAAATTGATTATGGCCTGGTTATCAAACGCCCAATCCAAGCCAAGCAATGTTGGATATGGTGTTGTGTCTTCCACTATCTCAATCACTTCGAAGTCTTCTTTAGTGTGCACTCCGTCCAGGTCTATTGTTACTTCTTTCAGTCTACCAATTGGTAAGACTCTATGTTGGTTTTCTAGTTTTAGTTGGACTGGTGAATATCCCAATGTGGGCTCTCCCATACATTTCCATGTCTTCATTGGTAGTACATTGACTTCGGATCCTAGATCTAGTATGATATCACCCATGTTGAAATATCTGATGTTAGCATTCATCTGAACTCTCTACTTATTCTTCTCCTTTTATGTAGTTGATTGACTGTTTTTTGTTATAATTTTCCTTATGTCTCTATGCTACATCTTTCTACTATAGTTTGCAATATTTTGACAGTGGATGGATCATTCAATAATTTTACACATGATTGTAAAAAGCATTTGATTGTACTTACTTGTCCCATGGGTTGCATTTCGTTGGTATGATCCAACAATGGAGGCATATTGTACTGTGGCACTTCCTTGTTCTATTGTGTGGTTGAAGTCGATGCGGTGTCAGCCTTATGAAATTGTTGTCTAGATTTCTTAAATATCTCCTTATCATTCTGCACGTCGAACTGCTTGCTTGGTTCGACGTTCTTCTTCACCCACTAGTGTTGTACTGGCTCTTGTCAGACTGCGTCTTTTCCTATTTTATCTCCTCCGTGCGTAACTATATTGATGTTTCATCCTTCATCCCTTGCTTTGGTTGAAATCCATTGCACATTCTGGTTGTTTTGATTACTCTTTTCCTAGATCTTTCCCAGTAATTTCGGACATTCTTTCGTGTCGTTATCCGATGCATGACAATACATACAATTTGTTGGTGGAAGTGGACATTCCCTTGCATAATGTTCTGGTTGTTGATAGTTGTGACATACCACTGGTCCTCTACCTCTTCCAAAGCCTCCTCTTGTTTTTCATCCACCTCTGTAGCCAACTCGATCTCCTCTCAGCGTGTTATACTGAGGCACCTAATTGTACTCAGATTGTGTTGTGTTGTACTTTGGCTGCGCGATATTATATGGTTGTTGTGCAGTATTATACTGTTGTTGCACAGTGTTGTATGGGGCTAAAACTTGGTTGAAGTATGGTGTGTCTTGCCCAGTCATCATTTCTTCCTACACCCTATAGGCATCTGATGTCCTCTCTCGCATCAAATCCATAGTTCTACAATACTTGTCATCGTGGCCCACTGACTTGAAAAAGTTGCAATATGAACTCTTTGGGACATGTATTTCTGCATCATTGGGCAATGATATGGATCGTGGCTCAGTTTCTTACAGATATCACACCATAGTCCTCATGTTGGTAACATATTTGGCATCCCTGTTGTCATATACTGCGCCAATGTTGGACATTCGTTCTTGTGGTGTCCTTACATCCCGGACGTGGTACACCAAACGAATTCTCGTTTGTCCTTACTTTTATTCTAGTTTAGCTAGAATGTTAATTTCTTCAAATCCTCCTTCAGTTCTTTGATGGCTAGATCCGTCTGCTGATATTGGATTTCTTCCAGTTGTAGGGATGCCTACAGAGCCTCTACTTGTGTTTGAAACTTATGTTGTCACAATGGGTATTTTAAGTGTGGTAGTAGTGAATTGACGAAAAAGTGCATGTGATGCATATCGGTCATGAGATACTTCAAATTTCCCTTCAGTCGCTTGAATCTCTAGTCAATCTCCCATACAGATTCTCCTGGTTTTTGTCTAATTTATATCATCTCGTTCATGTACTGATCCTCTGAACTTGGCTTCTGGAACTCATTTATCAGTAATTTCTTGATGTCCAAAATCGTTCTGGTTGTCCCTGGTGGGTTGTTTATAGCTAAACTCATATACCAATCCAATGCATGATCCCTTAGTGTAATTGCTAGCTGTGCAAGTTTAGTATCTTCTTATGTGATCTTTTTTTCATCCCAAATCTTATCACAGATAAACAAATGTTTTTTCGAGTCCTCCGATGCTTCTCCTTTGAATTATGGTAACTTGATGGTGGGATCGTGTCCTACCATCTTGAATGCTGAACTACTACCTATGCACGATGTAGATACTTGACTAGTGCTTCTTGAACTAGCTCCTCCAGTTGTTGTTCCTTGTGTAGATGTACTTCCTATTGTCTTTCTTCTCCCAAAATTCGGTTGTCTAAATAGGGGTGTTCTCTTTGGTGTATTAGTTGCACATGGGTTTATGGGTTCCACACTGACATTAATATGGATAGGATTGCTTCCTTCTCTTCCCTCTCTTGGACCTCTCATCTTCCTCTCATATGTTGTGTGCAGGATTTCCTGAATCTGCTCCACAGCCTAGATATCCTCTACCTCTTCCTCATCACTTGCCAAGACTTCCCTCACGACTATAGCTCTCTTATTTATATTCACCTTGTATTGGTAGGGTAGTCCACTACGCGTCTTTCCAGCTATCGCCATGATCCACTTGATTTTGTCATCGTCCATCATGATTGGGTCCAAGGGTTCCTCCTTCTTTCCCTTACCCATTTCTCCTTTTTATGTCAGTGCTTCCCCCCTTCCCCCATGCACACAGGGAAGTTTAGTTGTCTGACTCCATCGTCATTACTCCTTTGTTATATATCATTATCTTAATAAAAGTATACAATGATCTAATATACCTTCCTCGAGGCCCACATAGAAACTCTTGCTTCGCTGTGTTGTACGACTTCGTTGTTGTAATTGCTCAATGTGTATTGAGGTCCACTCTAGTTTTTGGATCCGTTTTGTTGCGTGGTTGTCCTTCAACCTCAATATCCACTCCTACAATAAGTGTGGAAAATCATAGAAAAAGACTTCATGCAAATCAGTAAACACATATTTCTCAAGATATTTGCGCAGTGTTACTCTAGGGTTTTTGTTATCTTTCTATGAAAACTCCATCTCTTTTGTCTTCATCTAGCTTTCAATCTCTTCTTTTGTGGGATTCCATGGTCTCAACATCCCCTTCTAGAGGATAATTCTTTTCTTCTTCTCCTCGTCTGATTCAGTATTCTCTTGACCCACCTTCTGCAGATCTTACAGATTTTCAACAGATCTTGACTACTCAATCCTCTACTGTTCCAACCAATGACAACATAACCATTTGTTGGTTACTTATTTATCTGTCTGATTTTGTATACTTATCTTGAGTGACCCAGGGTTCATGTCTTCTTGGGTTTCCAACAAAGCCTCTAAAACCATCGGCCGTCCTGGTAAACCAGAAGGCAACGCAGTGCACTGTGCAGTCTCACCTGAGATATTCTTAATGGGTGGCTGCAATACTCATGTGTTTGCAGCCCAGGATTGAGTGGGGATTTGGGAAATATTCACTGATAGTTCTACTTAACTCATTAACACAATAAACTATTATTCATGATTATGCATGGAATATAATCAACTCATTCATTCAACATACTACTATCTACTTAGAACAATAATGACACACATGCATTCAATCACATAACACAGGTTTTAACATGGTTCACCCACTCCTGGGCTACGTCCACAAAGATCTGACTCTCAAGATCTTTTATTATAGCAGTTTCAAAACTACAACGGCGTGTGCTTTACAAATCTTCTTAGTTGGGTTGAGATCTATGTTGAGGCAGACTAGATCGCACCAGGCTCCTCAACCTACAATATAACCCTCAAGATCCACCCTCCTTGTTGCTCTCTAGATCAACAACTTACAAAATTAGGTCGTATAGCAAAACATCACAACTAGTTATCAAAACACGACTCCTCCTCTAGACTCTATATATCCTGTCTAACTCTTGTGTTCTCCTTGCTAGCTAACAACCCCCTCTATGAGACATAGGTATATATATTTATACGTTTCTGGCTCTCCAGCCATTACAATGTATTGTCAAAAACCCTAACCCTAACGTTGTTAGGTATTCCATGCATGTGCACGTGTTGTTCTTCCTTCCAACAGTTGCTTCCCTCGTGCATGCCTTCTTTCCTAAAATAGCCTTTCTTTCCGCTTTGGCCTGCTTCCAACAAGGGAGTATACTTTGGTGAGATTTTTTCTCCTGTTGAAAAAATAAATTCCATTAGAGTACTAATGTCTCTGGATGCAACATTCAATCTAGAGATAGAACAAATGGATGTGAAGAAAATGTTTCTATATGGGGACTTGGAAGAAGAAATCTACATGAAACATCATGAAGGATTTTCAGTAAAGGGAAAACAAGAGTTGGTGTGCAAACTCAAAAGATCCCTTTATGGTCTAAAGAAATCGCCAAGGATGTAGTATCAGAAGTTTGACACTTACATCCTTAGATTTGGATTTGAGAGAAGCAAATATGATCACTGCATATATTCCAAGGAAGAATGTGGGTGTTTCATATATGTAGCTTTGTATGTCGATGACATGTTGCTGATTGAAAACAAAATGGACACAATAGAGGTGAAGAAGAGGTTATCCTCCAAGTTCGACATGAAGGATCTCAATGCAACTAACTTCATTCTGGGAATGGATATTAAGAGAGATTGAGCCACTAGAAATATCAGTTTGAATCAGACGAAGTATATTGAAACAATTATGAAACGATTCAACATGCAGGATTGCAAACCTATGAAGGTGCCAATTCCAGTGGGAGCAAGGCTTTCTGTTGAATAGTGTCCAAAGACACAAGAAGAAATAGAGGACATGGCATGTGTTCCCTATGCAAGTGTTGTTGGTAGTCTAATGTATGCGATGGTATACACTCGACCAAACATTTCCCATGGAGTGGGAATGTTGAGAAGGTACATGTCGATACCTGGTAAGGAGCACTAGACAACTGTCAAGAGAGTATTCAGGTATTTGTGTGGCACAAAGGACTATGCTATATGCTACCAAGGAAAAATTGGCGTTGAAAGTGGTAAATTAGATGTACATGGATTTGTCGATGCCGACTGGGATGGAGATCTGGATGGACAAAGGTCGACCAATGGATATGTCTTCAAGATGTTTAGTGGAGCATAATAAGTTAGATGAGTAAGTGACATACGGTTGTAGCCTTGTTAAAAACAGAAGCTGAATACATGAAGGCCACTTATGGAAGAAAAGAAGCGATATGGATTCAAAGGTTGTGTTCAGGAATCGGGTTTGGGAAGAGACCTATGAAACTGAATTGCAAAGAATATTTATGGCAAAGAACCCTACTTATCATTCAAAGACTAAGCACATTGATGTACAATACAATTTTGTAAGAGACATGATGGAAAGTAACAAGGTTCTACTTGAGAAAGTAGGCACGTTGGAAAAAATAGCAGACTCGTTGACCAAGTCTGTGAGTGTTGTGAATTTCTCTTGGTGCAGAGAGGAAATGGGCATTGATGCCCTGGGTCTGTGAGCGAAAATTCAGGAATCTCTTGTTTCAACAAAGAAGACAACAAGTGGGAGAACGTTAGGTTTTTATATTCTTTGCAGTGAAATTCTAGTCGAGGTGAATGGACTGATGATCGAGGTCGAGGTAGATCGAAAACATCAGCAGTAGGTCGAGTTTGAGGTAGATCGACATCATCGGCAACAGGTCGAATTCGAGGTAGATCGACAACAAGTTGAAGGTCGAGGAAGTCGATCTGGTAAATTCGAAGTCGAAGATATCGATGACAATTCAACCGATAAGAGCTCGAAGTGTGGGTGTGAGACAAATGACTAGAGACCAAATAAAGGCCGACTAGTAAACCCGACTTGGATTCGACTATAATAGAATCCCGAGATTTGCAGGATTTGTAGCCAAATATATGCATGGATCTGTAACCGTTTTTGGGTGCCAATCTTTAGGGTTTTTCCTATTGTAAAGCCTATAAAACGACATGGTGTAAGGTCGTAAAGGATGCTATTGTAGGTGATCATAGAGTACACTTTTGCAGGTTAATGCATGTGTAAGTGTAGGTTGTTGGTCATGCATATGTAAGCTGATTTGGCTACAGGGTTTTTCTTGCATGTGAAAGAGGGTATGATGTCGATTGTGTCTTAGGTGTGGACCAAGGTTAGACATGTAACCTTTTATTCTAATTRAATAAGAMAACAAGAGAGAAGAACACTCAAAGGAATGTTGGTTTTCCGAATTAAGGGTTTCCAGGGTAAAATCTCGTTGTACTGTGTGATTGCTTGTGTGATTTTCTTTCTTGAWTAAATTMTTCTTCTCTTCTGCTAGGATTAGTGTGGAAGTGTCATGCATTTCCTGACAGAAACAAAGTTAAGTAAGGCGTAGTCCGATTTAAGTAAGACGATATGGTTTTTCCATCGAACGAAATACGTCGGTGCCACATGAGAGTTGGGGAACATTGGGTGTTTCTGCCACCCAATTGAAGGGTTCGCCCAACCCTGTGACAATTTTATTCCTTTGTAATTCTTATTATTGACGTGATGATTATTCTTTACTCTTTTGTTATAACTATTTCTGAAGATTATTATAAAGAGTGACTTACTCAACTTTCTACTTCATTACATAATTTTTTAGTGTATAATATTAAAACTCAAAAAATAAAAAAAATTATAGTCAAATTTTTATTTAATAGTAAGTTAGTAAAACGAATATTCCCTAATTCATTGAATATGCTATCTTGCCCTCTAATCAAATACCTCATTTTCATTTTTGTCAGTAATATGCTATCTTGCCCTAATCAAATACCTCATTTTCATTTTTGTCACGAAAACCTAACATTACAAAGGATAATCAACTTACATGAGATTGAGCCCGAATGCACTATCCTTTTTACAATCATATTTTAAAACGGTTTCAACTTACTAAACTAATAGAACTATGATGAATCTCTAAAGTAGTAATTTTGTGTATAATTTTTTTATATAAATTTAATATAATAATAAAATATCACATTTAAAAAATTCAAATGCTTTTAACATTTAATAAATTTAAAGCTAAATATATTAAATTAATATTAAAAAGTCAAAATTTTAAAATATTAATGTAATTTTAATTTAAAGCTAAATATATTAAATCAATATTAAAAAATCAAATTCTTAAAATATTAATGTAATTTTAAAATTTAATAAAATTTTAAAAAACAATTTTTACTAACATCTCATTATAATTCAAAGTTTAATAAATTTAAAGCTAAATAAATTAAAAATATTGTTATAACTTTAAAATTTAATAAAATTTTTGAGAAATTTATTCTAGAAACATCTAATAATAACAAATTTATTTGATACAAAAAATTTATCAATATTTTCAAATTTCAACTTTATATCCTATATATCATTGGATCTAAAATATATCAATAATAACAAATTTATTTGATACACAAAATTTATCAATATTTTCAAATTTCAACTTTATATCCTATATATCATATCATTGGATCTAAAATATATCATTGTATACAAAATGTTATTTTCTTTCATTAATGATTGTTATTTTTACACCTTATAAAAGGTAAATCTCACAATAATGTTTTTTTATCCCACCAAAGTATCTATTGTGAGACTAATATATTTCCTCTTTTTAATAAGCAATTATTGTAGGAAGATACAATAGTTTGGTTATGATTTGATTGATAATGTAATTGATTTTAAACATTTACTAAAACATTTACTTCATTTCTTCTTTTAATAATATATTGATCAATTTTAATTGTGATTTGACTAATATATTGATTTATTGGTCATAATTTGATTAATGATGTGATTGATTTTAAACATTTACAGAATAAATGATTTCATTTCTTATTTTAATAATATATTGATTGATTTTGATCATGATTTAATATGATGTGATTGATTTAAATTTATTTTAATAATATATAGATTAATTTTGGTCATAATTTGATTGATGATGTGAATTTTAATAATATATTGATTAATTTTGATCATGATTTAACGGATGGTGTGATTGATTTTAACTTATTTTAATAGTATATAGATTAATTTTGGTCATAATTTGATTGATGATGTGAATTTTAATAATATATTAATCAATTATCATGAATTGAGTGATGATGTGATTGATTTTAATTTGTTTTAATAATATATAAATTAATTTTGGTTATGATGATGTGATTGATTTTAACTTATTTTAATAATATATAGATTAATTTTGGTTATAATTTGATGGATGATGTAATTGATTTTAAACATTTATAAAAAACAATTATTTCACTTATTATTATTTTAATAATATATGGATTACTTCACTTCTTATTTTAATAATATATTGATTACTTCACTTCTTTTTTTGTAAGTGAGTGTGAAATCCTGTATTACTGAGAGAAGTTATGATACAAAAAAAAAGGGGGGAATCCCTTGATCTGCCAAAAAGAAAACCAAATCAGGGATCCTTGGAGATTATTGTTTCCTTGATCTTCCCTTCCGGCCAACTTTGGTTCCTGAAGATGCGTTGGTTCCTTTCCTTCCATATTGCCCATATGATCATTCTTGGGATGAGGGTCTAACATAGATTCACCTCTTCGTTTTCGCCGTAGCTTTCTTTCCAAATATTGATAGTTACAGAGATGTTACCTCAGATCCTATTTGACTATTAGAAGATACCTGCGGCCCAATTCTAGATTTCTATTGTGTAGGTGCATTCGTCAAGGATATGGTTCATTGTTTCTTCCTTGGCTTGATAGAGGTGACATCTGGAAGGACCTATGAATCCTCTTTTCCTTAGGTTTTCCCAAGTTAGAATTCAATTGTGGAGTATTAACCATTGGAAATTTTTTATTTTTGGCCAATGGGGGTTGTTCGAAAGCTTATCCCATTGTTGTGTTGGGTCTTCTTGGTCTTGGTCCACGATATAGTGTCAGACTTCTTTGAGATTGAATTCCCTGCCATCTTTTTGTCTGCATCTCAGCTGGTCATTTCCTTCTGTGATTGCAATTTTTCGTATCCCCAATTCCTCCTCCACCTCTTTTACTATTGTTGCAGTTTGGGCTCTATTCTGTGGGGTGAGAGTGTTTCAGATTCTCCATTTGTTGCGATCTGTTTCTTGTTTCCAGTAATGGCAGTCTCTGGTTTTACCTTGCGCGATCAACTCCTATCGGAGTTCCTCCCTATCTGGTTTCTCCATTCTAGGTTCTTGTTGCCAGGCGTCCTCCCAGAATCCGGTTGTTCTACCATTCCTTACTTCCCAAAAGTTGTGTGTCTGAATCCAGGCTTTGTTGCGCCAGGCTAGGTTCTAGATGGTTGAACCTTCCCTGGTGCCTCTGAAGTGGATTTTGTCCTGGTCGCTTATGTTCGGGGCATACTTTGCCTTCCACAGGTTTACCCATGGTGTAGTAGTTTCTTTGACCCAACGCCACCAGAGTTTCTCCCCGTAGGCGTCATTGGTCACTTGCAGATCTTGTATCCCCATACCTCCTTTGTTTTTTGGTTTACAGACCTTCTCCCAAGCCACCAGGGCCCATTTTTTCCTTGTTTCCGCTCCTCGCCACAGGAAGTCCCTTTGGATGGTTCTTATTTTTTGTAGTATCCCCTTAGGGGTTGGGAAAATAGACATCATAAAGGTTGGAATTTCTTCCAAAACAGACTTGGTTAGAATAAGTCTTCCATCTAGGTTGAGGGATCTGTACATCCAGTTTTTCACCCGCTCCTGTAATTTGTTGATTATTCCTTCCCAAGTTGACATTTTGTAAGCTTTTTCTGTTAGGGGAATGTCCAAGTACTTAGTTGGGAGTGCTTTGTGATCAAAGCCCAAAATGTTGGCCAAATTTCTTTGGATTGCGGGGTTGGTATTAAAGAAGAAGATCATAGATTTGGAATGGTTGATCTCTTCACCCAAGGCTTCCCCAAAATCTTCTAGGATTCGTTTGTAGGCTTTTGCTTCCTTGACCATAGGTATGCCATGAAGTAAGGTGTCATCCACGAACTATTGGTGTGTGGAAGTAGAGAAATTTTCAAAAGGTTTGATACCTGTTATTTCACTTGTTGCAGTTGGG
>JZKD02S1147951.1:813505-828994 GCA_000966675.3 Picea glauca | reverse complement strand
TATATATATATATATATAAGGTGCAGTCCTGTTCCATTAGATATCAAACTCCCTGCCCAGAAAATATGTACAATTATATCAAGTGGGGCAACAATTTCGCGGGATTAAGTGAAGAGATTGTGTTTATTATTTAATATTAGTGACTTTGATATAGAAGTTAAGAGTGCATTTCTTGATGTTAATAAGCACTCTTAAGTGCATTTGAAACTCACTGTAAGCTCAGGAATGTTTGGCATAAGCTCAGGAATGTTTGGCCGGGAAGTAAAGTTGGATTATATTATGCCAAAAGAAGATCACCGTCAACAGCGGATGCCGGATGCTAATATCCAGCCTGCTACGCAGATGGTGGTTTATAGGCCGTCCGATTTGAAACCAATTCCGATCCAACAGTTTATATGTCACTTAATGTATTCAATGCTGCTTAGCAGACTTATAGGCCTAATTTCAGTTTCTCGCAGTCATAGCACTACCTTAGCTGCATAGCATGACAGTCAAACTCTCCTTTGGATCTAACACTATGGATAGAATGTTGTCAATTTATGAGTTCATATGCATAAAGGTCAAAATAATTGTGATTTTTGGAGAATTTGGAAATGGGAAGTTATTTTTCATCATCAAAGTGAACAGTATCTTGGTTTGAAGTGAAGTAGAAGGTTTATTTTGTTTGTAAAAGTGAAAAGATATTTTGTAAAGGAAAATAAGAAATTAAAAACTGTTTCAAGCAACAACAGCCTTTGCACAACCATAGATCCCCCTTCTTACAGGAAAGATTTATGAATTTTGGGAAATCAAAACCAGGACATTATTGAGGTATTGTGATGTTTGGAATCTTGTAGCTCATGGGTATGAAAAACAAGTTGAGCAAGCTTTGGCAAATTCTCAAAAGGATCAACTCAAAGATAACAGGAAGAAGGATGCAAAATCACTCTATCTCATCCAAAATAGCTTGGATGACAATATATTTTCCAATATCTCAATAGAAAAATTCTCAAAGACAACTTGGGACATCTTAGAGACCAAGTATCAAGGAATTACCAAGGTAAATACAAACAAATTTTAGACATTAAGAATGAATTTCAATAATTTGAAGATGAATAGACCAATTCATGACCCAAGTAGTGAACATTGTAAACCAATTAAGAATGAATGGTGAAGAATTTCCAGTTCAGGAAGTGGTAGAGAAGATTCTTAGAACCTTGCCTAAAAAGTTTGATGCAATGGTTGTAGCCATTGAAGAGTCTAAGGACTTGACACAACTATCAATAGATGTGTTGTTGTGATATTTTCGATCTCATGAATCCAGAATGAATAGGAATGATGATTTATCACTTGAAAATGCTTGCAAGTCCCATGTGTCTATCTGAACAGAAAGAGGTAGATCAAGGTCAAGAGGTAGAGGAAAGAGCAGTAGAAGCAATGGAAAAAATAGATGGTAAGGAAGATTTAGAACAACAAAGGAGATCATATCAAAACCCTCATATCTCAAGGGGGAGTAGTAGCAGAACCTCATACCTAAATCAAAGGTATGGAAAATCCAAGGTTAAGTTTTTTTGTTGTAATAACCCAAGTCATTATGCACATGAATGCAAGAAGAAGAAGGATGACCTTGGCAAACATAATGCAAATTATTATAACACATCTCAGCACTATGAAGAATATTTATTCCTTATTTGTAATGTTGCCCAAGACATTTCTAATAATCTCTGGCTTATAGATAGTGGGTGTAGCAATCATATGATAGGAAATAGAAGCCTAATTGAAAACCTAGATGATTCAGTAAGGAATGCAGTTAAATTGGGGACAAAAATTATTGTAAATGTTATGGGAAAAGTAATGGTTAACATCCTGACCAAAAAATGCCAAAAAGGCACATACCATATGTGTATTATTCCCTAGGTTTGAAACATAACCTAATTAGTGTTGGCAAGCTTACCAAAAAAGGGTATGTTGTATTTTTTAAGGGAAGTGATTGTTTAATATATGACAAACCTCCCAGTAAGATATTGATTGCTAGGTTGAAGATAAAAAAGAATAGAATGTATCCTCTTGTCATGGATTATTGTAGATAAGATGCCTCATTATCCCAAAAGGTAACGTGTTTGGATGAATTTTGGTTATGGCATTTAATAATTGGTCATCTGCATTTTGGTGGCCTACAATTATTGTAGCAAAAAATGATGGTTAAAGGTTTGCCTCCCATTCATGAGCCATATAGTTCATGTGAGAGCTACTCATTCTGGCAAAGTAACACATAGACAATTTCCATAAAGGAGTGTCTTAAAGAGCAAAAGAACCCTTGGAGTTGGTTCATACAGATCTGTGTGGTCTAATGCAAACCTAGTCACTAAGAGGAAGTTACTACTTCCTAACCTTGATATATGATTACAATAGAAAGACTTGGGTGTACTTTCTTGCAAAGAAATCTGAAACTTTTGACAAGTTCAGAGAATTCAAGGCATTAGAGGAGAAACAAAGTGGCCATCAAATTAAAGTGTTAAGATCATACAAAGGGGGTGAATATGATTCAAATTATTTTCATGTTTTCTACAAACATCATGGAATCAAAAGACAAGTTACAACAAGATATAAACCACAACAAAAATGGTGTAGCAGAAATGAAAAACAAAACCTTTGTGAATATGGATAAAAGCATGCTCAAAGAAAAACATTTGTCAAATGATTTTTGGGGAGCAGCAATATCTTGCTTTGTTTATGTTTTGAACATATATCCTACTAAAAGTGTAAAGAACAAAGCCCCGAAACAAGCATGGATAGGTATGAGTTGTCATGTAACACACTTCAGAGTATTTGGTTGTGTGGCATATGTTCATGTGCCTAAAGATTTGAGGAGAAAGTGAGATGATAGGAGTGAAAAGTGCATCTTTCTTGGGTACAATGATCAGTCCAAGGCATATAAATTGTATAATCCAATTACAAAGAAGGTGATAATTAGCAGAGATGTTGAATTCAAATAATATGAAGCTTGGGATGTAATTATATACAAGACTATAATTGTTGAAGTAGTGGTACCTCATGCAAAAGATGAAGCAGAGAACAAGACTGGATAAAGTGGATAATAAGGTTCACAAACCCAATCATCAATTAGAGGCACTCCAATGAGGACTCCAAGAAATTATGTTCAAGGAGAGTCATCTAGCCGAAGAGGTCAGGCTATTCCTACTTATCAGTAAAGTAGTGAATTCAACCCTACAATTGTTTCCCTAAGGTCTAGAAAGACTAGAACTTTGAGAAAAAACTATGAAGACCTAGATGTGTAGTTAAATTTTGCATTGTTTACTTGTCAACCCACATATTTTGAAGAACAATTAAAGAAGAAAATTTGTTCAAAGCAATGGATGAAGAAATGGATTCCATAAAGAAGAATGATACACAAGGGATTCACCTTGTTGACCAATATCTTATCACGTTCATTCATAAAGGAGGTTTTTTAATTGTGAAAAATAAAGTCAATATATTGTAGGTAGTGGGTGGGGATATAAGGTATTAGGGGGTTTATAGGTATTGAGGGGTATGAAAAAGGATATTTAGTAAAATCAATGGTTTCTTTTACTGGAAAGACGTATTGGGAGGGGGATCAATTTTTTTTTTCAGAGGTATTTATCAATATCTAGTGAAATTAGGGGTATTCTTTAATATCCCATGAACGTAGGTGCTATGTCATAGGTTCATTGAGTGAAGACCCCACGGATTGATACATGGGATCTAGAAAAATTACCAACAGAAAAAAATTGTGTTGGTGTAAATGGGTTTACAAGACCAAATTTAATGAGAAAGGAGAGGTTGAAAAGTAGAAGGCCAGATTGGTAGCAAAAGGTCTTTCACAACAACCTGGAGTCAATTATGGTGAGACCTTTGCACTAGTCGCAAGGGTAGGTACAATTAGAACTATATTAGCCACAACAACCCAAAACATGTGGAAAGTTTATCAAATGGATGTAAAGTTGAAATTCTTAAATTGTATTTTAGAAGAAGAAGTCTACATGGAGAAAACACCAGGATATATGGTAAAAGGACATCAAGATAAAGTGTACATATTGAAGAAATATCTTTATGGGAAGCAAGATCCCAGAGGTTATTATAGAAGGACTGATTCATATATGATCAATAATGGGTTCAACAGAAACAACAATGAACCCACATTGCATACAAACATAAATAAACAAGGTCAAATATTGAGTGTTTGCTTATATGTTGACGATATGATCTTCACAGGAAATTTGTCAACATACAAGTTTAAATCAACCATGAAACAAAAATTATAAATGAATGATTTGGGGTTAATGAGATATTTCCTTGGTATTGAATTCATCCAATTAGATTCGGGAATTTTTGTGTGTCAAATGAAGTATGTCATGGATGTGCTAAAGAGATTTGAGATGATGAACTCTAAACCAACACCAACTCCAATTGTATCAAGGACAGAGCTTAATAAAGAGGATAAGGGATCCAATGCAGATCCAACTCTATTCAAGATATTGGTTGGAAACCTCATGTACCTCACTACCACTAGGCCATACATTATGTATGCTTCCAATTCAATTCCCAGGTTCATGGAATCTCCAAAAGACTCACATTGGCAAGTTGGAAAAATAATTCTAATATATATTATTGGAACGACATGATATGACATATTATATTCCAACACTACCAATGATTATTTGTGTTGAAAACATAATCCATTTAGGGTTACTTGAAGAAGGAATATAAAACTTCACAAGATGTAACCGTTATAGGGAGTCCAAGAGACTTCTTGAAATATGAATCCAAAGGTCACATCAATGTACTTATACATGAATAATATAAATAATAAATGCACTTCAAGCTTATCTCTTAATTCGTATGTCTAACAATGGTCTCGTAGTTCTTTGGGATGGAATTTACCCTATGGTAGTTGTCCATAGTTATTTTCTGCCTAGTATAAGAATGCATCTACCAATCTTTCCTAGGCGCACCCTTTTGTATAAGATCCATCCAGAGATGAAACGCATCTGTCTTCCTCATCTCTATTTGCATTAGTCTATTTGTCACCTACGCCAGGCTTATTTACTAGACCAATAGAGCCAAGAGTTTCCTCCATGCATGCAAATTGAAATGAAATCTCTGCGTGACTCTAACCGTGCCTTATCTTCTTGCTCATGGGCTTGGGCTTGGAGCCAAACCCCAATCTCCCCTCCAGTGGTTGATGTGGAAAGTACCACACACAATTTGACGAGTTGAATTCGCTACCATTTCACCAAGATCTTATTCTCCTCCTCCATACCACCAATTCGAGCTGTAACACTACCCGTAGAAAATGAACAATTGATTCAATAATGAGGACCCATAAGAGATCAATTATTAGATTGAAAATTTTCACTGCCTAAGGCCACCAAACGTTGTTGGATTGGAAGGATGAAAGAAAACGTTTTGGAATATTTTTTTTATCCGGCTTTAGTTGGACTTCTCCATCCTAGGAATCGGATTCCAAATGCATGGATTAGTGTTTTCTGGTTTCTGAAAACACTAGTGTTTTCTGGTTTGGACTTCTCCTTCCCTTGTTGGTTAAGGTTTCCTTGATCTCATTCTAATAGCATATCGCAAGCAGCGAGCTCAGGCATCCAACCATCCATGAACAATTGAGGATTTAATTGTGAGGTGTTTCAAGACGATAGTTTATGGTCATCCAAATCTTCTGTGAATAGTCAAGCTGGCAGTTTATGGTCAATCCACTAAGAAAATCAAGGTAAACGAGGAGCACAATGATGGTATAGAGCCACACCAAGACCCAATGGCGATGATGAATCTCGTTGTCTCTTGAATAATCTTCTTCATTTTAAAGAGACCTTTTTCGAAAGGTCTAGCTCACATAGCAGCCATACCAGATACCACCTCCGTGTGGACGAGATTTAAATGAAAATATTCAAATAAGTACTCGTCGATCTCTCACTTGTGTAACTCATATACAAAGTGTACAACTGAAATCTTCCATACAATGATGGATACCCATCAATGATGGTCCTAAGCCATACAAATCATCTTCCTCACTTGGAATGAACTCAATCTTGCTTTGATAAATGGATATATAGAACATGTAGCTAAAGCAAGCACATGTCTTAGCTGAAGCAATGATCATGTGGACACAATGATGTACGGTTGGTGTTCCAAAGCAACTGGTTATAATTTTGACTATGTAAATGGATCCAATTTTTGGCTTTCGTGTTGGAGGTTCAAGAAAGAAGGCACATTGTATCCATGAAATACCATAATTCCTAAAAGGAATTAGAATCCCTCTAAGCTTCTCTTTTATTTCTATCCACTCGTCTAGAGTCATTTTGTTGCTTGTGCATGGTGGGCATCATATCAATGGCCATTTCAACCTACAACATGGTGTCTCTGCTGTGTGGATTCCTTCATTATACCTTGGAAAACCTTCATGAGAATAGAGTTCACTTGATCGTATACAAGAACCTCTGATGATATCTCTTTCATAGCGCCATTGCACAGTTGCATTTTTGTGAGATGCCCAAGAGTCAACACATTCACCAGAATCAGGGATAATTGCATTTTTATGTAAACGGGTGCATTTTCGGTAGAAGACGACACCCTTAATTTGTTGAGTTTACATATTATTGTTAAAGGGTGGAGTTGCAAGAAACCCCGTGAGGTTTGAGCTATGGCTCGAATTGATGAACTGTTAGAGTTATTGAACATTCTAATCCTCTCTTCCATGGACAATACAATCACCAGTGATAAATCAACTCTACAATCTGTTGTAACATGTTTGCAAGTTTCGCAAGCCAAAGTAGCATTGCTACAAACTCGGACTTGATTTCTTCACAAGGCACTTGAGCTAAAAAATCTTAAACAACATTCTGAACTAGTCCTTGTTCAAAACAACCGTCTTTTTGAAGAAAATGATGATTCTTATTTATACCAACAACTAGTGCAAGAGTAACTTAGTGAGCCAACTTTAGATTCGACTGTAGATAAAGTTAAACTTTCTCTTTCCAAGCCAATCATCATACCTTAGGAAGAAATCAGGAACAAAAAGCATATAAAATTTATCAGATATGAAAAGGATGTCACCTTTCATAATCCAGATTACACCAAACCAATCCAGTTCCAGAGTGAAGGATGGATACAAGAAGATTCACATTCATTTGCACAAGTTCAAAAGAAGATGTCAAACTGCCAACATTGTTAGTGATTTGGACAGATGGAAGAGGAGTGCTTCTATCTTCATCCTTACAAGCATTGTGAAAGAACAATCATCCCTCAAACAGATGTTCTAACAATAAGAAATATGCAAGAGTAAAGAACGACTATGGGTAGATGACTTCTTGGCGATGGTCATCAATAGCCAAAAATATATCTCATTCATACCGTAGAATTCACTCTCAAGTATTGACACATCTTGCAGTGAAAGGATTTGCATCTTTTAACCTTGTACTTGACAGGGGGGTAACAACATCAATGATTGAAAGTCAGGATTCAAGTTTCGAAGTCCTATCAATTAAGCAGTAAAAACAGAGTGTGACAAGCGAGCATGTCCAGTTTTTGGTTTTTCTTAAATCATCACTCAGTAGAAAACTTACAACTTCTTCTAGATAATGGTTTGTGGTTTTCCTTAAACCTCCACTTTATAAAAGACTATTGTTGGCCCTTGACCAAGTTTTGGAGAACCTTGGTCATGTTTGACCTCTTTTGGGACTTTGACAGGCTGGTCGAAGGCGGAGCACAAGTCAAAGTGGAGATCACGGGATCTCGACCCCTTTTTAGGGCACTTTTGGGTTTAGGGTTTATGTAACAGGTATGGGATGTCAGCCCATGGGTTTATCCATGTTTAGGCCCATTTTGTAATGTATAAATAGAAAGCTAGGTGATGTAAATAGAGGGACCTAGTAGAATTGGCTTAGTGCGGAGCAAAAGGCTTTGTGCATACTATGTGTTGAGACTTGCAGAGCTAAGTACAAGTGATTGTAAGAAGCTTGTGTGCAGACTGTGTAAGAAGGTTTTGTGTTGTGACCTAGCTCTGGGAAGGAAAATCTGGTGAGGTGCGCACAGATCTCCCTTCCTATGTGGACTAGGGTTTTTGAGCTCTGTGCATGTAAGAAGATTGACAGAAGATAATAAAGAAGAGAAGAGTTGGTGGATGTAGCCCCACACTGGGGTGAACCACGTATATCTTGTGTTATGGTTTCTTAGTGCATTATGGTTGTTATATTGTTCATATGATTTAAGCTTAGTGCAGTAATGAATGTTTAGCTTAGTGCTTAGTGATGTGAATGAATGTTAGATCTAATCTCTCCATATGCTAAGTGCTTAGATGTGTTAGATTTGGTTGAATACTGCGTTGTTCTATAATTAGGGTTTGGGTTTGCGATGTGAATACGGGTTAAATACTGATGAATGTTAACTGCTAAGTTCTCTATTAGAGTGGTGTAATCAAAGATCTGTGTCCCAGCTAGGTTGCAGACATTTGAGTCCTGCAACCACCCTTGCCTCTACCTTGGGTGAGACTTCATATGCTTCGCAGGTGTTTCCGAAAGGGCCGGTAGTTAGGGTTTTGTTGGTGTGTTGCTGTAGCGTTGAACCATGGGTCTTCCCTTGTGCCAACAAATGGTTTCGTTGCTGGGACCTGAAACTGTGATTGCTAGGAATTGAAGAAAAGAGAAAGCTCTGTGTGTAGATTTGTTGCTTTAGTGCACAGTATTCTACTTGACTTGTGAAGCTCTGTGCTAAAAAGAAAAGTTTGATCTGAAGAAAAGAGGTAAGATCTTGAAGCTTTGTGCTCTGATAATGATAAGATAAGTGAAAATTTTTATTTCGAAAGAATGGATTTAGGTATGTTTAATAGATTTGGTCCTAGTCTAAAAACTAGGGCACAGTTAGTAGAAAGAAGATTTGACATGAATAGATATGATAGAATTAATGAAAGATATGTTATTCCTATGCATAGAAAGAATGTTTGGACTAACAAATGGATGCAGGATCCTAGAAAAAAAAATTTGCAGGTTAGTTACTGTGACCCCAGTGCACAGTACAGAAAAGGTTGGGGGTCATTTAAGAGAAAGAGAGGATTAACCCTTTGTTACAGTTACAGAAGATCGGGCCATCTGGCTAAGGAATGCCCTGGTAGAAGACCTAGTTGTCTTTGTTGTAAAGCTATGGACCATGAAGTTTTGGATTTCCCTAGAATGATTTCTAAGATTGAAAAAATGAATATGAGACAAGAAAACCATGAGAAAGACCAAGAGATTAAGACTGTAGAAAAATCCCAGAAAGAATCAGAGACTATATTATTGCATATGAAAGAAACCCTGAATGATCACAAAGACACCAATCTATCAGATATTTTAAAAGCAAAAGAGTGCATAGAAACAAGAATAAGAGACTTCAACGTAGACTGTGTTCTAGATGAGGAAACACAGGTGAATATCATAACAAAAAGAACTTGGAAAATTTTGGGAAATCCTGTTATGGTTCATTCATTGGGAAGAATATGATTATTTAGAGGGAAGATGATAACCCTATGCGGAAGACTTACCCAGATACCTATGAGTGCACATGGCACTTCGACAGAGGAAGAATTTGAGGTCATTAAGTTTGTTGAGAACAACACACCATTTGTTATTTTGCTAGGAAATACCTCGATTGAGAAAGATCATATCCGAAGAAGACAAGAAGATGAAGTTCTAGAACAAAAAAAACAAGAATTAAAATATTTCATGACTAAGAGAATAGTACACTTGATAGAAGAATGGGAGAACAAGTCAAATCTTCTAGGGACCATAGTTTTGGATGTCAAAGCTGAAAGAACACAGACAGACTTCAAAAACTTGTCCATACAAGAGAGTAGAGAACCTACCCTAGACAAAGAAGAAGTATCACCCTTGAACCATGGTATAAAAGATCATCAACAACACAAAGTTACTATGCCAAGAGAATATAAGAATCAAAATGGGAAGAGGAACCTAATAACTCAGATTACAGGAAAGAAGGCTAGAAAGCTTAGCAAGAAGAAAGCAAAGTTAGAAAAATTGCAAGAGGCTCGAGGAAGAACTTCGCAGAAGGAAGGTTTTCAGAACTTGGACTTCGCCGGAATATCAGAACAACGCAGATTGGCACTTTGCCATGGCAGAGAAATATGACTGTTGGAGGCATTATGACCGATGCTCCCGAACGGTTAGGAAAACAGTTATGGCATAAAAGCTCGCCATTAGATCGTTGGGACCATGCCATAATGGACAGAATTGCATTGATTAAGGCTTTTCGACCCGTTGGAAGGATCCGTTACGATGATGTCTATTTATCCCGTCGAGCATTGCACCGAGAACACTTTTACCAATTGTGATTAACCAAGCCCACATAGAACTTGTTGCTTTCATGCAGTTCCTATTTGAGACCTTTCCACCCATTCTATTACAATGAGTGTTTGTTCACTGACCTGAGACACCTGATCTAGAGTGTGCATGTCGGACGAACTCAGCGCAGTAGAAAAGTCCGTCGAAGAAATTCTAATCGACCTGAGAATGTGATGTTCGTAGGAGTTCAAGCCTCATCGATGAGAGGAGTGCAAGCCTCCTCATTGAATTCTCATGGATCAAAACCATCTCGAGCTGCGATAGAGAAACAAACGAAGCATCGTGATGACTTAGCGAACGTGAAGCTCATCCCATATATCCTTCCCAACTACATCCCACCTTTGGCTGGTGTGGTGAGTCATGACAGCGTCCTGAGGGACTTTGAGTACAAATTCATCACTGCGTACCTCCCAAAGGGGATACCCGTAGTCATATTGCAGTTGGAGAGGATTCTAACATTGAAGATCGGTGACTATAACCTAGGAGACCACAAGAACTATGGAATGCTCACACCATACAAATATTTGACCAGGACAAAGGGGAAGAAGTCGAAGATCATCCCCCAACCATGGACTATGGACATTGCGAGGTCCACTATCCTGAACGTGATGAAGATACCACACTTTGGAAGGCATCAGGAGGTTAACATGTGCGTTAAAATCTTGATGTTGTGCTTCCATGGATTTTATCTATGGCTAGACAGACGCATCACCATCAATCCGGCGTTGATCCATAGGATCACCGAATTAAGCATGCAGGGACCAGACTCGCAAGACTTTTATCCAGGGAAGGTTGCAGATCACGCTCTGGCGCAGAAGATTAAAGACACCTATGGCAATGTTGAGAAGGGGAAGTGAGGCTACAAGGTAGCCTCCATTCAGAATGGCGCAATGTGCCTAGCCTGCCAGTTGATCGTTGGTAAGCTTTTAAGGAAGAACAGACCCACGTAGGTCATGGGGTTTGTCGTTGACCTCGCAGGAAAATGTGTGGAAGGATTACAAATGAACTGGGAGAGTTACCTC
This sequence comes from Picea glauca, assembly GCA_000966675.3. Classification (NCBI taxonomy): domain Eukaryota; kingdom Viridiplantae; phylum Streptophyta; class Pinopsida; order Pinales; family Pinaceae; genus Picea; species Picea glauca. The sequence goes on along the minus strand of JZKD02S1147951.1, from coordinate 817,608 downwards.
GTCAACCAGTTAGAACATGACTTTCGCAAAGCTCAGCATCAGAGCTATGAGTTCCATTTTAGCTGGTTGTTGATCCTCATCGCATTCATTGCTTGGGATATGTTGGAAGGAGAGCCCTTCCCTGACATTGAGCCATTCGAGCCATTACCTGTGAAGTTCACCACACTCTGGTATTCGAGTGACATGGGGAAACAATGGTCGTCAAACACGGTGTTCCATACCAAGTACCTACAGTTGAAGAGGGATATCGAGTCTTTCCCTCGTATGACACCGAACACCCTGGACAAGTTCAAGCCAATTATGAAGTTTCGCGTAGATAGACATTTTATTTACATCATTGCGCACAGAGATGGACATAAGGAAGAGCTTCAATCCTACTACAAGCTCACAGAGGAGGACCTGGAAGAAATCACTAAGGAATGGCCTGCAGAGTTCCTTATACCAGTCAACCAGACAAAACTATCCGATCCCGACCTAATCGGAATCCTGGTGGTCACTCGCGAAGAGTATGATGCACCTAGCAGTAGCAGGAAGAAAAAGAACGAATATGTCCAAGAAATAAATAACGCATGAGAAGAGACTGCTTCAGATTCACCTGGAGGAGGAGATGGTGACAAAGTATATAAGGAAGAGAATAATGGAGAAGAAGATAAAAAGAAGCAAGGCGAAGTAACATCGCCACAAAATCCCCCTAATGACACAAAGACATCTAGGAAAAAAAAGGCTTCCCCCATGAAAACTTCTTCATAGAAGAATTCCAAAGCTAGCACACCCAAGATGGAGACTGTAATCACAGTGGATAACATCGACCTAATCATCGTTGATGTCTCAGATACTACCAAAGATATTTTACAGTGCATTGAAGAGAAACAGGAAACCATGAATGAAAGAATTGAAGTAGAGTTGAGAGGGGTACAACAAGCCCTTCACTCCAGTCGCGCAGTGTCCATTGTGCCCCTGCCATTAGAAGAAATAGAGTTGGGAGATGAGCCTGTCCAACTCCGCAGAATAGTTGATGCGACTGAAGCTCGCCTTCATCGCGTGTAGGAAGAAAAAGAAAAAGCCACAGTGGCCCTGAAGCAAGCACAATAGGAAGTCATAGAGCAACGCCGACTTGCACAACAAGAGAAGGATGACCTCCAAACCAAGTTTGAAGAGGATGAAGCATAGATCCATAAAGAGAAATAATAATTGCTCGCGGATTAGGTTGGATTTAAAGAAGAATTCAAAAAATCACTTCGCTCTGTAACAGGCTTAGAACAGATAGAAGAAGACCCAGTGAAGAATCAAGTGGAAAATCTTGTTGAAGCTATCCAGCAACTTCAATAGAGAGTAGTAGAATTGGAGTTACAAATAGTACCAAGCACTCTACAGGAAGTGCGAGACCAACAAGAAGAAATGCCCAAAGTGCAGTCCAGAGAATAAAGTCATTAACCTTGGAATGTAAACAACTTAGCAGTTGAAGTGTGTAGAATTATGAGCGCCTTATCGAGGACCCTGAACTGAAGACACTGGAGTCACAGCTCCAGGAGAAAAAGAAGCAACCAACAACAGTATAAGCGCAGTTGAATCCCTTATAAATGGTCGAGCGAATGAAAATATACCAAGAACAACGTACATCTCAACAACAGGTCCATGCCATACAGAGCAAAGTCATGGAAGTGACTCAGAGGCTCCAACTAGTGCAGGATGCAGCTTGCCTACTTTTTGAGGAGATTGAAGGACAAGGAGAAGAACCAGAACAAGAATTCACTGCAGTTGAACAACTCTTGGAAGGACCTGTGACCGAGGTAGTTATTCAGGAGTTCGTCGAGCAGGAGGCCCAGGTGAAGCAGCAGGTTGAAGAATCTTGAGCCAATCTCGAGGTGTTTGAGGCAGATTTACCTAGAGCAGAGTGAATTGGGATGATTCACAGGTGAGTGTTGGGGGCCTATTGGCCCTTGAACAAGTTTTGGACAACCTTGGTCATGTTTGACCTCTTTTGGGACTTCGACAGGCTGGTCGAAGGCAGAGTGCAAGTCGAAGCGGAGATCACGGGATTTCGACCCCTTTTCAGGGCACTTTTGGGTTTAGGGTTTATGTAACGGGTATGGGATGTCGACCCATGGGTTTACCCATGTTTAGGCCCATTTTGTAATGTATAAATAGAAATCTAGGTGATGTAAATAGAGGGACCTAGTAGAATCGACTTAGTGCGAAGATAGAGGCTTTGTGCATACTATGTGTTAAGACTTGTAGAGCTAAGTGCAAGTGATTGTAAGAAGCTTGTGTGCAGACTGTGTAAGATGGATTTTTGTTGTGACCTAAGTTGGGGAAGGAGGATCTGGTGAGGTGCGGGAAGATCTCCTATCCTCTGAGGAGTAGGTTTTTTTGGCTCTATGCATCTAAGAAGATTGACAGAAGATAATAAAGAAGAGAAGAGTTGGTGGATGTAGCCCAACACTTGGGTGGACCACGTATATCCTATGTTATGGTTTCTTAGTGCATTATGGTTGTTATATTGTTCATATGATTTAATCTTAGTGAAGTAATGAATGTTTAGCTTAGTGCTTAGTGATGTGAATGAATGCTAGATCTGATCTCTCCATGTGCTAAGTGCTTAGATGTGTTAGATCTGGTTGAACACTGCATTGTTCTGTAATTAGGGTTTGGGTCTATGATGTGAATACGGGTTAAATACTGATGAATGTTAACTGCTAAGTACTTTGTTAGAGTGGTGTAATCAAAGATCTATGTTCCAGCTAGGTTGTAGACATTTGAGTCCTGCAACCACCCCTGCCTCTACCTCGGGTGAGACTTCATCTACTTTACAGGTGTTGTTGAAAGGGCCAATAGTTAGGGTTTTGTTGGTGAGTTGTTGTAGTGTTGAACCGTGGGTCTTCCCCTGTGCCAACAACTATCAACTTCTACTACAGACCATTTTATGGTCATCTTTAAACCAACATTTGAGAGAACTTCCAATTAGAAGAAGACATCAACTTCAATCTTTTATCTAACTTAGGAAATATTTCGGGAACAATTGAGCCTAGAGCCAAGTTCCATAGTTTGTGGTCATCCTTAAACCACCATATTAGTTTGTGGTATTCCTTAAACCACCATATTAGTTTGTGGTAATCCTTAAACCACCATCACCATTTAGTAGAAGGCACCAACTTGTTCTATCCATTCGGTTTTTGGTCATCCCAAAACCACCAAATTCAGAGAGCACATTCATCCATTGGTAGTTGCACACTTCCATACTTCAAATCTCTTCTTGGACTCATATACACCTCTTCATATTAAGGGGGGGAATGTTGGAAACATAATCTATTTAGGGTTACTCAAAGAAGGAATGTGAAACATCACAAGACCTAACCATTGCAAGGAGTCGAAGAGACCTCTTGGAACACAAATACAAGGGCCACATCAATGTACTTATACATGTATCATATGAATAATAAATTCACTTCACACTTATCTCCTAATTCATGTGTCTAAGAATTTGGTTGGATATACTGACAATGATTTTGCAAGTAGCATAGATGACAGAAAGAGTACTTCAGGATATGTCTTCATCTCAGTTCAGGTGTGATTTCATGGGAATCCAAGAAGCATCCTGCTATGACAATCTCATCAACATAACATGAGTATGTAACAACAACAACAACAATATCTTGTCAAGTAGTTTGGTTTCATAGAGTATTGTGTGATCTTCAACAAGGACAAGAAGGATCAACTCCAGTATATTATGAAAACAACTCAGCAATAACTATGTCAAAGAACCATGTCTTTCATCATTAAAGCAAGCATATTGATACTAAATGTCATTTATTAGAGAGCTTGTAAACAATTGTGAAATTTACTTGAAATTTTCTAAATCAAAAGACCATCTGGCTAACATATTTACTAAGCCATTGACAAGAGATGTGTTTGAGTTTCGTAGACATAATTTAGGTGTTGTAACTGCTGAAGCACCTAACAGTCATAATTAGGGGGAGTGTCGCAATATGGTAATTACTATTGGTAACTAATGTTTTACTCCTGGTAATTAATTTTTTAGTTGTAAAAATCTCTAGAAGAGATGAGTTGTCAATATTGACTTTGTAAATATAGTTCTAGATAGT
>JZKD02S1147951.1:733787-765021 GCA_000966675.3 Picea glauca | reverse complement strand
AACTGACAAGTGTAACTTTCTTCATGAAAATGATCTTAAAGAAGAGCTAGATCTTCTATCACCATGTCATTATCATGTCATCATCTTGATAACCAAAAATGAGGATAACAGTGATTCCCTCTCATGTATGTATTTCCTATGTTCTTTTCTCATTTCATATGTAACCTTATATGATTAAATTGGAAAGCTAAAGGTCTTGAATTCATCTCATATTGATGCTTTAGATTCAAGCAATTTAAGTATTGTTATCTCTTCTTAACTCAATCATAATTCATCTCAATTGGTGCTCTAAATATTGTTAATTGTTTTCCATTTCTTCCATCATAAAAAATAATAATAAACTAAAATATTATCACCTATCTAGCCTCTGCTTCCTTGATAGTTCTACCACCAGTTACTGATAGTTCCATTTTTTTTCAAAGTTGACTCCATGCCCAATGGGTTATTTTTCACCTCTACCATCAACCACGTCTTAAAAAATTATTTCCATTTCAGATATAGCCACTGAGCCTAATTTATATTGAGAGATCCATATCTGGTTTGGAAAGGCCAGATTCCAAGCCCAAATTGGTCTTTGGTTACCTTTGTGGTTTCCCTCCTATAGCCAAGGGAAATTATAGAGTGATAACATAGACCAAGGTTAGGCATGTAACCTTTTATTTTGAAGGAATAATACAACAAGAGAGAAAAACGCTCAAGGAATGTTGGTTTTCTCGTTTTGGTTTCCAGGGTAAAATCTATGTGTGTTGTGTGTTTGCTTTGTCATTTACTTTATTGATTAAATCTTTCTTCCTCTCTTCTGCTAGGTTTAGTGTGGAAGTGTTCCTCATTTCGTAACATGTGGTATCAAATATTGGTTTAGAAACCTTGGATATAAGATAAACACTAAGTACAATAAGAGTTGTAAGTCATAAATATTTACAGATTATGCTTAATGAATGGTGAGTAGCTCGAGGATATAGATCAAAAAATTCAATGACCATAATTTTGAGCTTTGGAAGTTTAAAATTGAATATCTCCTTATAGATCGAGAACAATGGGAAGTAGTTTGTCCAGGTATCGTTCCAACAAGTATGTTGAAGGAAGAATGGGAGAAATTTGAGAGAAGGGAAAGGAGTATGATTCGACTTTGTCTTGTAGATTATGTATTGTTGAATGTCTCATGTGAAGATTCAACCAAAAAATAGTGGGACAAGTTGGGGATCTTGTACCGGTCAAAATACCTAGTAAATAAGTTGTTCCTTAGGAAGAAGTTGTATCTTTTAAGGATGATTTAGGGAAGTTCGGTGACTAACCATTTAAATGCATTTAATACCATTATAAGCCAATTATCTATTGTGGATATTAAAATCACTGAGGAGGATAAATGTGTTAGCCTATTGTGTTCTTTTCCAGACTCCTGGAATAGCTTAGTCATGGTTATAGGGATTAATTCAACTAAATTATCACTAGAAGATGTTGTTTCATCTCTACTATCAAAATAAATGAGAAGGAATGACATGGAAGGATCGAACAAATATGAATTAGTGGTGAGAGGTTGAATGATTAACAAAGATAATGGAAAATTATCTGGTAGAAATTCTAAGTTGAAGGGTAGATATAAATCCCTGGTTCAGTCGACAATAAGAAGATGTTGGAAATGCAGTAAATCTAGGAATTACAAAAGGGACTGCAAGTCAAAGGCAACAAAATCTAGTATAGGATTCGATGAGAAGCAATCGATTGAAAGAAATATGACTATAGATAAGGGAGAGGATGTGTACCTGGAATTGACCAATACACAGTCGGATCAATTTTTTTTTTTTGATCAACTCAGAAGCATCCTATCACATGACACCACATAGAGAAGGGTTTTGTGAATATGAACGATATGAAGGAGCATATGTGTTCTTAGGGGATGACTCAACAACCAAAATTATTGGATGAGGAAGAGTTTGAATGAAACTACGGGATGGGAGGAGTAGAACCATTCCAAGTGTGCTACACATTCCAGGTTTGGAAAGAAACCGGAAATCTGTGAGCAAGATGGGTGATGGAGGGTTGTACACTCTATTGGAGAAGGATACATGAAATATGGTCATAGCTGTGATGGTCTTAATGAAAGTAGTTTGGATTGGAACCCTATACAAGTTATTATGGAATGTCGACTCGACTGAATGCAACAACATCATTGTTCCTGAAGTTGACTCGACTTTGACTCGACTTGATTTGACTCGGGATGAGTCATTTCAACCCGACTCGACAACTCCTCATCAAAATGACTCGACCATGCTATGTCACGAGAGGATGGGACATATTGGAGAAAAATGAAATTGAGCTATGCATAACAAAGGTATGGTCGAATATTTTCCTGAATGTAATTTAGAAGTAAAATTTTGTGAACATTGTATATATGGAAAACAAAGTTGGGAGAGGTTCCCATCTGGAGTGACAAGGGCATATGAGATTCTAGAACTAGTTCATAGTGATGTGTTGTCTTTGTTGCAGTTCCTTCAGTTGGTGGATCCTTGTATTATGTCTCCTTCATAGATGATTTTTCCAAGAAGACATGGATATATTTCCCGAGGAGGAAAATAGAGGTTTTTGAGAAATTCAAAGAGTTTAAATCTCTTGTAGAAAACAAGAAAAATAAGAAGATTAAGGTGATGAGAAATGACAATGGTGGTGAATTATGTGGAAAATAATTTGATCATTTCTACAAGTAGTGTGGCATATCACACCAAAATACCACACTATATACCCCACAAAAAAATGGAGTTGTTGAGAGAACGAACAGAACATTGATGGACAAGGCAAGGAGCATGCTTAGTGGTGTTGGGATTGCACAATAATTCTGGGTAGAGGTAGTCGACACTACAAAATATCTAGTGAATATGTCTCCTTCATCGAAGCTAGTCGAACAAAATCCACATGAGGCATGGTCGAGAAATAAGCCTTCGGTTTCACATCTCAAAATATTTGGTTTTAATGCATTTGTGCACGTTCCCAAGGAAAAGAGGATCAAGTTGGACAAGAAGGTAGTCAAGTGTATTTTCATTGGATACAAAGAAGGAATGAAAGGATATAAGATTTGGGATCTTGCATCAAGGAAAATAGTGTACAGTCAAGTTGTGGTCTTCAGAGAAGTTGGAAGGAAGTTTGAGTCTGAAGTGATGGATCAAATAGAGAATAATCCAAAGAAGGTGTAGTTTGAACTAAGGAACAAAGAATCTAATTCAGATGAGTCGACTGAATTAGATGAATATGTGGAAAAACTAACCCCAGTTGTAAGGAGGTCATAATGAGTGAGAAAACCAGTCGAAAGGTATAGTCCACTTGAATTTTTTTCTACATTCATGTTAACTTCCACTAACGAAGAGCCTAAGTCGGTCGAGGAGGAAATCGACTAAGAAAAGAGAAAACTATGGAAGGATGCCATGGTTGAAGAAATGGAATCCTTGCATAAAAATGAGATATGGTATTTAGTCATATTACCAAATGGAAGAAATATCTTTGGTATCAAGTGTGTATTCAAGAAAAAAATGAACGTCATAGGTCAAGTTGAGAAATTCAAATCTTGACTGGTAGAGAAAGGATATTCCCAAGTCAAAGGAGTCAACTTCAGTGATATTTTTTCCTCAGTTGCAAAACTAACTTCCATTAGAGTACTAATGTCTTTGGTTGCACCATTTGACTTGGAAATAGAACAGATGGATGTAAAGACAATGTTCCTACATGGGGACCTGGAAGAAGAAATTTACATGAAATAACCTAAAGGATTTTTAGTAAGGGGAAAGAAATATTTGGTGTGCAAATTGAAAATATCTCTTTATGGTCTAAATCAATCACCAAGGATGTGGTACCAAAAATTCAACACATACATCCTTAGTTTGGGATTTGTGAGAAGAAAAGTTTATCACTGCATATATTCCAAAGAAGAAGGTGGGTGTTTCATATAAGTAGCATTGTATGTTGATGACATGTTGATGATTGGAAACAATAAGAACGAAATAAAGGAGGTGAAGAGGTAGCTATCCTCCAAGTTCTACATGAAGGATATTGTTGCAATGAAATTCATTTTGGGAATGGAGATCAAGAGAGATCCAACAACTAGAAAGCTCTGGTTGAACCAGAAAAAGTATCTTGAAACAATATTGAAACATTTCAACATGCAGGATTGCAAACCTATGAAGGTTCCAATTCCCATGGGAGAAAGGATAATTATTGAACAATGTCCAAGGACATAGGAGGAAATAGAGGACATGGCACATGTTCCCTATGCAAGTGATTTTGGTAGTATAATGTATGTGGTGGTATGCACTCGATCAAACATTTCTCATGTAGTGGGAGTGTTGAGTAGATACATGTCGACACCTGGAAAGGAGCACTGGACAATTTTCAAGAGGGTATTCAGGTATTTGTGTGGCACAAAATACTATGCTATATGATACTAAGGAAAACCTAGAGGAGACAATGAATTAAATGTACATGGATTTTTCAACGTCGACTGGGCTGGAGATATTAATTGGTGAAGGATCAATTGGATGAGTAAGTGATATGGAAGCCACTCATGGAAGAAAAGAAGTAGTATGGATACAAAGGCTATGTTCAGGAATCAGGGTTGAGAAGAGAGCTATGAAGATAAGTTGTCATAGGCAAAGTGCAATATTTCTCGAAAAGAACCCAACTTATCATTCCAAGACTAAGAACATTGATGTACAATACCATTTCATGAGAGACGTGGTGGAAAGAAATAAGGTGTTTCTGGAGAAAGTAGACATGCTAGAAAACATAGTAGAGTCTTTGACCAAGTCTGTGATTGTTGTGAACTTCTCTTGGTGCAAAGAGGCAATGGGCATTGTTTCCCCAGGTGTGTGAACGAGAGTTCATAAATATCTCAGTTTTATCAAAGAGCACAACAATTGGGATAATGTTGGGTTGTTATATTATTTGGAAATAAAGTCAAATATAGAGGTGGATCAACTAGGTAAATTTGAAGTCGAAGAAATCGACAACAAGTCGAAGAGGTCAAACAACAAGAGGCCAATAAGCAGGTGCATGGAAATAGACTGAAGAACGAATGGAGGTCGACCGGGAACCAACTAGTAAACCTAATTAGAGTCAAATGTAGTAGAATCCCAATATTGGTGGGATTTGTAGCCAATGATATGCGAGGATCTGTAACCCTTTTTGGGCACCTTTATTTAGGGTTTTACCTATTGTAAAGCTTATAACTAAGGTGTGTTGTAATGCTATAAAAGTTGATCTTTAGATAAATCATTTTAGAGGTTGTTGGTCATGTAGATGTAAGATAAATTGGCTATAGGGTTTTTCTAGTGTAAAACAAGAAGGTATGATTTCGATTGTGTCCTAGGTTTAGACCAAGGTTAGGAATGTAACCTTTTATTCTGAAGGAATAAGACAACAAGAGAGAAAAAATCTGAAGGAATGTTGGATTTCCCATTTGGGTTTATAGGGTAAAATATTTGTGTACTGTGTGTTTTCTTTATCATTTACTTTCTTGATTAAATATTTCTTCCTCTCTTCTTCTAGGTTTAGTGTGGAAGTGTTCCTCATTTCCTAACATTTTTCATACTAACTCCCCCGACCCCCACCCATTATATGTTTAGCATAATAACTCCTCACACCCTCATATTGGGGGTGAGGGGAGTTAGCATAAAAAAAATATAATATGTTATGCATACTAACTCCCCTAACCCCCACCCATTATATTTTTTTCATAATAATTCCCCCCATCTACACCCTCACCCTCATGTAATATGAGGGTGGAGGTGAGGGGAGTTAGTGTGTGAAATATGTAATATGTTTTCCATACTAACTCCCCCCACCCACATTTTTCATACTAACTCCCCCTAACTCATTATATCAGGGTGTGTGGGGGGGGAGTTAGTATGAAAAACAAATTATCATATGTTTTATATACTAAATCCCCCCACCTATATGAGGGTGGGGGTGGGGAGACTTAGTATGGAAAACATATTATGTGTTTTTCATATTAATGCGCCCCGCCCCCACATATAAGGGTGGGGGGAATAAAAATATTATATTTTTTGTATACTTCCCCCCCAGCACCTCATTCAGGTATTTGTGTGGCACAAAAGACTATGTTATATTCTACCAAGGAAAACCTAAAGGAGGTAGTGAATTAAATGTACATGGATTTTTTGACATGGACTGGGCTGGAGATATGGATCACCAAAGTTCGACTAGTAGATATGTGTTGAAGATGTTTGGTGGAGAAATAAACTGGATGAGTAGGTGACAGGTGGTTGTAGCCTTGTGAACAACAAAATCTAAATACATCGAAGCCACTCATGGAAGCAAATAAGAAGTACAGCTGCAAAGGTTGTGTTTAGGAATCGGGTTTGAGAAGAAATCTATGAAGATAAGTTGAGATAGTCAAAATGAAATATTTCTGACAAAGATCCCATCTTATCATTCCAAGAATAAGCACATTGATTTACAACACCATTTTGTGAGAGACATGGTGGAAAGAAAAAACGTGCTATTGGAGAAACTATACATGTTGGAAAACATAGCAGATGCTTTGACTAAGTTTGTGAGTGATGTGAAGTTTTCTTGGTGCAGAGAGGCAATGGGAATGGTTTCCCTGGGTCTATGAATGAGAGTTCATAAATCTCTCAGTTTCGGCAAAGAAGACAACAAGTGGGAGAATTTTGAGCTGTTGTGTTCTTTGTAGTGAAATTTGAAGGTCGAGGTAGATTGACCGGGTAAAGTCAAATTCGAAGAAATCAACAAAAATTCAAAGAGGTCAACTGAAAAGAGGTCAACATGTAAGCTCATGGAAATCGACTGAAGACCAAAAGGAGGTCGACTAGTAATCGACTGGTAAACTGACTTAGAGTCAAGTGTAACAAAATCCTAAGATTTGTGGGATTTGTATCCAATGATCTACAAGGATATGTAATCGTTTTTGGGTGCCTTTATTTAGGGTTTACCTAATGTAAATATTATAAATAAGGTGTGTTGTAATGCTGTAAAATATAATCTTTAGATAAATCATTTTAGAGGTTGTCGGTCATGTATATGTAAGTTGAATTGGCTACAAGGTTGCTCTTTTGAAAAGAAAGTAGGTACGATGTATATTGTGTCTTAGGTGTATACCAAGGTTAGACATGTAACCTTTTATTTTGAAGGAATAAGGCAACAAGAAAGAAAAACACTCAAGGAATATTGGTTTTCCCGTTTGGGTTTCCACAGAAAATCTTTGTGTATTGTGTGTTTGCTTTGCCATTTAATTTCTTGATTAAATGTTTCTTCCTCTCTTATGTTAGGTTTATTGTGGAAGTGTTCCTCATTTACTAACATTTTTCATACTAACTTTGCCCACCCCCACCCATTGTATATTTTGCATAATAAATCCTCACACTCTAATATTGGGGGGTGGGCAAAGTTAGCAAACAAAACATATAATATGTTATGCATACTAACTCCCTCCACCCCCACCCATTATATGTTTTGCATAATAATTACCCCCATTTTCACCCTCACCCTCATGTAATATGAGGGTGGGGGTGGGGTGAGTTAGCATGCAAAACATATTATATTTTTTGATACTAACTATCCCCACCCTTTCCCTCATATGTAAGTATATGTTTTGAATACTAACTCCCCCCAAGACCACCCTCATATATTAGGGTACATGAGGGTGGGGGTGGGATAGTTAGTATGCAAAACACAACCTCATAAGAACTCCCCCATCCCCACCCTTATATACATAGATGCCAGTGCGGGTGGGGGGAGTTAGTATGAAAAATATATAATATGTTTTGCATACTAATTCCCCCCACCCCCAACATTAAGGGGAGTTAATATGAAAAATATAAATATGTTTTTCATACTAACTCCCTACAACCCCACCCTCATATACATATATGAGGGTGTAGGTGGCGGGAGTTAGTATACTATATCCCCCCACCCACACCTTGTGTTAGTATGCAAAACATATACATATATGAGGGTGTAGGTAGGGGAAATTAGTATACTATCTCCCCCCACCCACAATCTAAGTTAGTATGCAAAACATATAAAAACAATTTCATACTAACTGCCCCCACCCCCACCTTCATATATGAGGGTGGGGGTGGGGGTGGGGGAGTTATAATGAAAAAAATAAAATATGTTTTTCTATATGAGGGTGTGGGTTAAGGGAGTTAGTATGAAAAACATATTATATGGTCTGCATAATAACTCATAGTGGGGGTGGGGAGAGTTAATATGCAAAACATATAATATGTTATGCACACTAGCTCAAGTTAAGGGTGGGGGGAATTAGTACACCCACCATCCAATCCAACAACAGGGGCTTGTTACTTATTTAACACATAGGCTAGAGAGGAGTTCAACGTTCAACCTTGAACGTCCCCTTTCTTTTCTACACACATGTGCTCTCGAGTCCTGAATTTCCCAAACTCCTGAGGTACTGCCACGTAGCTCCAGCCTTCGGTCCTTTTTAGGAGAATATGTTCTAGCATTCCAAGTCTCCTAGAGTTTTTAACCCCCTCGAAGTTCATAAGGAACCCATAATCTCCCCATGTGTCTCCCACCTTTGGGCCTCTTGGCTTATCCTCGAAACTACACTCCAAACCTCTGGAGCCCCGAAGTCTCAGACTCCTGAAGGGTCCACCCTCACATGTGGTGACGTACTAGATATGAAGGAAAGGTGTGATACGTGTCAAGACAGAGATGACACATGGCCCCTTCAGTGGGTAACATGTGTCACATGTTAATGGGCCTATAGGGTCTGTGAAACGAAATAATCTAAGTGACATGTGGCACGTTGATTGTGGGTCCATGTCACCCTATATGATGTCACTATGCCACGTCACTTCAGACTAATATCCTTCCAAGCACTTCTATCTCACAGTCAAGGAGTGTCCACGTAACCCCTGGATCGATGGCCTACGTTACTTCATAACTTTGGCGTTTGAGGGATCCATGGTGTGACTTCCTCCTTACTCCCAAAGTGGTCAGCACTGGGATGACCATGACCTAGATCTGACGGTCGGGGGAGGTCCCTAAAATTTCCTACATCTACAACCCTTGTCACTTCGTAGCTCCGACATTCGGGGGTTTCTACCTGCTCCACACTCCTTTCCTCCCAGATTAAGACTTCTTCGAAGTGTTTTACATGAGGCCTTCTTCTTGGTTGATTGGATGATTGAGAGGGATCTCGAAGGGTTGTTATATCAACGATCCAAATTATTTTGCAACTTCGACATTCATAATTTTTGGCGTTAAACCACCTCTATTCTCCCAAAGTGGGGCTTTGACAAAGTACATAGAACTACCTCTTCACTAAGTTCGATCTAATAGTTGAGATTGATTCCCAATGGATTCCCAGATCCATGGCCCTAATCAATTTTCAACTTCGACATTCGGGGAATTTGGGGCCATGACATCATTGTTCCCTTGAAGTGGTTAGCGTCGTAGTTGAATTCGTCATAGATGCAATGGCTAGGGAAACTACTGAATACCCTTGGATCTGCGACTCACATTACTTCACGATTGGTGAGTGAGTCTGGGTTTAATGGTGGGACATGTCTATTCTTCTAGGGTTAGGGAAACCGCCAGACATTGGTCAGCCTTGTGGTTGACCATGTCAACAAGTTTCCTTCGACTGGTTTGAAAATGGTAAGGTTGTAACACTCTGAAGCTCAAAACTCTTGGAGTACCGAAGCCAGAAAGACTTAGTTCCTTTCAGGCCTAGCACATGGTTCCCAAATGTTGGTCACACAGGTCTTCCAAAAATAATCATGGGATACACACTGATCTCTTAGCTGTGAATTGGTTAAGGACCTGGGAATGAGCCCTTGGTCATGCAGGTGAAGGGTCTGATGGAGGCACCCTACTTCCACCAAATTCAATCTTAGTCTTCTTGCAAAGGGAATTCAAGTGGTCGATAGCACTGAAATAATCTAGCTAAACCAATGCCAACCCTTACACTTCAAAGTCCCTCTTGGGGAAAAGTCCCCTTAGGAAATATCCATCCAATGCATAAACCGTAGCCTATACTTAGACTCACTTATAAAATCACATCCCATATCTCTCTAGCTATTAAACTAATGCAAACATAAGACCATGTTGTAAATATAGTAGTTTACAGAAGAAAATGAACATTTCTAGTAATTGTTCAAACACTGTAAAACTTAACCATAAACACATACATTCAACCATCACATCCATTTCATTTCATAGAGTATGAAGATACTTATTAGAAACTAGAAACCCTGAAGTGACTATTGAAAGGGGTGTCTGTCTCCACCCAACCATAGGAACAACCACTCCAGATGGATTTACCGCTAGCCACCCCCGAGCTAGACCATGATGCTCTGAGAGAGACTCTTTCCCCTTGCTCAACGACAGTCAGGTACGGAGGTTAATCTCATCCTCCCATAGGATCTTGGAATCCTATTTTATCTATACCAAGAAAGGAGGTCTGCATGAGTACTTCCACATTCACTCGTCAGCCTCATTTATCAACTTGTAGTGAAAATATTTCCCATGGCTTCTTGCGCCCAGAACGAGATTTCTTCTTAGTTTTCCTTTCAAATCCAAATTTGAAATTACTCTCTTCTCTTATAGAGATCACTTTATCCACTCTGCTTCCTTGTCGGTCTTCCTATGTCCCTTGAATAACTTCCTTTCTTTCCTTCCTCAACAAGGTTGCATGGGTCCAAATCCACAACTTGTGGTCAGGTCTGGAAGCCTTACAGATGGGTACCCTACCCTATCTACTCATTAACTCTTGAGGAGGGTCTTCCAACTACCATCATGTCTGGTAATTCATTTATGGGTCATAGGACTATTGAGAAATTACATCCAGTAAGGTATTGGTTTGGTGAGGTTCATCTCAACCATTCTTGGTTTCCCTCACCATATCTCTCATAGCATCCATGGTCTATCTTCAAAACACCCCCCCCTTTCAGCAGTTATGCAACACTTATCCATTTTCTATTAATAACAAAAAATACATGCATTGACCCTTTTATACAAAGGTTCATCAAATCAAACATTCACACATATCTAGTCCACCATAGTATCTTGGCTAGTTATAATTATATTTACAAATTGGGGGAAACAAGAGTATTATAATCTCGTCCCCCTTAAAGGAGCATCGTCCTTGATTTTCTATCTGTCGATGTGCTCTATATGTATAGAAGTAAACAAAAATGGATATGCTTGTTTCATGGCATCCTCCATTTCCCATGTAGCCTCATCTAGGCCAAAGTGTTTCCACTGCACCTTGACCTGTGCAATGGTTTTGTTCCTGAGTGGGGTTTTCTTCTTGTCTATTATGAATTGAGGTTCTTCAAGGAATTCTCCCTTTGGTTCCACTTGAATCACAGACCAATCAATAATATGATTAGAATCATGTACATATTTATTCAATAATGAAACATGGAAAACATTATGTGTCTTCGTGGTGGGAGAAAGTGCTAGCCTATAGGATACAGGTCCCACTCTATCCAAAATTTCAAAGGGTCCACAATATCGAGGTGTCATCTTCGCACAAATTCCCATTCTCAAGGATCTCTTCATGGGTCTAACTTGGAGATACATGTGATCCCCTGTTTTAAACTCTCTAGGAGTCCTCTTTCTATCTGCATAGCTTTTTTGTCTATCCTAAGCTATTTTCAGAATTTTCTTTATCTGAATTACTTGTTGTTCCATTTCTTTTAGCATATCTGGTCCGATTGTAATTCTATCTACTATATTATTCCATCTGATTGGAATATTGAATTGTCTACTATAGAGGGCTTCAAAAGGGCTCATCTTCAATGATTCTTGATAGCCATTGTTGTAGGAAAATTCTACCAATGGTAGGTACTCTTCCCACTTCTTAGGCTGATGCATTACATGCATCCTTCAACGTACTCTAATACTTGGTTTACCCACTCTATATTTCCATCATTTTGAGGATGATAGGTTGTGCTAAACAATAATTTAGTTTCAAAACCATCCATTAAATATTTACAGAAGCTCGAAGTAAATTTTGTATCTTTGTCAGATATGATCTCCTTAGGCATGTCATGCAGCCTAAATATATCTTTCATGAAAATACTGGAAATATCTATTTCCTTGCAAGTTTACTTGATAGGAATACAGTGAGCAGCCTTGCTCAATTTTTCCACCACTACCATGATGGCATCATTCTTCTTAGATGATTTTGGTAATCTGGTGATGAAATCCATGGAGATGGTTTCCCACTTCCATCCTGGAATTGATAGGGGCTGCAACAACTATGTTGGATGCCGGTGTTCTGCCTTAACCATCTGATATTCTAGACATTTAGCCGAGTAATTCGCTACGTCCTTCTTCAGTCCTGGCCAATAAAATAGTTTCCTAGTGGCCATAATCATTTCCTAATAACCAGGATGACCAGTATATGGTATTTTGTGTAGTTCATCCATCCTGAACCTCTTCAAGTCATCACTAATTCACGATATACATCCTACCTTTGTAAGTTAGAAGGTCATCATTCAACATTTGATAACCATCGTACTTGAGCCCTGTGGGCTCTTGTTCTAAGTATGATTTTACAATGTCGAAGAATGCATCAATTTCTTATGCATTCTTGACTCTGTCCACGACATTCGTTTCTTGTGCTTTCTTGACTCTCATTCAATTTTCTGGATTCGTAGAAAATCACATGTCCTTCTTGCATAAGGACTCCTTTGAGCCCTTCATTGTAGGCATAAGTACACACAAGGAATTCCTTGTTTGGGTCAGCGATATTCAACACAAGCACATTGGTTAGAAGGTATTTCAGCTCTTGAAATCTCTCTTGACATTCCGATGTCCAAATTCATTTAATTCCCTTTTTATGAAGGGAATTGATTAGGAAATCAATCTTGGAAAATCCTTTTCTGAACATCCTATAGTATCCTACTAGGCCCATAAAGGATCTAATATTAGATACATCCTTTAGGGTAGGCCAATCCATGATGGATTTAATATTGTCAGGATCAACTACCACCCCTTCTTCATAAATAACATGGCCTAAGTAATGGACTTGTTTCTGAAAAAATTCACACTTAATTAAATTAGCATAGAGTTGATGTTCTCTTAGTACTTGAAGTACTAACTTAAGTTGTTATTCATGTTCTTCCCTATTCTTAGAATAGATTATAATATCATTAATTAAAACCAATACAAATATGTCTAAGAATTTACTGAGTACATTATTCATTAAGCACATAAAAGTGGTTGGTGCATTGGTTAGCCCAAATGGCACCACCAAAAATTCATAGTGACCATATCTCATCCTAAAGGCTATTTTGTGGATTTCTTCTAAGGTAGAAGATTTGTACTTATGACATACCATAGTGGGTTGAGGTATTTATTTGACCAACCAAAACTCAATGTGATACAAGCTAGGTGGGTGGCTCTCCTTAGTGATTTTGATTTTGAAATCAAACATATCAAAGGAAAGGAGAATAGGGTGGTTGATGCCCTTAGTAGAAGTATGAAAGTAGTTCACTTGGAAATTGTAAGCACTAGTGAATCAGACATCAAAGAAAGGGTCAAAACTGCACAAGAGACAGATGCATTTTTCAAGACCTTGACATCATACCTAAAGAAAGAGCCCACAGGGCTAAAGTATTAAGGTTATCAGATGCTTGATGGTGACCAACTGGCTTAAAAGGGAATATTGTACATTCCAAATTGTGACAACTTGAAGAGGTTCATAATGGATGAACTACACAAAATACCATATAATGGTCATCCTGGTTATCAGAAAATGATCATGGCCACTAGAAAGCTATTCTATTGGCCTGGACTGAAAAAGGACATAGTTGATTACTTGGCTAAGTGTCTAGAATGTCAGAAAGTTAAGGTAGATAACCAAGACCCAGTAGGGTTGTTACATCCCCTACCAATTACTGAATGGAAATGGGAAACCATCTCCATGGATTTCATCACAGGATTAACAAGATCAACCAAACAAAATGATGACATCATGGTAGTTGTGGACAAACTGAGCAAGGTTACTCACTTTATACCTGTCAAGTCAACTTGCAAGGCAATAGATATTTCCAACATCTTCATGAAAGAGATATGCATACTGCATGGCATGCCTAAGGAGATTATATCTGACAGAGATACAAAGTTTACTTCAAACTTTTGTAAATATTTGTTTGTTGGTTTTGAAACAAAATTACTCTTTAGTATAGCCTATCACCCTCAAAATGATGGATAGACAGAGAGGGTAAACCAAGTATTAGAATACATGTTGAGGATTCATGTAATGCATCGTCCCAAGAAATGGGAGGACTGCCTACCACTGGTATAATTTTCTTACAAAAATGGCTATCAAGAGTCATTAAAAATGAGTCCTTTTGAAGCCCTCTATGTAAGGCAATGAAACATTCCAATCAACTAGAAAAACCTAGTAGACATAGTTACAATTGCATCAGATATGCTAAAGGAAATGGAACAACAAGTGATTCATATCAGGCAAAATTTGAAGATAGCCCAGGATAGACAAAAGAGTTATGTAGACCTAAAAAGGACTCCTAGAGAGTTCAAAATATGGGATAATGTTTATCTCTGGGTTAGAACTAGGAGAAGCTCCTTGAGGATGGGAGATTGTGCCAAGATGGAACCTTGGTATTGTGGAGCCTTTGAAGTTTTGGATAGAGTGGGACCAATATCTTATCAGATAACACTTTCTCCCACAGTGAAAGCACATAATGTTTTCCATGTTTCTTTATTAAATAAGCATGTACATGATACTAATCATATTATTGACTGGTCTATGATTCATGTGGAACCCGGGGGAGATTTCCTGCCATAAAATCAATGCATAATAGACAGTAATGAAATGCCACTAAGGAATAGAACCATTTCACAGGTCAAGGTGCATTGGAAACTCTTTGGCCCATATGAGGCTACATGGGAAATGGAGGATGCCAGGACACATGCATATCCATTTTTGTTTGCTTCTGTACATACAGATCACATTGGCAGGTAGAACATCAAGGACGACGTTCCTTTAAGGGGGAGGGGATTGATATACTCATGTTTTCCCTAGTTTGTAAATATAACTATAATTGGCAAAGAGACTATGGAAGACTAAATATGTGTGAATGTTTGATTTGATGAAACTTTGTATAAAAGGGTCAATGTATAAATTTTTTGTTATTAATAGAATTTGAATTTGAATATGTGTTGCACAATTGTTGAAAGGGGGAAAGTTTTCCAAGATACACCATGAATGATATGAGAGAGATGGTGCAGGGAAACCAAGTATGGTTGAAATGGCCCTCACCAGACCAATACCTACTGGGAGTAATTTCTCAACATTCCTCTGACCCAGAAATGAATTACCAATCAGGCTGGTAGTTGGAAGGCCATCCTCAAGAGTTAATGAGGAGATGGCGCAGGGTACCCATCTGTAAGGCTTCTAGGCCTAACCACGAATGGGGATTCAGACCCACACAACCTTGGTGAGGAAGGAAAGAAATGAGGTAATTAAGGGACAAAGACGGATGGGCGAGACAACGAAGTACAGAAAACACTTTCCTTAGAAGAGAAGGAGGAGACTTTGATTCTGAACTTGAGAAATAAAAGTTGAGAAGTAAGCTCGATCTAGCTATAAAAAGCTTGGGGAAGGGTTTCTCTATAAGATGATAAATGAGGTTGATAAGTGACTGAGGAAGTACTCATGCATACCTACTTGCTTGGACTAGATAAAACCAGTTTCCCAGTTTCTGTGGGAGAAGGAGAGTAACCTTCGTCCCTAACTGTTGTGGAGCAAAGAGCAAGAATCTCTCTCAAAGCATCATGGTTTAGCTCGGGGTTGGACAGTGGTAAATCCAGTAGGAGTGGTTGTGCCTATGATTGGGAGGAAACAAGAATCCATTTTATCATTTTCTTCACATTTTCCATTTCTGATAAGTATTTTCATACTCTGTGTATTATATTGTATGTGATGATGAAATGTTTGTGTTTATGATTCAGTTTCTCATTATTTGAACAATTGTTAGAAATGTTCTTTTATTTCTGTAAACTGTTATATCTATATGATCTTGTACTTATCTTAGTTTAACTGTTAGAGAGTCATGGGATGTGATTCTGTAAGAGATTTGGGTAGAATCGACTGAAATGTCTAAGTCCTGCAAACCCTGTGAAGTTTACCTTAGTGGGAATGTTAAGTCTGAATTTTGTGGGAGAAGGGAGTTTTTTCCTTAGAATATTTTCCCATCTTATCGAGGGCTCAAGCCCATTTCCTTAACCTTATTGTTTCTAAAGGGTTAGTACTTAGCCCCTATAATTCCCAAATTATCCATGTGACAAGGGCCTAGGAACCCTGTGCTAGCCTGAAAGGAGCTAGCCATTTTGGCTTTGGGACTTCGGGACATGTGACTCCACAATCCTCGTAAGTAGTCGAAGGTCAAAGTCATGAATCAACAAGGACCGTCGACCTAGGGATCCAGTATGGATCTCTCTCAGCCTTCAGATCATACATATGAAGGGAGGTGTTATGCGCTTCAACGAAGTCTTACATCAAGATATTTGGAATGGTCTAGTGTTGAAACCTCCAAAGGTCGAAGTCGCAGAGTTAATATGGACCGTTGTGTTGGAGTTACTTCACAAACACCTAGGATTTATTTTTCCTAAGGTTTTTCCTTGTTTATTAGTCATAATTAATCATTATCCAGTCTCCTATATTTTAGGGGAGAATAGTCCACCTGGAGAATATTCTCTTTCAGTTGACACTTCAGTTTGACTAGTTGAGTTGAGTTTAGATGCTGCATTGGTTTTGTCACCATGAAAAATTGGGATCATCACCATGCTAATGTGAAATTTCCTTGGTATCATCACTAGACTAGCGCATTACCCTTGATTCCTTGATCTGCTCCTCACTACACTCTTTTTAGTCAGTTAACTGAAGACTAGTTGACTAGTTAAGTCAGCTAGGTGGCAGTTCACTCCCATAACTGTCTGAGAGACTAAACTAGGTGGAAGTTCCCTCCCATAACTATTGTTGTGTGTCCATATCACTCTAGACCACCACTATGGAACATTGGTTCTCCTCCAGTGCACATTTATTTAGTTATACAAAGTATATCATGTGTAAATTATTCATTATTCATTACGGTTAATGATAATTCTTCCATTTTTTCTCTCTTGCTTCTTCTTTCTCAATTTATCTCTGTAAATGTTTGTAGTATTTTATAGATAGATCTATTATGTGCAGGTTCAACACATTTACATGGTATTAGAGCCTATGTACTGCTAAGCAAAATCTACACCAATTTTTTTTGCAGGTACAAAAGATTGAAGACAACAAAAAGATGGATTTCCAAAAAGAATTCATTCTTACACCTTACAAATACTTTGCATGGAAGGAGAGAATAATGATTCATCTCCGAACTAGAGGATTGTATAGGTTAACCTTGAATACATGTATAGAACTGACACCATTCATAGAAAAATCCAAGTACTTAAATCGGATGCATGAACCACTTAGAACGATTTGCAGTCTTATTTCTCCTTATCTCCTTTTTCACATATCTTCCTGTAAGACTCCCAATGAATCCTGGACCACCTTGGAAACGATATTTGGAAAACATGATGAGATGAGGGGACACATGCTAGAGGTGGAACTACTCACATTAGATCCAAAAATATTCGACAATATCCAATATTTCTTTACAAAATTCAAGGATTTATTGTCGCAACTCAAAGCTTGCAGGGTTGATAAATCTAAGGAGGGGAAACAAATGGTTCTCACCATTCTCTCCAAACTTGGTCCTGAATTATCTGTATTCATACACACATTCCATTCAGTCAGATTTGCCTCTGAAGCCACCTGGAAGATGCCTTCTCTTGAGGACTTTATCGAATTTGCGACACAAGAGCAAACCAAGCTCATCATCATGGGAAAAATCAAAAGGCCCAAAGGCGCATGCACTTATTATGCAATATGGAAGCCATAAATATAAGAAATATAAAGATAAATACAAAAGGAAATCTCATGCACATCCAAATAAGGAAGGGTACACAAAACCCTTCACTGATGCCTTCGGATCCAAAGGGGAAAAAGGAAGAAAAGGGGAGAAATGCATGTACTGTCACAAAGGATTCCATATAGAATCCACATGCATGCAAAAAAAATAGATCTAATATCTCAAATAATTCATAAAAAAACCTTGGATATCACATCCCCGAGGGTGCCAAGAAGAAGAAGCTAAGAGATCTGAATCCCAAGAAAGGCAATTCTAGCCATGCCTTGATTTCCATCACCTCCTCTCCCGATGCTTGGATCGTAGACTCGGGAGAATCACATCACATGGCTACCTCAAAATAAGTATATTATTCATTGGATGCATGCAAAGGTCCTCCTATTCTTATGGGGGACAACTCTTCTGTCGAAGTCACTGGCAAAGGAAGGATTGAACTCACCAACAGAAGCTTTGAGAATGTGTTGCATATTCCCAAACTTTCTATCAACCTTCTCTCCGTGTATCAAATGATGAATTCCAGAACTGAAAATAAATTCATATTCACACCAAATTTCGTGGAAATATACGACATGCAAACCAACTCCAGGGTTGCTACTAGTGAGGTAAATCACCAGTCTAGATTGTGTACTTTTTCTGAATTCATTGAACCTGATTCTACTTTACTGCTTACTCATGCTGATGAAAGTAGTAGGATATGACATGAAAGGTTTGGAAATTTGAATTTCAGATACATGCAACAACTTAGCAAGAAAATATTGGTTGATGGTCTACCAGACATCCATTTCTCCAAGGGAGTATGTGAGGGATGTGTTCTCATAAAACACCCTCAAGAGAAACTCGACAAAGGAATGTCTCAGAGAGATTATGCACCTTTAGATCTAATCCCCAATGACCTTATGGGTCCTTTTCAACAACAATCCATCAGTAAAGAGAGGTTTTTCTCATTTTTTTTATGATTTCTCATGTTTTACATGGATCTACTTTCTCAGGAAAAAATCTAGGGTCTTTCAAAACCTCAAAGATTTCAAATTCCTGGTTGAGACATAGTCCGAAAAGAAGATCAAAGTCCTTTGAAATGATAACAGGGGAGAGTATGTCAATCAGGATATCCATGATCTTTGCCATGATACAGGGATTCGGTTGCAGCATACATTTCCCTATACTCTACAGCAAAATAGAGTTGCTAAGGGGAAAAATAGATCTCTAAAGGAGATGGCATGTTGCATGCTACATGAAAAGTCACTACCACAGATATTATGGGCTGAAGAACTTAATTGTGAAACATACATCTAAAACAGATCTCCCCATATATTTGTTAAGGATAAGACCCCCTACGAGGCTTAGAGCGGCCTCAAACTGAAAGTGACCCAATTTCACATTTTTGGTTCACGTGCATGGGCCCAAATTCCCTCTGAAAAGAGGAAGGCATTTGATTCATAGAGAACTGAGTGTATTTTTGTTGGATACCCCAATGGTGTGAAGGGATATAAGCTTATTAATATTTCCTTGGACTGGCTCATCATTAAGCGTACTATCCAATTCGAGGAAACTGTCTCGCATGTACCTCAGCAGCTGCATGTAAACACCTTCATTCTTTCACATGTCCGAGATGATGAGAATGCACATGTCAAATCGTCTTCATATGAAAGTTCTAATTCAAAGGAATTAGATGATTTAGATACAGAGTCAGTACAGTAAAATGTAGATTCAGAGCATCCAGATGTAATTGCAAATCCAGAGAGGAGGCCCAGGTGGGAACATACTACTCTTCAGGATGCAGGGGATCTCGTTGATGATCCAACTGATACTAGGAGGACTCGATCTAATTTAGAGGAACCTCTTGTTGCACTCACTTCCACTAAACCATTTCCCTCCAGGCATATTTTCTTGGTTTATTCTTCATATACACAGTCTTATGGCAAGGCTGTTGGAAATGCCTTTTGCGAATCTGCCATACAAGAGGAGTAAAACTCCCTCCTCGAGAACCAGAATTGGTATTTGATTCCCCTTTCTTCTGGGAGGAAACTTTTCAAATGCAGATAGGTCTACAGGACCAAGAGCGTAGCGGATGGAAATATTCATAGATACAAAGCCAGGCTTGTTGCCAAAGGATTTCAACAGGTGCATGGAATTGACTATGATGAGACCTTTGCTCCGGTAGTGAATATGGATTCCATACAATTGGAACTTGCCATTGCGGCAACCAAGGGATGGGAAGTCCATCAGATGGATGTGAAGAATGCATTTCTTCAGAGTGATCTCTTTGAGGAGATCTATATGGATCAGCCCCAGGGATTTATGCAGGACTCGTCTTTGGTATGTTGACTGAAGAAGTCCCTTTATGGACCCAAGCAGACTCCGAGGGCATGGTATGCCAATATGGACTCCTACCTATTGTCACATAACTTTGTACATTGTAAATCATACATGAATGTCTACATGCTCAGGACGAATGATTCACTTCTACTCTTAGTTCTGTATGTTGATGATTTTTTTATCATCGGTTTCTTGACTTCAATGATTGTTGCAGTCAAGAGGATTCTACATGACAGGTTTTTGATGATGGACATGGGTCCACTACACTTCTTCCTTAGACTCGAGATTAGTCAGGATGCATCAGGCATCAAATTGTCTCAGGCCAAGTATGCACAAGATCTCCTTGAGAGATTTCACATGACAGACTGCAAGTCTGCTCCAACTCCTTTTCTATAAGGAGTCAAACTTGAGGATGTTAGGGTGACTCCATTGGTTGACAGCACATTGTACAAACAAATTGTGGGGATCTTGCTTCTCACACTCTCCAGACCAGACCTCTCCTATGCAGTTGGCACAGTTTCCAGGTTCATGCAGGAGCCGCATGAGCTACATTAGAAGGCTGCAAAGTGTATCCTTCGATACGTACAGGGAACCATCACATTTGGGATTCATTATGTAGCAGAATCTACATTAGATCTCATTAGGTTTACTGATTTTGAATGGGCTGGAGATAGCACTGATCGCAAGTCCAAATATGGTTACTCACTTAGACTTGGTTCTAGGCCTATCTGTTGGTCAAGCAAGAAGAAATATGTCATTTCTTTATCTTCAGTTGAGTCAGAGTACAGAGGGGTAGTTAACATAACCATTCAGTCTATGTGTCTACAACATTTTCTCACTGAGTTGGGAATTCAATTTCATCGGTCGATCGTCATATGGTGTGACAACCAACGCACTCTGAAGTTATGCAGAGATCCAGTTCATAGGCAGCGAATGAAGCACATCGATATTCACATGCACTACATCTAAGACTTAGTATGTGAGGTGATCATTGACCTATAGTTCTATCCTTCAATAGAACACACATAAGACATCTTCACCAATACATTCACTGAGCAGAAGTTCCATTCTCTGTGAAGTCGTCTTGGAGTGGAGGACACAATTTTCTAGCAACTGTAGTTCATATTTTTACATACATTGTACCTTAAGGGGGGGGGGGGGTTCCCTCTTTCCTCACTTTATTTCAGTGTATATTTTGTATTTGGGTACCTAACATGACCTCGTTGTCAGGACCCATTCTTTATTTTGATTGTAGTGATGTTTAGGCGGGGTGTTGGAGTTACTTCACACACACCTAGGATTTCTTTTTCCTAAGGTTTTTCCTTGTTTATTAGTCATAATTAGTCATTATACATTATCCTATATTTTAAGGGAGAATATTCTACCTGGAGAATATTCTCTTTCAGTTGACACTTCAGTTTGACTAGTTGAGTTGAGTTTAGATGTTGCATTGGTTTTTTCACCATGCAACATTGGGATCATCACCATGATAATGCACACTTGCTTTGGGATCATCACCATACTGGTGCATTACCCTCAATTCCTTGATCTACTCCTCACTACACTCTGTTCAATCAGTTAATTGAAGACTAGTTGACTAGTTAACTCAGCTAGGTGGCATTTCACTCCTGTAACTACCTAAGAGACTAGACTAGGTCGCAGTTCACTCCCGTAACTTCCTAAGAGACTAGACTAGGTGGCAGTTTACTCCTGTAACTGTTGATGTGTGTGAAGATTACTCTAGACCACCACTATGGGGCATTGGTTCTCCTCCAGTGCATATTCATTGAGTTATACATAGTATATCATGTATAAATTATTCATTATTCATTACAGTTATTGAGAATTCTTCCATTCTTTCCTTCTTGATTCTTCTTTCTCAATTATCTCTACAAATGTGTGTAGTAATTTATAGCTAGATCTATTCTGTGTAGGTTCAACACATTTACATGTTGAAACGGGAGGGACACGTGTCCATATATCTAGTGTGGTCTAGAGAGAAATCTAGGAGACACACTCACCGAACTCCCGAATACCGAATTGCCAAAGTAACATGGGTCATCCCTCGGATCCTTCGGGATCATTCCGAAACGTCGATCTAAAGGACCCAACTTTGACTACCCGACTAATAGGGAACGCATCGTGGAGCGACATGTGGCCCCTATTCATTACCCATCAAGTATTGACCATTTAACTAAGACCGTTGGATGATGGGGTACGTGGCAAGTGATACCACGATCCAGAGACTTCGTACTCTGAAGGAGTTCGGCTGAGGGTTTTTAAGGTGTGAAAACCGCCAAAGTCATGAACACCGAAGTTAATATCGACTGTTAGTCTAAGAGGACACGTGGCACAAGATCCGATATTATGGGGACTTGGATATTTGGAGGATTTGCATCAAGAGAATTTGGTAGGTGTCGAAGCCCGGAGCCACGAAGTAACGAGAGCCATAGATCTAAGGATATACATGGAATCCTATCGACCATTAGATCAAATGGATGGAAAATTAATGGTCTAAGATGATGTGGCTTGATGACATCATCTGAGATGACATGGACCCACATTAAACGTGCCACGTGTCACCTAGTTTTGGACGATTAACACACCTGTTGTGCCTATTAGAGAATGACATGTGTCACCCCCAATCGTGGACATGTGTCATCCCTAGACCCTAACTACATGTCAATTTTTGGTTCATGGCCACCTAGCCTACATGATTGGTGATGTTTCCAAGACTTCGAGAGTTTGGATATCTTTGAGAGTTCAAAAGAGGAGGGGCGTGGTACAATTGAGGAATGTCCAATGAAAATCATCGAATGTTGATCATTGAAGAGAAAAGGCCATGTGGTGAGACATCAAGATTTTGGGATCTTGTCATATTGTGGAAAGAGGGAATGCTCAATGAGAATCGTCTATCGTCGAAGGACGAATTTTGAATGGCTAGGGGCACATGGTGATATTTCATCATTTCGTGGATTTGGAAAAAGGTGTGTTACACGTAGATCGTCGAAGCCCCATCCTTACCATAGGATCTCAGTGGAGGATGTGGACCATGAAAATCCTCCATGGTTCAGTGATCTAATATTTTGACAATAGTTTTGGGAACTCCCGAAGTCTGGGAAATTACGAAGCACCAAAACCTTGCTAACACATGTTCTTAGCTCTCAGTTTTCAATCCAAGGTCACAAGGAGGATCTGTCTAGCTGGTTTAATCACTTATTTAGAGATGTAATCTTTGAGAGGTTCCTTTAAGAGGGGTTTTCTTAAGAAACAGACCGAATATGAACCAGGGAAAGTGAAAAATTGATTCCCCACCCCTAGAAAGACTATTTAGGGGTTGGGTGTGTCACATCCTGGTGCAAGTTCTATTGAAAAGTCAATGTCTCTTCTTGGAGGTAGACCTGGTACCTCTTTTGGGAATACATCTTTATAATATCTTAATATGGGATGGTCCTCTAGGTTGGGTTTGTTATTCTCAATAGAGTTCAACACTTGTATTTCTTACAAGGGACATCCCTTTCTGCAATACTTTTTCACTTGGAGGGCTAATATTTGTCTCACTGAGATAGGATTTTGAATCCATTGTAGGGATGTCCTTCTCCCTTATCCATATCCACACTCCAAAGTTTTATTGTAACAGTCCAACTTGGTTTTATGGGAAACCAACCAGTCCACGCCAATCATCAGGTCATAAGATCCTAAATGGAGCATGTTTAGGGTTGCCCAAGTGGGTAATCCATTCATAATGAATTGGCATGTTGGTATGGCCTCTGTTACCTTCCTTTTGGTTCCATTGGCCAGTTGCACCAGCCAATCTTTATCATGTTTAACTTGTTGAAATTTACATTTATCAACAGTTTGAGGGGTGACATCACTCAAATTAGAACCAAGGTCAATTAAAATAGAAATAGGATGGTTGGCAGTCATAGCTTCCATCTCCACCACTGAAGCTTGGTGGTTAGTTTGTCTATTATCCAAGGATTCATAAATTTGTGGCATGCTCCTAGCCACATCATTGACTGTTGTATCCTCTTGGACATTGTAGACCCTCCTATTGTTATGTTTCCTATGTGGATAGTCCCTCAGCAAATGTTATTCTCCTCAACCCCAACATTTCAAGGGTTCTCTCTTTGTGTTATCAATCTTACTCGGGACTGCTCCAAATGGCTTATTTCCACTCTAGGATGGAAAGTTTTGATGATACACACTTCTACTAGAAAGGCTCATCCTAGATATTTTCCCATGGTTCTTAAATATTGAGGATTTGAACCCCTTCTTCTTGAATCCCGAATTGTTTTTATTCTTCTAGTATTCATGGGGTTTTGTCTTATTATTGAATTGCTCATATCAATACCTTTCCTTTCGAATAGTATCTTCTAAAGTCTTTGGCTCATCAAACTCAATTCTGTCCTGGGAGAACTGAGGTAATCCACTAATAAATCATTGCATCTTCACTTTTTCATCCTTCATGTAGGGAACATACCTCATCAACTCAAGAAATTTGTTGATATATTCATCTACAGTGAGTTGTCCCAGCTTGAGTCCATATAACTCCTTGGTCTTGCCATCAAAGTACTTTTTTGACAGATACTTCTTCTTGAAGTATTTCTCAAATTGTTTCCATGACAAGTCCTTCTCATGGATTCCTTTCATATTCCTAAGGTCCTCCCACCAAATGAAAGCTTTCCCATTTAGGTTGAAAATGGCTATCTGAGCCTTTAAGTTTTCAGAGTAGTCATGGACTCTAAAGTATTTCTTCAAGATGAGTAGCCAAAATTCTTCTTCTTCCCCCTTTTTAATCTTTCCATCGAAGGTGAGTGGTTTGGATTTATTAAATTCTTCAGGGTCATGGCTCATGGGATATTTCCTTTTCTTCCTTCTCGTCTGGGAATATGAACTAGTTTTTCCACTGGAATATTCCTTGGAATTGTCAGTGTCCTCACCAGAGGAATATTCCAGTGAGTGTCTCTTGGCTTCATGTTGGGCCTTCCTTGAGGTGCTCCTCCTAGTATGCCAACTTTTAGGACCATGCTTTTGTATCTTAGGTGGACTTGGATTTTTATTTTTATGATTTATGTCCACATGACTCGTTTTTGGTCCATGTTGTAGCTACCTTTGTATGTATGACAAGCTTTGTAGTAAGACTGCATTAATTTCATTTTTTTTCCTTCTCTTTTATCAGCCTTTCATTGGCAGTCTTACAACTTTGTAATTCTGCCATGAGGCTTCTTATAGTTTCAGCCAAATCTAGAGGGGTTTCCACTGCTCTCCTCTCATCATATTCTTCCTCTCTATTTTGGGAGCTTTCCCCCAACTCATGGTGTGTCACCATCACTTACGTTGTAGTTTTTCTGCTGTCCATTGACTACTTGAGTGTTGATAAAACATTTTATGTTAGTTAATGATCTACTAATTCATGAACAACATGTATCATTGCAAAGTGAAGTCAACTTATTTATTTGGAAACATTAGCAACATACAATGCATATTTCCAAAATATCAATCAACAGTAGAAGTTTCATTCCTCTCTTCAGTAGAGGTTCCGACAAGTTTCTTATAGAAGGGGGTAAGGTAGGGTGTTACCCCTTAAAGTTCTCTAATAATATTTTTTTATGCTACTTGTGCATGAGTCTAAGCAGGACAAGTGTTGTAACCTCACTCTGATACCAATTTGTAACACACCCGACCCCTAAATACTCTTTTAAGGGATGGGGCATCATAATTTATTTTTCCTTAACTATCTCTATTACACATCAAAATTACTCATTTCAATAGTGTCGCAAGTGTCGTCACTACAAGTGTTGTAAGTGTCGCATCTTGTCCTCAAGTGTCGCATCTTGAAGACAAGTGTCACAAGTGTCACAAACATCACATCGCCATCTTTCCTATGTCGTGCCTCTCATGACATCACAAAGACACTTAAGACACCTCAAAGACTAGTTTTGAAGAAGAGAAATCACTTGACAAGGAGTACAAACCTTTTGCCACTGAAAGAACCACTCAAAAATGGATTTTGGAGAGGAGCGCTCCCCTACCCACTGTCAGGGAGTGCTAGTGCTCCCTGGGCCTCTTTGGGGGAGTGTTTGAGCACTCTATGTGCCCTTTTGGGGTAGCGCTACCCTTTTTGAGCAAATTTTTGGTTTGTTGGAGGAAATCAGGGGACAATCCCCTCAATATCTGAAGGTAGTTGGGTTCGAATCTTGGATCAAGGCGTGATCTTAGGGAGGATCCTCAACTGAAGGAGAGGAATCCTCAACTTATTCCAAAGATCTCTCAAGTGGTTGGGCCTCTCCAAGGCTATATAAGGAGGCCTTCACATTGTGAAAGGTACATAAAAAAAGATTGGAGGTATGAAACCTATGATCTCATAGGAAACATACAGAAAACAGTAGAGATTATTTGAGAAAAGGGGTTCGGCAAGGAGAACTGGAAGAAGCTGTTGCACCTTCATCAAAGGATTGTAAGTACTTTTACTTGTTCTTATCAATATATCAATGCTTGGCCTATTTCTTTCAAACTTATGCTTGTTTCACATGAGTTTGTCTGCAGTAGATGGATCTATATTTGAGATAATATCAGTAGAGTAGGAAGTCCATTGTATCTTTGTTTGTTCTATAGGACCTATCAGGGAGCTCATGATCAAAGCTCAGCCCGGACTTTGCAGGGGAAAACGTCATTAATAAGGTACATATTTTTCTTCTTCTCCTTTGTATATTAGGTTGATTAGATCTAAAAGGATTTCAATGTTCATGTTAAGAATTTTTTTGTCTTGGCCTTAGGAGTCTAGATACCAAGAGGGAATCTGCTTGTCCGCACGAGGATTCACCTATAACAGAAATTGGCGACTCCACTGGGGAGGAGCTTTGATTTTTGTTTCCTTTCCTAGATCTTGTTTTGGTCATTTTATCACTCACTTGACCTTCTCCATACTGTCTTTTTTATTCTTAGATTTGTTTGATTGCCTCTTTATTTCATCATGATCACCCTGATTGACTGAGTTTGCTTGATTTTTTGAGTTTCTGGGCATTTTTATGATCTTTTGAAGCAGAGCGCTCCCCTAAACTTGTTATAATAGTGCCAACACTCCTTGGTGGTCTTACATAGAGCATTGGAATGCTTTGGTGCCCCTTACACCAGAGCGCTACCCCATTTTCCATGAAAAAACCTCTAGTTTTTCAATTTCTAGGTTCAGTTTTTGTTTTGTGCACTTTCTCAGAGTCTCATACTCTTAGTTCATCTAGGTATTGGCCTTCAACACCCTGTTTTCTAAGGATTGATCCTCTTTTGTTTGGGAACTTGACATTTTCTTTCCTTTCCTTGAAGTCACTCTTTGTCTTTGCTGACCTAGAGTTAACTTGTTGTTTTCTTCTCCTTTATCTGACTGAGTGAAAGATTTTGTGAGGAGATCCAAAGGTATGTGAACCTTTCCATTTGATATTTGAGGTCAGTGTTCCATCATTTCTCTTTTGTTTGAGGTTTTTTGGTTCTTGTTTGCAAATTTGGTTATCTTTGTCTTTCTTGTTTATTCACAACGAGAGTGTATTTTTGTTTGTGTGAGATTTGCTTCTTATTGTTTAATCCTGAATTCTAATTGACATTAGAATTTTTGCATCTGATTATCATTCACATATAAGAAAAAGGACATATTTTAGTGATTGGTTTGGATATTAGAAGGCATTTCTGAAAATTTTTAGCATTACATTGGATTTGATTGAGAAACAAGTGTATGAGGATGTTGCATCTCAATGTTTGATAGTGAAAACAACTCTTTCTATTTCCCTTAAATAGGCATTCATTGAAAGAAAGGGTTGCTTATCATTTTCTTGTACATTTTTGGGAATTGAGTCATCATACCATCAGTTTCATTGTCATACACCCTTTGAGTAAAGAATAGTTGTAAAATCAATACTAATTAAAAATTATCTAGAACACTTTGTTTTTAGGATCTTCCATCGACATTAGAATAGGATTAGCACTTTGGATTAGGCTGTGAGTACAACTCTCCAAATTTTTCAAAACAAGCATTAGTATCCTGAGATAGGGAGAGTCAAATCCAATTGTCGTATAGGCTTTCTAAGATCCCCCTCTCACACGGGGGTCACACACGAGGTCGCATTCGGGAGAGTTACAGAGATTATCCCTACATGGTTCAATTGTTTGTAGTGGTCAGATCGTATATTGTGGGTCACTTGAGGGTATACCCACGATTATGTGTGGGAGCCTCTCGAGTTGATTTCAAACTTGTTATCCTGCCCATATGTTTGGATCAGACCATCGACTGTACCCGCCTAGGGGCTGAATGCGAGTTGGTGTCCTTAGTTGCCATAATCCTTAGGTACTTACACAAGGTGATGGTGAAGGGAAGTCTCACTGTACTTGGAACAGACATTGATCAAACTCACTTAGGCTCCTTGGAGGGTAAATCCACAATTATTGCATGGAAGCTTGCACCAAGGTGAAAGTTTGTTAAGTAGGTCACCATTGTAACTGTTCCACCATATCCTAGCCCCTTCTTGACTTGGTGACACGATGTTGGATTTCATCACCAACTAGTACTATCATCGAGAGAAGTTTTGCTTGCTTGGTTTTGATTCCTAGATTTTATTAGCGTATGTTGTTTCTTTTTGTTAGTTGGCCCTAGATTTTCAGTGTGTATTGTTATTCTCCAAAATTGAGCCTATAGAAGATAAAGGTCTTCGTCGATCACGTAGGATGCAAGGGCTTCCTCCGAAAGGCTACCAACCCTTACCTCCTAACCCTCCAGAAGACAACTACCATGGAGAGGTAGAAAATCAATCTGATGATGGGAGTTTTGTTGCTCCTCTGTTAGACAATTCATAAGGTGCTTTGGTTATGGTTGAGAATCCCACTCCTCACACTACATCTGTGTCATTTACCCCTATCAAACCACTTTTTCTTCGTTTAGACTCCCTTGGGAATGTCATATACGAAGAGGTCCCACAGTTACCTGGGAGCGCTTTTACTGAAACATATATGGGATCCACATAACCAATCTTTGGTGATAAGTATAGGAATCTTGTTCGTCCTACCACTGTAGTAGATACAAATCCCACACCTGCTCGTTTTGTATGGAGGAATTCATCAGGATGTGATCTCTATGAGCATTTTGAATCCTTTCGACAACCCTTTAATCCTCATGACCCTCCTGTTGAAACTGGGCCATCTGGTCAAACTATGAATCACCCCATCGATCAGGTCGTTAAACCTATTGTTGTGTCAGCACAAGTCTATCCTAATGCTGGACTCATTACCTCTACTCATTCCCAAGGCACTTTGATCCCTACCCCCACTTTTACAAACTTTCACTCTACAGCTCCACATGTTCCACACGATCTTGTTGGGACATCTTTTCACCCGATAATGCAGACCCTTTTCTTTCCAAATACAACCGACTGGAGGGAAACCACCATCTAGAAAACCTATCCCTCCTGGAATACCACCATCCTATGGTGGGCCTACCCCTCCTAGGGGACAACCCCCTTTTCATGTTCTTCTCGGAGGGAAACCTCCCTTTGCCAGTCATACCCCAATCATTAATCCACCAATGGTAGGGGGGAAACCTTCGTCTGCTGGAAAACCTTCACAATCCTGGGGAGTATCTTTCAGAGGCACATTTACCCAACCCCATGTTGGGGGGAACTCATATCATAACCCACAAGGAGGAGTATCAAATCCTGTTCCTTCCGGACCGTCTTATGGACAGCCTTATCTGGGTGTCCCAAACACCACCTGGAGTCCTCAAGGACAAAAACCTTATCCTCCCCATGGGCCTAATGTGTATCTACCTCCGGGATATACTCCTTACCCTCCTCAAGGGCACAATGTTCATCCTCTTTATGGGCAAGCAAATCACCCGACTTATAATGCTCAGAACCCACCAAGTTATGCAAATGTTTCTCAGCCATCATTGGATCATGTTTATCTTGGTCAGCAACAACCGTATGTTGGAGGACCTACTGGTTACAATTATCCACCTAACCCAGTTTATGGTCCTACTGGTGTTGTTATTCCACACCAGTATCATATGCAAATTAATCGGTAGCTACCTTTCCTTGCGACTCTAGATCTCCTAGACTTGTCTCGGTTAACCAATGATCCTATTTTTCATTCACTGATTTGGCCAATTATTCCAGATAAAATTCCTTTTGATATTCTGAAATTTGACAGAAAATATGGAGAATATCCAAATAACCATGTGATGACTTTCCATTTGTGGTGTTCATCAAACTCCCTCATGGATGATTCTATACGTTTGCGTCTTTTCCAGCGAACACTTATAGGCTCAACAACAAAGTGGTATATTGAACTACCATGTGCTTCTTTTCATGATTTCAACTCCCTTTCCATGTCTTTCCTCATGCACTTTCAACTACCTATTCGCTACGAGACGGGTATTGAACTCTTGACCTCCCTTCGTCAAACTGACTCTGTGCATATCTCTGACCATATTCATGAGTGGAGACAATGACGAAGGATGATCAAAGTAATCATTCCTGACATGTTACTGGCGGAGTGGTTTACTAAATCACTTTTACCCCCGATCGCTTGTGATGTCACTATGGGTGGCGCAGTCACCGAGGAAGAAACCATTGCTCGGGCTCAGTACTTAGATTTGGTTTATTCACAATCTGGTACTTTGTATGAGTTTCTTCCAAATGTTGCTCGAGCTAATGCTGATCCATCTAAGCCATCATCCTCATCTCATGTGGACGGTGTTATCGGTTCTGTCAAAACTCAATCTACTTCCCAGTTGACCACACTCTCCTCTACCTCCCCCCAAACTCAGATCTCTGAGGTGAATGCAGTTCAATCTGCCCCTTCACAACAATCCGGAGGTAAGAAGAAGACAAAAAATAAATCAAAAAATACTAATAACAATGAACAACCAAAAAATCAAGCTC